>CAJQUN010000022.1:4322586-4922586 GCA_907163345.1 Haberlea rhodopensis | reverse complement strand
CGCGGGTCATGCCATCGACCCACACTTCTGAGGTGACAAAGGATAGAGCGGTCCTGGTTTATGCCATCCTCTCAGGGAAGGAAGTGGACTTCGGCGAGATCATTGCTGATCACATTGCTGAAATTGGAAGTAGCCCACCGACCTCCGCACTACCGTTTCCATCCACAATCACTGCTTTATGTCAGAGGAACGGAGTGACATGGGGGGAAGACGAGGAGCTACTCCCGCCGAAGACACCAATCATTGTAGCCGATCCTACGAACCGACGCAGACCTTCGGACACTACACAAGCTGGAGCATCATCCTCTGCTGCAGAGCATACACGAGTTACTTTGGATTCTCTTCATAGGGATCTCCAAGACATTCGCCTGGAGCAGCAGAGCATTCACAGCATGCAGCGGGACATTCATAGCATGCAAAGAGCATTGCAGATGGACCATGAGCAGGTAGCTCAGAGACAGATGGAGTTCATGCACTATCAGAGTGCATGGAACACTGCCATGGCCCAGGGCTTTCCAGGTTTCCAGTTCCCGCCGGAGCCACACTTTGCACCTTACCAGCCACATGCACCTCCACCTTCCGAGTACCCACCATTTCCGCCATATCAGGGCGAGGAGCACCACTACCAAGTTCCCCCTCCGGAGCATGATGAGGATGACGATCAGTGACGATCGTCATCATGGTATGTGTCTTTGCCTTGGCATTTATTTTTCTTGTTCATTGAGGGCAATTCACATGCTAAGTTTGGGGGGGTTTTTGAGTATTTGTACATATATCTTGCTTTTGCACATATTGCTACTTGTCTTGTTTCCCTACCTTGCATGACTGCATGATGTTGAGACTAATTCGTCCTTGAGCATCACCAACAAAATTTTTTTATGGATTGAGTTATTCTTGAGAATTGATGAGTTGGAATTACAACGGTAATACATGATGAAATTAATCCTCATCTAGATAGGAGTCATGAAAATGTTTAACTTGTTTGTATATATCCTTTGTTAACTACATGTCAAATGAGGAATACTTTGAGCACTTATTGAGTCATGATTGAGTGAAGTATTTATTGATTAAATTGAAAACTTGTGTTAACTATGATGAGTCTTGAGTATCTTAGAGAACTCTACAGTTTGGTTGAAAGCACTTTGAGGCGAAATTTATAATTAGGAACTAGACTTGGAGATGATTTAGGCGATCTTTGGACCGTTTGAGCCTTTCAAGCCTACCTGTTATATATTATTCCTTAGTGTCCCCTTTTGAGCCTTATTGAAAAAAAAGAATGGTATATGCATTGCATATGATTAGACCCCCATTCGACATTCTTGGCAACTCATTATACCCACCTTGGTTTGAGCCTAAAAGAAAAATTTTACCTACCCCTAGGAGAGTATAATGAATCTCATTCATTGCACATAATTGTTATATGCAAATGAGTTCAAAAGGAACAAAAGAATGAGCAAAGAAAAAAGAAAAGATGTAGAGAAAAGCCTTGAAAAGAAAAATTCAAAATAAGACCCAAAGTGGCCAAGGCTAGAAAAAAGTTGAAGAGAAGCTCAAAAATAGTTGAACTGATTTTGTTATACTCTCTTCTTTGAATTCACCCTACCTTTTCTTTGAAGCCGACACCAAAAGGCCTAACGTTATAAGCTTTCAAGACCTGTTGATCCAAGTCTAGGGAACAATTACATTAGTGGAGAAGTGCTGGATAGTAAACTTGTAGAGTAATTCAAAGTAATCTTGACTAGGAGTTAATATGGCACATGTTGATTTTAAAGATATATATGTAACTCATGTTTGACAATAGCACACACGCACGTTCCGATGTTGCGATGTATTGTTTAACTTAGGAGAAAATGCTTCTTGTTAAATGTTGATTAACTTCTATTGCTGTGTAAGTAGGATTTCTGAGCTGTTGCATATGTTGTAAGGATGATTCATGCTTAGTATCGAGTTTAACTTTTCTTTTTGAGTTTATTGCTTGCTCGAGGACGATCAAGTCTAAGTTTGGGAGAGTTGATAGGCTTAGATTTTGAGTGATTTTAACTGTAATTTCTTCACATTTTCCGTACTTTTTCCTGGATGATATTATGCTTTTTGGTGTTTACTCGTTTGTTTCAGGAAGTTTGATCGGAAGTGGAGAAATGAGCTAATGAGAAGATAACGGGCGAAATCGAGGCATAAAAGATGATGAAAATATTGAAGATGGTTTCTTCAGATCTCGATCGATCGAGATTTATTCTCGATCGATCGAGCCAGCCAGAAGCAAGAGTCTGATTTTTCGAAGGCTCGATCGATCGGTGGAAATATCGATCGATCGAGCAAGGCAGTAACCTCGGAGCTGAAATTTTCAAATTCTCGATCGATCGGTGGAAATTCCCGATCGATCGAGCGAGGCAGTAAGTTCCAAAAGCTGGCGTGAACAGTGCACCGATCGATCGGTGAAATTCTCGATCGATCGAGACGCGAGATCTGAAGATTTTATTTTCCTTTTTTATCGTGATTCTGGAGGGCTATTAAGGGGGATTCTCTTCTACACAAGATAGAACGAATTTTACAGAGAATATCAGACATTTTTAGGTCAAAAGCAGCCGCCCTAGCCGCCGCCCAAGGAGATCCAATCTCCGTTCTTCGTCCAAAGTCGAGCCTATCCGTTCCGGAGTGCAAGGAAGGAACAAGAGAAGAAATCACGGTGCAACGCACGGATTCATCCATCGTTTATCGTATTTCTGAACTTTAGTTTATTTGATTTTCATTTTCATTTGTTGTTTTTGAGGTCGAGAGACAAGAAAACTCATCTGTATTTGATTTGAATTGAATTTTGTTTATATTATTGAAGTTTTAGTTCGTTGTGTTTGATATATTGAGTCATTGGTATTTGAGCGCATTGATATTTATTGTTCATAGATTAATTGCTTGTGTAGATCAAAGTCTAGCTAGCTTTGATTGAATTTGAGGGTTACAGCCGAGATCGAGAGATAACGCTGTAACACGCTCCATTAATTTATGATGTATGTTACGATTGAGATCGAGAGATGATATCGCATACGTGAGAACTTAAAATCGAAAGATTTAGAGTTAATAGGTTTTGATGATTTAAGCAACTTTAAATTAGTAAATAGGTGCACGAGAGTGACTTGTTCTAATTTATTGTTAGTTTCGTTACAGCTCGAGAGAGTGTATCGAATAATAGTGAAAACCTTTCACCTTTAAAATCAATTGAGTGATAATTTGAGAATTCCGTTGAATCAGTAGAGATAATATAATTGAACGACGAGTTTGGTAATTTTCTCGAGTGACTTACCTTCGCATTTCCGGAACCATTCTATTCTTTGTTTTTTTAGTTTAATCTTTATTCTTTAGTTTAATCTAGCTTTGGTTAATCAAACTCCTTTAATCGTAGGCTAAATATAATTTGATTGATCTTATTTGGTACTTATACGTTAGTCCCTGTGGATTCGACAACCTTTACTAAATTTTCACTATACTAAAACTTGACACCGTGCACTTGCGGTAGAATCGCTTCAACCCATTCTTTGAAATATCTTTTGTTAAGAAATAAAGCGGTCAATGCACCAGTAATAATTACATGCACCACTTATAATTTGCATGCACCAGTTATAATTACATGCACCAGTTATAATTTGCATGCACCAGTTATAATTTACATGCACCGATTATAATTTCATGCACCAGTTAAAATATGCATGCACCATTTATAATTTACATGCACCAGTTATAATTTGCATGCACCAGTTATAAAATACATGCACCAGTTATAATTACATGCACCAGTTATAATTTTCATGCACCATTTATAATTGCATGCACCAGTTATAATTTGCATGTACCAGTTGTAATTACATCCACCAGTTATAATTTACATGCACCAGTTATAATTACATCCACAAGTTATAATTTACATGCACCAGTTATAATTTACATGCACCAGTTATAATTACATGCACCAGTTATAATTACATGCACCAGTTACAATTTACATGCACCAGTTATAATTAGATGCACCAGTTATAATTACATGCACCAGTTATAATTTACATGCACCAGTTATAATTACATGCACCATTTATAATTAGATGCGTCAATTATAATTACATGCACCAGTTATAATTTACATGCACAAATTATAATTACAAGCACAAGTTACAATTTACATGCACCAGTTATAATTAGATGCACCAGTTATAATTCTCATGCACCAGTTATAATTTACATGCACCAGTTATAATTACATGCACCAGTTACAATTTACATGCACCAGTTATAATTAGATGCACCAGTTATAATTCTCATGCACCAGTTATAATTACATGCACCAGTTATAATTACATGCACCAGTTACAGTTTACATGCACCAGTTATAATTAGATGCACCAGTTATAATTCTCATGCACCAGTTATAATTTACATGCACCTGTTAAATTAAATGCACCAGTTATAATTTATCACCAGTTATAATTACATGCACCAGTTACAATTTACATACATCAGTTATAATTAGATGCACCAGTTTTAATTACATCCACCAGTTATAATTTACATGCACCAGTTATAATTACATGCACCAGTTACAATTTACATGCACCAGTTATAATTAGATGCACCAGTTATAATTAAATGCACTAGTTATAATTTACATGCACCAGTTATAATTACATGCACCAGTTATAATTTACATGCAACAGTTATAATTAGATGCACCAGTTATAATTCTCATGCACCAGTTATAATTTGCATGCACCTGTTATAATTAAATGCACCAGTTATAATTTATCACCAGTTATAATTATATGCACCAGTTATCATTTACATGCACCAGTTATAATTTACATGCATCAGTTATAGTTACATGCACTAGTTATAATTTACATGCACCAGTTACAATTACATGCACCAGTTATAATTACATGCAACAGTTATAATTTATATGCACATGTTATAATTACATGCATCAGTTACAATTTACATGCACTAGTTATAATTACATGCATCAGCTATAATTCTAATGCACCAGTTATAGTTTACATGCACCAATTATAATTTACATGCACCAGTTATAATTTACATGCACCAGTTATAATTACATTCACCGGTTATAATTTTCATGCACCAGTAATAATTACATGCATCAGTTATAATTTGCATGCACCAGTTATAATTACATGCACCAGTTATAATTACATGTATCAGTTATAATTTGCATGCACCAGTTATAATTACATGCACCAGTTATAATTTGCATGCACCAGTTATAATTTACATGCACCAGTTATAATTACATGTATCAGTTATAATTTACATGCATCAGTTATAATTACATGCACCAGTTATAATTTGCATGCACCTGTTATAATTTACATGCACCAGTTATAATTACATGCGCCAGTTATAATTTACACGCACCAGTTATAATTACATGCACCAGTTATAATGACATGCAACAGTTATAATTTGCAAGCACCATTTATAATTACATGCACCAGTTATAATTTTCATGCACCAATCATAATTTACATGCAGCAATTATAACTACATGCACGAGTTATAATTTGCATGCACCAGTTATAATTTGCATGCACCAGTTATAATTTGCATGCACCAGTTATAATTTACATGCACCAGTTATAATTACATGGACCAGTTATAATTTGCATGCACCAGTTATAATTACATGCACCAGTTATAATTTTCATGCATCAGTTATAATTTACATGCACCAGTTATAATTACATGCACCTATTATAATTTGCATTCACTAGTTATAATTACATGCACCAGTTATAATTTGCATGCATCAGTTATAATTTACATGCACCAGTTATAATTATATGCACCAGTTATAATTTACACGCACCAGTTATAATTACATGCACCAGTTATAATTTGCTTGCACTAGTTATAATTACATGCACGAGCTATAATTTTCATGCACCACTTATAATTACATGCACCAGTTATAATTTGCAAGCTCCAGTTATAATTTGCATGCACCAGTTATAATTTGCATGTATAAGTTATAATTATATGCACCAGTTATAATTACATGCATCTGTTATAATTTGCATGTATCAGTTATAATAAATGCACCATATATAATTTATATGCATCAGTTATGATTACGATCCAACATATAAAATTACATGCATCAATTATAATTTACATGTACTATTATAATTTTGTAACAGTTATAATTTACATGCGCAAGTGATTTTTTAAATTTTAATTATAATTTTGTACCAGTTATAATTTATATGCTCATGTTATTTTTTAAATTTTAATTATAATTTTGTACCAGTTATAATTTACATGCGCCGGTTATTTTTAAAATTTTAATGGCAATCGTAAATATCTTTTTTTTAAAAATATAATGGCAAATAGAGGAGAGAGAATGCAAAAAGTAGGTGAGAGAAACAAAACGTAGGTTTAAAAAAGAGTATATAAAATTTAAAAAGGAAGAGAGAGAATGCAAAAAGTAGGAGAGAGATTGCATAAAGTAAGGGTATTTAGGGAATGAGAAAAGACCTTTTTTGAAACAAAGTTTGGAAAATGGACTTATGTGAAAAGATATTTTTCCTCCCTGCATTTATTTGTACACTTTTTAAAAATGGAGATTTATGTCAAAAACTTGTTTGAGTGTACTTAAATGTAAATTTCCCTTTGAAATTTATGCACAGTAACGTACTGTGAGCTTTGGTTAATGGGTCGGGTTCCAGTTTTGAGGCCCAATTACTGGGGCTTTTAAATTATGTAACCTAAAATAAAAATTTAATTAACAAAATAACTTAAATTTAGGGGGTGTATTCAATCTAGACTTTTATTGGCTTTTAATGACTTTTTTAAATGATTTACTTTTATGAAGTTGATAGATTTCTATTGACTTTTATAGAATTCCATGGAGTTATAAAAAGATTTGTATAGAGTTTCGCTTGAACCTCCATTCTCCTCCACTTCCGCAAAAAAATTAACTCGTCTGAATTTGTAAGCATTTTACAATATTTCTCAGATGAGAACTTAATTTTTGATTAGTTCTGGCTTATTCTCGATTGATATTATTTTGTTATGTCTGATATAAAATTACTTTTGACTTGCGGCCTAGGTAGGGGAGGCCGTCGGGCGTTAGGAGCTATTGACGGCAGTGGCTGTCGGCAGCGGCAGGCAGCGTACAGCAGACTTTGACGTTATGTCACCGGTAGTGCCGTGATGTCGCCTGCGGCTGGCGGCGGTGATATGCCAGCCATGGGGAGGGAGGCAATCTGCCGGCTGGGAGGAGGGGTGAGTGGAAGTGGCAGGTACCATTCTGTGACCGCGGCAGTAAACCATGGTTGTGTCCAAGGAAGCAAATAATACTGAGTCAGAGTTTTGTTTAAGATCATTTATGCAGAGTTTCTTAACCAACTAAATCTGCTATGTTACAGAAGTAAGCATCAACCTGCCTTTCTTTCCAGGAGTAAATGTACGACATAGACATACACGTAGAAAGCACGATTACAAGGAAAAAACCAAGAATTAGTATTCCAATGCGTACAATGCAGCTAAGTTTCTTCATACATAAATACCGCTTCGTGAAACAGGATCAGAGTCGAAATCAGTATCTCTGATTATTCACAAGCCTCGTATTCAATGATCAAGTTATGATCGAACTCTAGCGAGACGGGCCCTTATTTCTTCAAGCTCTTCTTCATCATCAACATTTTCCTATCGTTTAAAAGCAGTGCGCAGCATGTGAGACGGGAAAAGGAAGTTTACAAGAGGGGAAGGTTGCGCTAGCAAGTTTCATCCCTCCAAAATATATGGAGCCCCCACCGCAACTCACAAATATCTGAATCCACCAATGAAGGATATATAATAACAGGAAATAATGACACATACCTCTGTATCTTCACTTGTTGCAGGTTGCTTTAGTTTCTCCTTCCTGACTGCTTCAGGAAGTTGTGCAGCAGTTTCACCAGCAATTGCAGTTAACACCTTGTCAATTTCTTCTTCGGTTTCCTCTTCTATGTCTTCTGAATCCAGTGCATTATCCACTGCGTCATTCATCATCTCTTCGATAACACCAGCCTGCAGAAACATGATAGGACTTCAATCATAAGAGATTAAAGAGAATTTTATTGTTGGGAGCCTATGTTTGAATCAGATGAAGTGTCACTGTGATCAGTGTGTCTCTTATGCTACATTTGTTGGAAGAAAGTATATAATATAGAATCTCAAGGTTCAATTGTGCAAGGAAATTGGAAATATCATCGGTAATGATTCAAGCTAACATAACTAACACACTTCCGGAACTTGTTTACAGCACCTCAATTATGACTCAAGAACTTTGAACAAATACTAACCCACGCGCAAATACCATAATTTTCAACATTATAAATGGATATTCCGCTGTTTTTCTTTCCCCTTACTGTCTCTTTCACAATCCTCCAAATATACCCAGATAATTTACATGTAGCCTGCTCGACCAAGCATAAAAATCTGTCTCTCTGAGAAAAAAGAACAACGAAGAATATTTTTCACTGTGTTGCCACTTGCCACATAGCTGACATTACCTTTGTCATTTCATTGCTGAATTCTTGCATGGTGACAGCTACCTCTGGAGCCTTCATAAGATTATTGACAAGCTTCATGACTTCAGCACTTTTGGATAAATGCCCAATAGTTCGGGAAATAGCTGAAAAATCATTTAAGAATATAAAATTTGTCAGGATACAATGGCAACTAATAAGTGCTCAGTTGCCGGAAGTTAATTAAAAAATGGAACGGTTTAAGAAGGCATAAAATGATACATTCCTCCAAGTTTCCAACTCCTAGAAACACTACATTACATGTCTAATAGGATAATGCGATAATGTTATGGAACTTTTTCTTGAAAGATCAAGACAAGGTTGCAAGCCTAATCAGTAGTCACTTATTCAAAACAGTATATAAGTGAAAATCCAAGGAAGATCATACCAACACTTTCTCCAAGATGCATTGATATTGAATTCAACTGCGCCTTGTTTTCAAAGAGGCGATTCACAGTTTTCCTAGATCTCACAAGTTCTTTCGCAAGGGCCTGATATGACACATTAGAAACACATTCGACTTTAAGTCTACATATAAAGTGCAAGTCAAGAGTATGCTTCTCCAAAAGTTTAGGTTGTTCTCAATTCTCATGATCATACTTCTGCGTACAAATAAAACTATATCCCAGGTGGGTGAATCAAACACAAAATCCCCAGTCATTATCTCTCCATTGCAGATTTATGACAATTTTAAATCTTGAGACAATTCAAAACTTCAACATATGCATACGTTTCCCAACACCAACTCACCATAAATAATCACTTTAATCACAAAGAAAATTGGCAAACTAACGTAAAACAACACTTTAATCATCAAAATTAAAAATTAAAATACCTTAGCGGAGCCCATATCGTTTCTTTTAGCAGCATCTTTGATCGCTTTCTGGACATTTCTCTCTTCTCTCTGTATATCTAAACAAGCCCGTTAACAAAAGCAACCAAAAGAAATCATCAAACCCATAAATTTTGGATACAGAGGCTCCAAAGGTAAAGAAACAAAATACCTAACCAAAATTGAATACAATAAAATACCTCGAATTTGGCGTTCGATGTTTCGGCACTCTTGCCGGAGGCGACGCTGCCAATCTCTAAGCAATTCCTGCGGATTGGGCTTCGGCTTCAATATCTTCATCATTTTTTCCATTTACTGTTGTGTAATTTATCTGATTTCCCGGAAATACAATGCTTTTACTCGATTTTTTTGTTAGATCTCTGCTACGCATTAGATTCTTAACTGATAATCAGAATTTTTGACAAAACAAATGTCAAATTGGGGACCCAAATCCAGAACGAGGGATTGAAATTTAGGATGCATATTTACAAAGTAATGACTGACAAAGGACTTGAGTGGAGGGTGAGAATCTGTTTAATTGGGCCACTTAAGGAGGTACAGAAGCCCATGTGAAGGCCCAATTTGCGTCGATTAATTGAAAAAATAATTGGATTACCATGTATAAATTTGAAATCAATACGATCAAAAAAGGACACGAGAATCAAAAAATTTAAATAATTACAAAAAAATTATAGACGTGGTATTGCAGAAATTTAAATCGTCACTACCACAAAATTGATTCGATAACTAGCAAGCCTGCGCAATATTTTGAATATAAAATTCCATAATTTATTGGTACTAGCTAAGTCACATGATATGGGTGCTCGAATGGGTGTGGTTACTGGTGCGAATTTATGAGTGCATCGGTTTTCAAAATATTTGAGTGTTGGTGCACTTTAATGCGCCTATTAAAAAATTATATATATAGATAAAATAAAGTTAAACATACATAATACACATCATATGCAACAAGACGACAACGATCTATCGAATTTTTTTTTATACGAAGATTCAAAATTGGTACAACAGCAACGCCATGAACGTTGTAAAATCGGACGAAGAATGAGGATGAGAATAAAACGAGAGCATAAATGATAGAGAGTTAATTCGATGAAGCTCTACCTCATAAGTATTAGGAAAAATAAGCGAAGAAATTGTTTAGAAAGAAGAATTTGTATCATCATTTCCACATTGCCACCTTCTCTTCTAACCTTGTTCTCGACTCTTTCAAAGTCATATCACCACCATTGTAGCTGGTCGTGCCGGCACGACCCATCTTTTTGAAAGTCCATATTTATTTTTACTTTTATTTATATAGTAGAAATTTAGGCTCCTATGGTCTCAGCCACTTTGGAAGACAACAATAAGGCCCTACCTTCATAACCACATAAAAAAGTTCAATATCAGTATATAAACCTTTCAAGTAAGGATTAAGTTAAAAAAAGTCCACAATCGTTTACTATTATGTAATCATTCATTTAAAAAACATCGATTATTGACTCAAGAATGAATGGGGTATATATATGTGAACTGATAGAAGGCTAATCCGAGCTAGCCACACTCCTACTAATGATCAAAGATGATCGAGAGTGAAGAGAGAATTGTTGAAGGGAGAAGAGAATTTTTATTTCAATTCTTAAGTTATGCCCATGAATGTACAAGATATTTTGTTTTTTTCACTTAAATGGGGTTATGTGGTGTAATAAATTCAAGTTTATAAACATTTTTCAATAACAAACATTGAATGATTTTGCTTAAAAACAACTTTTTTCAAATTTAAACAAAATTACGTAGAAGTCCGTGAATAATCAAGTAGTTTGGCAGAAATTGGCAGTTGGTCACGCACTAATAAGTGGTAGTCCCCTGCATAATTTGGAGAAGGGTGACAGATGTTTTACAAATTCATTCAAAACTTTATAGCACGATTTATTATATTTTATATGTGATAAAATTTATTTTTTTTTATTACAAAAAAAATACATATTGGGATTATTATAAGAAATGATAAACATGTGACGGCTTACTGAAGGAGCCTAAAGACATCGTTGAATCAAGAAAAAATAACCCTTTTCTTTTAAGGTTAGTTGAAAAATATTATGTAATTCTAGAAATGTTGCGTGAGAAACGTTGTGATCTTTAGCCCCACCACTATCTTAATAATTCGTGCCTGTCAACTAGTCACAGGCTCTCGCGAAAACATGTATATGTAAAGATTAAGATATATATATATATATATATTTGTATGTATGTTTGTTTTTCGTATGACCGTGTGTATAGAAATAGGATCGGACTTTCACAAATGCATGTCCCATTCATAATATATAATATCGGTTTTTAATTTTTTTTCATCAAATCTAGTAATAATTATGAAGTTGTTTTTTTAATTTTTTTTGGGATTTTAATTATTTTTTTTATAAAATAAGGTGGTTTGTTTTTTTCAATCAATAATATTGTAATTATGAATATTATCAAGGGAAGTATGATAATTTATGAATAAGATAATATCCTAATTGTGAATATTGATAAGAGTAGTATGATAATGATAGTGATACAACTTATAATTATGAATATTGGTAAGAACAGTATTGCAATTTGCTGGTCATATCACGAGATCAAAAAATCAGTCTAAGGCCCACGATATACACTGTTCGCGTACGTAATTAACTGATTGTAATCTATTAATTTTTTTTTAAAAAAAATTAATTTTATTTAGTTATGGATTATTAATGAAATGTTCTTGTTTAACATATAATATAAATTTATACAAACACCTAAAAAGCTTTCTAAATTACATAACTCTGGGCTTTGCATACTACAATTGCGAGGAACAAACAACCTTCAATTAGAAAAGTGTAAATATAAAATTAATGGAATAGTTGGTGGTTCTGTCCAAATCGGCAGGTGCTAGTGCAGGTGGGATGAACATTGTGTTTTTTTAAAAAATTTACTCACTAAATTCAACACAGTGGGTAATTGCTGTCACTCCCATGTTGGGATAGTAAATCAAGAAATTGCCACAGCAAAAAAAAAAAACAAATCAAGAAATTGCCACATCAAAACCTCATCATCTCTGCAATTCGGACTACCCGCAGCTCATTTTAATGATTTTTCCGCAATCTCCACTGTATATTTTAGTGATTTTCCAGCCCCACAACCACATTGCTCAGACCGACATCACTCAAAAACCAATCTTTATCTGCTTCTATAAGTAGACTTTCTGCCCATTTTCCTCACCAAATTCGGTGATCGAACCAAGAAATATGGGCTTTGCCACCGCGGGCACTTGTAGGGGCAGTAGCCTGCTATCCTTCGGAGCTACCGTAATTCGGGGCCGATGGTTTTCTCTTTTCGCATCCTTCCTCATCATGGCCGGAGCTGGAGCAACATATCTTTTTGGGGTTTACTCCAAAGAGATAAAATCCTCTCTTGGATATGATCAAACAACCCTCAATCTCCTAGGATTCTTTAAGGATCTCGGTGCCAATGTTGGAGTTTTGTCTGGCCTCATTGCTGAGATAACTCCAACATGGTTTGTGTTATTAGTCGGATCTGCCATGAATTTTGCAGGGTATTTCATGATATGGCTTGCTGTCACCGGCAAGATTTCGAAGCCGAAAGTGTGGCAGATGTGCATCTACATATGCATTGGGGCAAATTCCCAGAATTTTGCGAATACAGGTGCTCTTGTTACTTCTGTGAGAAATTTTCCAGAAAGTAGAGGCATTATGTTAGGTTTGTTAAAGGGTTTTACAGGATTGAGTGGTGCCATTCTTACACAGATTTATCTGGCTGTCTATGGAAATGATTCTAAAGCTCTTATTCTTTTGATTGCTTGGCTTCCAGCCGCTCTGTCTGTGGTTTTTGTGTATACAATTCGTGCAATGAGGGTCGTTAGGAACCCGAATGAGCTTAAAATCTTTTACCAGTTTCTGTATGTATCAATTGTGCTGGCATTGTTTATAATGGTGATGACTATAGTACAAAAGGTAGTGACTTTCTCACAGGCAGCCTATGCAGGAAGCGCTACTGTAGTATGCGCCTTACTCTTTGTCCCACTTTTGATAGCCATTAGGGAGGAATCGATAACTTGGAACCAAACGAAACTTCCCATAAAATCTAATCTTCCTCAGATAGCCATAGAGAGTTCATCAGTTCAAGAAACTCAACTTGTTGCCTCAAAGCCAGAAAATAAGCCAAATGATACGCCTTGCTTTGCAAACATATTCAATAAACCAGAGAGAGGGGAAGATTACACCATTTTGCAAGCACTTTCGAGCACCGATATGCTGATTCTGTTTCTCGCAACTTTTTGTGGCCTGGGATCGAGCTTAACAGCCGTTGACAACTTGGGACAGATTGGGGAATCGTTAGGATATCCGACAAAAACTATTAAAACATTTGTATCCCTTCTCAGTATCTGGAACTACTTTGGCAGAATTTTCTCAGGATTTGTGTCTGAAAGCCTCCTTGCCAAGTACAAATTTCCAAGACCCCTTATGATGACATTTATCTTATTCTTATCCTGCATCGGCCTTTTACTGGTCGCGTTTCCATTCAAGGGTTCCGTCTATTTCGCATCAATGATCATTGGTTTCTCATTTGGTGCTCAACTGCCACTTATATTTGCCATAATTTCTGAACTTTTTGGCCTGAAATACTACTCTACTTTATTCAACTGTGGGCAATTGGCTAGTCCACTTGGCTCCTACATTTTGAATGTGAAAGTTGCAGGACCCCTTTATGATAAAGAGGCGTTGAAGGAGTTGGCGAAGAAGGGAATGACAAGATCATCTGTGAAGGAACTGACTTGCATTGGCACTCAATGCTACCGACTGGCATTCGTGATTTTGGCCTCGATCACCTTCTTTGGAGCCCTTTCATCTTTGATTTTAGTAGCGAGAACGCGCGAATTTTACAAAGGCGATCTTTATAAGAAGTTCAGGGATGAAGCTGAGGCAGAAATGGATGTATCAACCAGTAAATAAATGCATTCTGAAGGACCTTATACTAGAATAGAAGCAACTCGATATGTCAGATTATTCAATTTGGATAACTTTTATTTGTATTTATTAGATATAATTAGAGGGCAGAATAAGTCCCAATATTTTAAAAAGAATGAGCATGTCGCCTTTGTTTCTTTTAAATTAAGATCGTTCTGTATGGTAAAATATATTCTCTTGTAGTTTCATCTTGTCATATACATTGCAATCATTGATATTTTGAATTATTCATCCCTCGCTTATCTTATTTATAGTACTAAACAGTGCTTAAAAGAATAAAAATGTCAATATGATATCCGAGCAGTCATATCTTAAGATTCTTAAACACCGTATCCAAACCACTGAAACGAGCACGAATATCATTCATGGTTCAAGTGAAGAACAAGGTTATGAATCCGTGAGATTATATTTAAGGCAATTTTAGAGTTTGAATATATGTTATTGTTTATTTTGGATTTATGATATAATTTTCGTTAGACTAGGGCCAAGGCCAATAATATACTTTTAATTTAATTCACACTTTCTATTATCATATTCCTTTTTATTGCTTTAAATTACTATTTTATATTTGATTGATATTATTCACATATGACTAATTGTTTGAATGATATACATTAAGATTTGCATTAAAAAAAATATCAAATGCAATGCACAGATGGTTAATGTGTTTTTATAAAATTAAATTCCAATTAAATTATTATGAATTGCTATATTAATATAGTGGATCTATAAGTCCTAAATATAGTATAAGATTAATCTAGACATTTTTACCGAGCACCAAGTTGAATCTTTCAATTTCCAGATTTTTTTATAATACCCGTAATGACAGTACCCGATGTGCATCAATTCTTGATTTAGAATATTCAAAATGAAGGGTTTGATTTGGACTATAGCATTGATTTTGAGGGCAACGTCAAAATTAACATTTAATTCTCTTTATTTTGAATGACATGAAAATGATACCAACTGATTGTGTGTTGGTTCCTACTTATCGTGTATTTAAAAAAAATCATTTAAACTCCTTAGCTACTTTATTTTTAATTGCTAAAACAGATTAAATTTGGGTCTAAATTTAAGGAAATAACGAATTTCATGAATTGGCAAGCCATCTTAGGTATATTTCATTTTTTTCTCAATCACCATTAAGTGATAGATTTGAAATTCACGCACTTTGGACCGCTTTGGGAGAAGGGATTTGGGTGGATTTGGATTTCAAATATGCCGCCAAATCCACTTATTGTTTGTATAAAAAAATTAATTGGGGTGATTTTATTTCATCATAGCCCATGTATTTTGAGGGGATTTAAAATTTATCGAACAACCATGTCATTTCAAATTCGCTCCTCTTTTCTCTATCAAATCTGGAAAAAATAACGAACATTGAGCTCTTGTATTCACAAACTACACACATTCATATGTGATTTAATCGACGTGGATTAAGGTGGATGGATATCGCGTGGATTCAAGATTATGACAGGATTCAGTCTATGGCCGTGAAACTCATCTTCTCTCAAATCGGGTGCGCATTTGATTGGATCTCTTGGAGCGTTCTACAAAGCAGTTCTGCTTGTGAATTTAGGGGTTTCGTTGTTCGCTATCGTCGCCATCGAGAACAGCAGTCGAAGCCTCGCTGGTTTTGAAACTCAAAAGATTAGTTTTAGGTGATGTATTTAAAATTTAGTTTATATCCAAATAAACAATTCTGCAAATTTAGATTTTTTTTGAGAGGGCAAATTTAGAATTTCAAATACTTTGATTTGAAATCCTACCTCAAATCCAAATCCAAATTCATCTTCCAAAACATATTCCATTCAGATATTCAAATGGATTTTTGAAATCCACAATTCAAATAAACACTAAGGTTGTATTTGTATAAATATATATGTCATTTGAATGGCGAAAATAAATTTGAAATTTGGATTTGAAATAACACATATCTTAGGTTCTTAGGTGCATTTAATATACATCACAACATGTTTTTGTTAATCCAATCACAATTAGCTGATTATGCATACACATGCCGATTTATATTCACTGACGATCAAATGTATAAGTTGCGGGAGTTCCATCTCTCAGAAGTTGGATCGTTATATCTTCTCCTAGAACTCGCTAATTAATCTCTTCGTCTACAAGAACTGGCGCATTTAAATGAGCGAATAGAATATATTTACATATGTAATAAATTCGCTAGCTTTCTTAGAAAATGAAAAAAAATAATTAGCCTCGTTTGTAGTAAAATCTGAACTCCCTTCGTCAATCTTGGATACTTCAACATCCTCGGAAAAAAGAATAAAATGAAGATTCTTGGAACTGAAGCGTCAACCCCCGTATGTACACGTTCTTGAGTCGACCCTTTTATTACGGTTCACCGCTAAAAATTTCTCACCCGAAAACCAGCGATTCTATACATGGGGAGTTCCACAGTGAGCATGAAGCTGCTGATTGACAACCAAAGCAAAAGAGTTCTATTTGCAGAAGCCAGCAAAGAAACCGTAGATTTCCTCTTCCACATCCTCTCTTTGCCAGTGGCAACTGTTATTAGCCTGCTTAGAAAACAAGGAATGGTGGGTTCCTTAGCAAACCTGTACGAAAGCGTGGAAAAAATGGACGAGTCATACATTCAACCAAACCAAACTAAAGAAGCCCTTTTGAAACCAAGGCCTCCTGTTGGCATTTCTTCTGTTCCTCTGCTCCTGATGAACAATGCAATAACTGAAAGAAAGTACTATATGTGTATCAATAGCCAATACTGTACAATTAGTGTTACTGATGACCCAACTATGATTTGCCCTCACTGCTCGCTAAAAATGAACAGGGCTGTTTCATACGTGGCTCCTCCGGGAAAACAGGCGTCGACTGAAGGGGGTTATGTGAAGGGAGTGGTCACTTACATGATAATGGATAATTTGGTGGTGAATCCCATGTCTACTATTTCAAGTATTACTTTGCTTAGTAAGTTCAATGTTAAGGATGTGAGGACCTTGCAGGAAAAGCAGGTCACTTTGGGCATGGATGAGGTATCATTTCTTCCTTCTTATTTTTCTTTATAAATGGCTCGAAAGATCAAAAAAACTATTGAATTTGTATAATTTTGTACCTTGAATCCTATTCGATCCAGCTCGTAGGAATCAAACTTTACTTTTTCCTCTGTCCATAGGCTGTGAAATTGTTGAAGGCTTCCCTGCAATCGGAGAACGTTCTGACTGATGTGCTTCTCAACTGTAAGTGAATGGATCAATGGATTGTTGAAGATGAAGAAAGTAGTTGCTGGCGGTGGATGAAGTCCTAAGTTAATCACTGTTGAAATGTTTCGAATTGGTTTCTCGAATAAAACTTGATCATTAGCACTTCTAGTCTTGAATTCTTGAATCACAGAAAGTTATCTTGTTTATTTAATTATGAAGAAATAACAATTCACACGAGTCTGGACTCACGAAAATGTAATTCTCTCAACTCGAACAGTTCGAAAGTCATTCAATAATCAATATGATCGTAATCAATCACAGTAATGAAAAACAATGCAAGAACCCAGGATTTACGTGGTTCCGTCAATAAACGACCCACACCACTGGAAACACTATTGTTGATCATGTTTCGAAATACAAAGCAATACAAAACATTCAAGAATTCAATGACATTCACTCTTATGGTTCACAAACACACATAGATTTCTTCTCTCTATTGTTCTTTCACTGTCTCGAAGATGGGCTCTAGAGTTGCTGCACTTTTGCTTTCTGTAATCAGCATTCAGAGAATTATCTCTTTGCATCCAAGCTTCCAGCCTTTATATGCCTCCCATGAGAGTACCTCTTCAAAAGGACTATCGGTTACACAAAGATGTAATGGGTTGGACCCGTCGGATTGGCTCAACCCGACCCATCAAATAAGCGAGTTAGACAAAGATTTTATAGGCCCGCGCCAGCCTGTTTTGGTTGGCGGGTTAGTCCACGGTTTATAATAAAATTTGAATTAATTAATTAAAATTTGATTTTATTAATAATTTATTTAACAATTTTAATTCATTAAAATATAATAAATTATTTTTTTAGGTTTTGGTAGGTTGGCTTTCGTAAACCGCAACCCATATCAGGTTGGGTTGGGTCCGAGGCTTTTTACAAGCCGTTGGAGGTGGGCCCAAATGGGTCCAACACGTTTGGTCACGGGTTGGGTGGGCCACCCATCAATTGTTAAATAACTAACTTCTGCTGCCATATCTTAAGCCATTGAGTTCAATTGTTTCAAAGTGATCCCATATTGGGAATTTACAATTCTTGTTAGCTCTTTATAAGATACATGAACTATTATATTCATTGTCTATGGGTGTTGAGTTGGACTCACATGTATTCTGAACATAGTATCATAGCAGGCCAATTTAATGTTATTGGCTATTCCACCAGCATGCTCACCGTCATCTGACGTTATCAATCCATTTGTTTGACTTATATTATATAATATAATATCACACGTGAGACGTGTTGAGAGTTATCACACATTAAAAATTTACAAGTCTTGTTAGCTCTTTATAAGATACATTGACTACTACACTTATTGTCAATTGATTTTGAGTTAGAATAATATGTTTTCACGGGTTATAGTTTATTTCTAATCGACATTTATATTTTCCCATTTTCTATGGTCGTCAATTTAATATACTACTACACTATTATTTCGTATTATTATGTCTCGCATTTAGTTTTTGATTCAATGTGGCATACTCTACAGGAGCATTAAACTTTTAGAAATTATTAAAAATTAATTGAAAGATCGAAGAAAACAGGACATGTCTTGAAGTTGTATACAAAGTTATAGAGTCCAAAGATATTGACAATGATATCCTGATAAATAGAAACTATTGAAAAAAAAAGTGGCTCATATATGCAATCCGACACCCATTAAGATTAAAAGCTTGTTTGTTGTTGTGTGGTAATACACTATTTAATGTGATAAAGATTTGATGGTTATTGTTGTGGGGACTTCCTGTTTCGTATCTCCCCACGTTTCACACATATCGCATATATAGCTTAAGAAATAACAACTCGGCCGCACCTACAAATATTCTCAAGACAAATAGATAGGATCATACATATTTATTTGGTTATAATCCATAATTAATTAATTACTATATTCAACGAATTTCTCGAAGTTCTAAACCAAAAGCTATTAAAGATTAATATCTAATATCGATTATTGCATAATTTAGTGTTTTGTTAAAAGACTTTTTGCTTCATTAATTAGACCATATATATAAGCCACTTAAAGTTACTGTTCCTATGAACAGTAACTTTCGTCCTTTTTCTTTTTTTTTTTAAAATTTTTTTATTTTTTATTTCTTTTGTTTTTTCTTTTGTTTTGCTTTTATTTTTGATCATATATATTAACGTATTCTTTTTTTAAAAAAATTTTTTTATTTCTTATTTCTTTTATTTTTCTTTTATTTTTGTTATTTATTATTTATTATTTTTTATATATCGGATATTGTTCCCATGAACAATAAATGTCAATCTTATTTTCTTTTATTTTGTTATTTATTATTTTTTTGTATGAGTACTGATTTGTTTGGAAAGATTTGACCCTTGACCCAACTGTGTTGTTCCAATAAACAGTAACCATACGTTTTTTTCTTTTTTCCTTTTTTTATTTCCTTTTTCTTTTGTTTTTTTTCTTTTTTTTTTCTTTTTTTTTTTTGTTATTTATTAATTTTTGCATCGGGTACTGTTCTGATGAACAGTAAACATCTATCATATTTTCTTTTATTTTTGTTATTTATTATTATTTTGTATAAATACGGATTTGTTTGGAAAGATTTGATCTTTGCCCCAATAGTGCATCCCTCTTATCTCAAATTTTTTTTTCTTTTGTTTTTTTCTTTTATTTTTGTTATTTATTATTTTTTTGCATCGGGTATAAACAGTAAACGTCCATCCTATTTTCTTTTATTTTTGTTATTTATTATTATTTTGTATAAATAAGGATTTATTTGGAAAGATTTGATCTTTGCCCCAATAGTGCATCCCTCTCATCTTATTTGTTTTAAATTTAAAATGTTTTCTTTTTTTTAGAAAAAACCTTGTTGATTTTGTCAAGTATGAATTGATTTTTAAAAAAAACAAAGAGTTTAAAACATGTTTTCGTCGTGGCAAACTTTAATAATAATTTTTTATATGAGCTGACTTCAAAAAAACAGAGAGTTCAAAATATGTTTTCGTCGTGACAAACTTTAATAAGTGTGTAAGAGTTTGGAATAGTACTATTGCAAGGAATAGTAATGAATAGTATTTCACTATTTATTACAATTATTTTTCTTAAAAAATGTTTTTTTTTCAAAAATTTATTTTTGTTGATGTGCAGGTTTAACCTGAATCGACATGAAAAAAAATATATTAATCGATTGTTGATACGCGCAACTTCAATTTATAGTAAGATGAACATGTTTTTTTTAAAAAAAGTTAGAGTCGATCCTTTGGTTATTTTTTTTCATTCAATTACAGTGGCATGCTCGCTTTAATTTTTTTTGTTGATGACCGGATTTGGCCTAAACCAACTAGGAAAAAAATATCTTCATCGGTTGTTCATGCGCACAACTTCAAATGTTTTTTTTTTTTCAGTTTTTAGTGAGATGAGAATCATTTTTAAAAAAAAAAAAAAAGTTAGAGCAAGTCCTTTGGTTATTTTTTTCCAATTCAATTACAGTAGCATTGTCGTTTTTTTAAAAAATGTTTGTTAAAATAAGTTATTTGAAATGTTATTTTCGATCAATTTAAGAAAAAATTGATATAACATGTTGGTACCTGGCACCGTACCTTGTGCGGTGCCAATAAACTTGTATAAAATATACACCACTCTTTTCAAATAGTAGTGCACGTCGATGGATAATTAATCTCATGATTAAACGCTAATAAAGTATAGTCTATATAAAGTGGCATCTAGATTGTCAAATTTAGTATATATTAAATTATTACTACTACATATAATGTATTTTAAAGTTATGAATCTAAATAGACCTCGAGATTTAGTGTTGGGTGATTTTCTTGTAGTACAAAATTTTATGGGTGTGTATCTTAGAAAAGTAGTAAGTAAACAACAAATGATTTTGTTTTAGAAATGTCGAGGCGAGATTTGGAATCTAAGTCCTTAAGACAATATTGTCACGCTACGGTGCTAGTGGTTTACTTTGGCAATTTATCTCCCAAGATACAACGACTATTTGTGATCGATCGAGCTACTGTTTCAAGAGAGGCGAAACTTTCTGGCTCGCTCGATCGATCGAGCATTAATTTTCTTCACTATTTTTCCAACATTTCTAATATGCATAGATTATATGAATGCTTTTGATCAGGTTTGCGCACCCTGTGGTCCACGTGTATTTGAGCTATGTTAGCACCGTTTTTGTTTAGGATTGGACTTCTCATCCTTGTTAACGTTTAACTCGAGTTTTATAATAATTAAACTCGAGTTCTATAATAACTGAAGTTAAAAATAATTTTATTATCCATATATTTGTAATTTTACCGTACACAACAGGCCTATTGTTTCCTTTTATATATTTCAGAAATGCTTTTCGAAACAATTTATTATTTACCATTCGCAATTTATTATGGACTCACATTATCTTTGAGTCAGTATGTGACAAGATAACAATATATAAAGGTAAATAGGCCTGCGTGATTTTAACCTCTACAGAATTTTCATGTGATAAAATTAGAGAAATGCTTATATGCAATTGATTTGGGTCATATTTATATACCAACTTAATATTAAAACAAAATATATAAACAAACATATCGATTATTTTAGACCAGACATAGTGAAAATAGTCAATTTATATAATTTATCCTGATTGATGTTTTGAGTAATGTAATTTTTTTAATTTTTTTAGAGAATTACTAATATCAAATCTTGGTATTTATTAAGTCGTTAAATTTCTAAATATTTTTAAAAATTTATTTATCAAGTATTTATTATTAATATACGTTTAATAAAGTAGTCCAACTTATAAAAGATTGTCGTCAAGATATATTCATAAGTCAAAAAGAGCGATTCTCAGAAGGGACATTGGATACTCATTTGACAATGACTTTCAACATCATTTTGTTTTGCACTCCATAATCACAAAACAAATGCTCTACCTTCTCAAAAGTTGGATGAAACATTTATTGGCATTTGGTTGAATTTTATCTCAAGTTAACTAACTTTTTATAGTACAAAATTTTTATATTTTGGAAAATAATTTTAGTTTTATATTTAGATATAACACACAAGAAATTGAGATAATGTGGTAATTAAATGAAAATTTAGTAATAGATTTTGGAAAGTTAATGATTATTTTTGGGTTTATTGATACTTCCCTGCAGGGTTGGCGTCCTCAGGGCGGATAGCCATTCATTTAACATCAATGTGAAATATAATAAAATATTTCACATAGATGCCAAATAAACGAATGTGGTGTACATAGAGGGTTGATCAATCCTTAAATACGAATATTATCATCTAAGAATAGCTACTTTTCATAGATACAGACAATGGGGGTAGCAACTAATCCACCGTAAGTTAAACCTTATTTTTGCTCCATAACTCCGATCCGGAAACATTGATGCTGCCCTGAAGGGCACTGCCCTCAGGGACATCATTCATCATCCACGTGGCATCTTTTTTTTCTTTTTTAAAAAAAGATTTCAAATGAACGGTGATGATGTCCCTAAGGACACTACCCTTAAGAACATCATCAAACAAACCTTCCGATCCATTGGATCAAGGCTTGTGGCACAGATCACATCAATGGATCAGAGTTGTCTTATAACTCCCGCATATATCGCTGATATGTACATTCCATTGCTTCAGATGCCTACACGGCTACACCTGGTCCTCTATACAATATGTACATTCCATTTTTAAAATACCATAAAAATGGCTCCACCCTTTTGATCTGCAGTCAATCTACATTATATCACTTTATTTATAAAAAAAAATAACAAAAATAATACCCTACTCTACCTTGTTATTTGGTACACAATACCATAGCATAGGATAGCACCAAGTCTTTAGCGATTGGCCTACTAGTTTGTTGGCTTTTTCTGATTTAGTCACGCTCTAATCAACCACCCCAAACCAACCCCTCCCCCCTCTAAAAAGAAATCCAAAGTGGTAGTGTATTTTATGTTCTTCAAAGCGGCTTAAATGTTTTTTTTTTTTACAAAAAGATTTCTTGACACACCGAATGTTGGAAAATACCTGTACAGATCCGATTTGAGCCATATTTACAGATCAACTCAATATGATTGATTTATTTTAAAAAATTGTGGGTATGACTTCAAAATAAATGTGTTGCATATATGTTTTTATATCATTTATGCATGGAAATGATCTGATTTAATTTAATTTTTTATATTATATTATTTACATGTGAGATCTAGAAATTTTTTGACAGAGAGTCTAGATAAAGAATAGAGAGAAGAGAAAAGAGTGGCCAGAGATAGTCAATATAAAAGTTTAAAACTCTGACTGCTTCCTTCACTCTCCAACTAAACCCCCACTTCTCAATTACAATTTGGTAAACGGCCATGGATATTCAGAAGGGTCTTCCTCTTAACTGGACTTACTTCTACCAAGAAAAGGTTAGAATGTTCTTGCTTCACTCATTAATGTCACTTTACCACTAAGTAGCAGTACAATTCTTATGTTTGAAGTTGGCTTGTGTCTTAAATTGTTTAAACAGAGTATGGATGAGCTACATCATTCTCTGGTGCTGACAATGGAGCTTGAAGAAACCATGTTTAAGGCACAGGAGGAGCTCAGCAACAGAGATGAACAAATTCTGCAACTCAAATTACTGCTAAACAGGGCAATCGAAGAGAGGGATGAAGCTAAAGAAAAGTGCCAAAATGTGTTCTTTGAGAAACTGTTGCTTCAACAGCAACTGGAACAACAGTGTCACCAATCTGCTCCGCATTCTGGGCTTTCAGGCATTGAAGATGATCCCAGAAGAGGAATCGACTCCAACAATGGCTTCTCCGCATCAGATAGTGATGAAAGCATTGTTTCGTCTGCGCCACCTCCGCCGCTGCAGCCAGCGGCAGAAGCTGAGCCAGACTTGCCTATAGTTCCCGACAGGCCATTGCCTGAAAAGGGTAAGCTTCTGCAAGCAGTGATGAAAGCAGGGCCACTGCTTCAGACACTCCTCCTCTCCGGTCCGCTTCCGCGGTGGCGCCACCCTCCACCACAGCTTGAGACTTACCAGATTCCACCACCTCCGGTGGTTATACCCTCACTCTCGCTACTGCCAACACTTCCATCGCTAGGGTCCCATCCTTTTATCTACCAAGATTCATTACACTACAATATTAACAGCGATGTCAATGTAAACAGGAAAAGGGGTCTCTCTGAAGGATCTGATACCTCCACCGAATTAAAATATCACAAGTGTTTCTTCCAGGAATGACTATTAGTTTAGCAAAATATGTCTACTTTTTTTTGTCTGTCTTTATCCATCAACTTGAGCAATTACCAGGTCGAGAGTGATATTTTGATATTTTAATTGCTTCCATCTTTGAACGTGACATCATGTCCTCTTAGAGCAGATTCGAGTTTGGCACAAAAAAAAATTGATTTAACCCAAATTTTAAAAAAAAAACTATTTAGGTTTTTAATTTTTTTATGTAAGGGAATTGGAAAAAAAAGATTTACAAGTCTCAAACCTGAAATAATTCTCAAATGGGAAGGTGAGCTTTATCAGTCAGGTGGCTAAAAATGATTGAGGTTTTAATGTATGTGAGAAGGGGTGGGCTTTTAAAACGTATAATTTTATGAATATTAAAGAAAATTAAAGGACTCTAGTTGGAAAAATCGTGGATCTTAAAGACTAACAATATGATTCCAAAGAATCACCAAAAGCAGAATTCAAGTATGTTTTTTTATTTATTTGCCTTAATTTTTTGACAATTTAACTAAAATTTTATATAGATTTACGGTTTCACATGGTTTTGGTTGCAATTTTAGTTATCATATTTTTAGGAAACTAAGCTGAGATGAATATGAAAACATATGTATTTTTTCCAATTCTTATAAACGAATTCGATTTGAAATCAGGGTTAAACCACGAAATCGTTGTGGGTCTATAGACATTATAATATATATATATATATATATATATATATATAGACATTATAATATATATATATATATATATATATACATATATAAAGTAAATAATTGAGAGAGAAAAAGAGAGCATGGCTCCATGCTACTGTCCATTCGTGCGTGGAATTGTTAATCGTGGGCAAGAAAGGCCGGGTCTGTCGGCTGCAGTGGGTTCCCACAAATCAAAATTGGGGATCTAATAGAAGCCTACCCCTACATCTTTATCATTATTTAATTATTCCTTTAATCAAGTATATTGACTTTTAATTGTATGCGTTGTATGTGAACTATCACTTATACATCAACTCAATATTAAAATTTAATATTTTTTAAATAAAATACATAAACTACTCAAAATTATAACATGATATCTTTTAAATAAAATACATAAACTAACATACATATTTTAAACCAATCATATTGAGTTGGTTTATAAGTAAAGCTCATACAAGATCCATAAAAAATATTTCTGCATGAATTTTTTAAGGGCAAATTTCAAGATGGTACCATTTGCTTAAACATTTTTTGGTCCAGTCCGAAAAAATGCTTGTTCGGTCCATTTTTTTGTTAAAATGACCAAATAGACTTAACTATCTCCTCTTCATCTTCAACGGAAGCTTTCCTTTGCTGTTTGTGTTGGGGTTCAACAATTGCCACTGCTTTGTGATCGATCGAACACGTGGTGCTTGTGCCAGTATATGATTGAAAAGATTGATGTTGCGTTATTACCCTTAACTATAGTTATTGGTAAAGCGGTAAGCGCTCGATCCTACAATTGGTATCAGTCAAGGTCACGTGTTCGATTCCCATGAGTTGTAGAGAGTGCAATTATTGGGGGAGAGATTGTTGGGGTTCAACAATAGTATCTGCTTTGTGATCGGTCGAACACGTAGCATTTGTGCCAGTGTATAGTTGAAAAGATCGATGTTGCGTCAATACCCTTAACTATAGTTATTGGTAAAGCGGTAAGCGCTCGATCATACAATTTATCTTTTTCATTGTTTTTATCCCATTTTTGTTGATTTCATTTCTTTTCTTTTTCGTGCTTGTCTCCTTCGCCCTAGGGTTTCTTTGCGGCCGGCGCCTTCTCCTCCTCCTTGGCTGGTGAAGGCAGCTGCAAGGCCTTCTATCGCCTCCGATTTTGCTACTAAGGTTTGTGCTCGTGGCCATGGACGAAGCCAGGATTTCATGGTCGGGTCGGTTGAACTTAAATAAAAATGATAATAAACTTAAATATAAATAATATTTTTTTATCTGAAAAAGTCATTAATATGAAAACGAATGCATCAATATACATGCAAATTTAATATATCTTACTTGAGAATATATCAATTAAGTACACAAACAAATAAGTCAAAAAAATGAGCAATGAAATCAAAAATAAAACATACAAGTGAATTTGTGGGGCTCTTAGGCTACTATATGATTATTAAAACAAGACACATATTTAATTATATATATATATATATCAAATAATATTTATTTCATTATACAATATTAATTGACGGTTGGTAGTAAAAGGGATACGTGAAGATGAAGTGGAAGTCCTAATATTATTACTAAAAAATCAGTGAGCTAACCTGAGCTGAACTCAATGCTTCGTCCCTGCTCGTGGCAGCATAGGAGTTCCCGCTTCGATTATTTGCAGCGGCAATAAAATTAAAGCTTGAGAAATATAGCATAAAGAACAGTGTGTGAGTGTCATTTACCTGTGGAGGTTACGAGAAAACAAGTTGAAAAACATGGATTTTACTGTGTGGTATTGTACTTCTATTCATCTGAACAGTACACTACCACACTTATATATAATAAAAAAAACTAGCAGAAAAAAATTGAAAAACATATTTTACTGTGTGGTGTTGTGCTACTGTTCATCCGAACAGTATACACTACCACACTTATATATAAAAAATATAAAAAATTTGTAATATAATACTAAGATAATTTCTCAATGAGAATACTAGTTATTAATCAACAAGCTCATATTATTATGCTAAAGTCTAGATTGTTCAAATAATATTTTATGATAATTATGATTTAAAAATGTATATATAATATATTGCCTATTTAATTTTTTGAACATTTTATATAACTAATAGAATAATGAAAAATCTATACATACACATGTTTCTCTCTATTAGAGTCTCCATCCTTTCTCCCGCGAAGGTCTTTTTCTTCCTTGTGAAGTTTTATATCGTGCAGATATGTTTGTTCTTTGGTTTATATTATCTCCACGTGAGAGTTTGTTCCTCAGGTTTCCTTGTGGTCGCTCTCATCGATATTTTCTTCATGGCTTGTTTGGTTTTGTGTTGGTTTTCGTTCAATCCTCCCGTGTTTTTAATGTCTCCAGGTTCTATGGAGGTTTTTTTGGAAGTGGGATCTCTACCCTTTTAATCGCGGTAAGGGGCGATATCTGGCCATTCCTACTTGCGCAGCACCAGCTGTGTCTTTCCCTCTAGATATGGTGTACAACGAGGTCCTCGGCGGGTCATGTGGTCGATCTTTTGTCGCTGGCTTATTTGTCTTAGTGTAGATTATATTTTGCCTTTTTGGTGGTGGTTATTTGGTTTCTGGTTCACTGCCGATATTCTGGTTGGCCTTGTCTACCGAGACTTTCTTTTTCGTGCGCCATCTACTACTGTTATTCAGACGTTGGTTTCTGATGTGGGATTTGGATACGGGAGCATGTGTATTTGGTGTCTTTTATCATTTTTCGCCTCCCGTATTATCTTATTTGTACCTTCAGTTATCGAAGGCAGTTCCTATGTCATATCTCTACGACTGCATTGTGATGCTTAAAACTTAAGTACCTTAATTAATTGAGTTTATTATGATAAATAATGGGTAAAGTGTCATTTTGCATTTAGACTCAGTTTCGAGATAAAGTGAGTGTGGTAAAAATATATTATCAGTAAGTCACAATTATTGAAGTGATAAATGGTTGAGATGAATTATAATTTGGACTCGATTTTGGGAATTAACCGAGTATAATTGGATTTTGTGATAATCATGAAATTATTATTTGAATTGAGTAGTATAAGGAGTACGATAAATCATGATTGTTTATGATAGGAAGCTGATGTGACTAGAAATAGACACATCTTTAGTGCTTAATTGTCTACGATTTGGTAGGTTTTGATGGATAAATTGATACGTATGCTACCTAATCGTATATTTGTGTAATTATAGGTACAATCGAAGAAAACGAGCTAAAAACGATGTGTAAAGATCAAGAAGAGACATGGACATGACAATGACTCAAAGTTGATCAAGAAAAGGGCAAAAACGTAATTTTGGAGATGGCAATCGATCGCCCGGAAGAGAAAATCGATCGCCTATGGACAGAAACATTTTCATCAAATTTGAAGAGTCAGCGATCGATCGCGAATAAGTGGCGATCGATCGCCAAAGTCTACTGAAGCTCGGCGATCGATCGCCACTTTATAGCGATCGATCGCCTCAATGATTTTTTCGAAAAAAAATAATGCAGCGATCGATCGCCACATTCAAGGCGATCGATCGCCGAAGAGTCCGGAAATTTGGAAATTGAGTCTTTTACCATGTTTAAAAGATTGTATCCCATATTTATCACTTCCATACCCTAAAACTCGAAGAGAGGCCTCATTAGCAGCAGTTTTTCATAGTTTTTGATACTTTAGAATATTTTGGAGCTTTTAGATTAATTTGTTTTCAAGTTTTCTTCAAGAACAACGAAGAACGGAACCGGAATCGACAAGCCGGAATCGTGATTTATATTAGTAATTTCTTTTCCTTTATTGATTTAATATTTTCCATTGAATTTTTATTGTTTTTAGATTTAATTATGCTAGGCTAAAACTCTTCGATTCTTGGTTGAGGGGATACCTGCTTTTGGAATTGAACCTTTTATGAGAATTTGGTTTGATTGTTGAATTATATTTCGATTTCAATTCGTTTCTCAAATTTCGAATTCCATGATTGTTGTGTTTGTGTATTAGACCGATCACCTAATATTCAATTGCATAATCGATAGTTTGTTAAGAAACAACTAAGATCAATAATTAACCGGCTGTAGGTGTTGTTGAATTCTTAGGAGAAACGGTTGAGTAATCAATTTTAACGGCTGTAGTTTTCATTGATTAGATTTATCGAACTCATTAGTTTTGAAAACTATCATTGATTTAATCATTAACGGCTGTAGTGGTGATTAGAGATTTGGTAAGGGTTGAATTGAATGTTGTTTTCTCTTTGACTACGAATAAGATGAGTAGGAATTGAATTTCCAATCGATAGATAATTGAAAGAATTCGAATGTTTTGATTTGATGACTAAAAGATAATTTTCCAAAAGTACGGTTACCTGGAAACCAAGAATCGCTTCACTCTCATATGTTTAATCATTTTAGTAACCTCATTAATTAGTTTAATTTTAGAATTTGCTTAGTAGTAATCATTCATCCTAAAACCCCCTTGTTATTATTCGCTTTTGGCACAAAATAAATTTACCTTCCCTGTGAGATCGATCCCTACTTCCACTACTACATATTTTTGTCATTAGCTGAAGAAGGGTTAATTTGGGCGTACACGATAAACGCTACCAAATTTTGGCGCCGTTGCCGGGGAAGGCAATATTTATTAGTGTCGATTTTTTTTATTTCGTTTTTGATATCTGTTTTCCCGCATTACTACTAAGGTTTGTTGATGAGTACAGGCGGATCGTTTGATTACAAGGATAATTCATATTACGATCCAGAAATCGAGAGGACGCTGCATCAAAGAAGGAGAGATACTCGGAGACAAGAAGCGGAGGAAAGGAACGATATGGCTGCAAACCAAAGTCTACGCCAACTGGCCAATCCAGATTTGGACCAACAACCTCTCTGCATAACTTTTCCTGCTTTCGCAACTAATGTAAGTTTTGAACTTAAATCGGGACTCATACATTTGTTGCCTTCTTTTCATGGACTCGCAGGAGAGGATCATCTGATGGAGTTTCATGTGGTTTGCACCACTATGAAACCGACGGGAATTACTGAAGATCAGATCAAGTTAAGGGCTTTCCCTTTTTCTCTAAAGGACGCAGCGAAAGACTGGCTATTCTACCTGTCACCAGGATCCATCACAACATGGACGGACCTCCAAAGGACATTTTTGGAGAAGTACTTTCCAGCATCAAGAGCGGCTAACATACGCAAGGAGATCTACTCTATTAGACAATTCAGTGGAGAAACATTGCATGAGTATTGGGAACGCTTCTAAAAGTTGTGTGCAAGTTGCCCACAACACCAGATAAGTGCACACTTACTCATTCAATACTTTTATGAAGGTTTATTGTCTAGTGACAGGAACTTAGTCGATGCTGCGAGTGGGGGAGCCTTTGTCGATAAAACACCGGATGATGCGCGGAGCTTGATAGCCAACATGGCGGCCAACTCACAGCAGTTTGGCAACTTTCGACAGGAACCAGCACAAAGGAAACAAGGGGAGGTAAATGTTTCCAGCCTTGAACAACAACTGATAGATTTGACGTTTCTTGTGCGTGGTATGACAGGTGGCAATGTGGGAAAGGTAAAACCTTGTGGTATATGTTTGGAGATGAGTCATACCACTGATGCATGTCCATCACTTCAAGAGACATCAGCTGAGCAAGTGCATGCACCAGGGGGATTTCCGAGACAGCCCCAACGAAGACATGACCCTTACTCCAACACATACAATCCAGGATGGAGAGACCACCCTAACTTGAGTTATGGACCGCAATCGATAAATCACGTTCCTCCTCAAGAGCCACAACAACACCCTCCGCCATACAGACCACCTTTTCAGAGGGCACAACAACAACCCAATTATCCTTCTACTACTGACAGGTTAGAGTTTATAATTCAAGATCTTGCTCACAATGTTACTAAATTTCAACAGGAAACAAGATCGAGCATTCAAACCTTGAATACCCAAGTGGGTCAAATAGCCACTGCACTTAATAGAGTTGAAGCAACCGGATCAACCACACTACCATCCCAAACAGTGGTGAATCCGAGAGAAAATGTCAATGCAGTCACAACTAGGAGTGGGAAGGAATTGGAGGTATCAGATGAGATAGAGAAAGAACCATCAAAAGGTGAGGAAGAAAAAGAAAAGGAAGTTGGAGGAAAGACCGGGATAGCACACGAGGCACCAAAAGGTAAGCCCCCTTCTTTTTCTGAGTATAAAGTACCACCCCCTTTTCCCCAAGCCTTGAAAGATAACAGGAAGGACGCTGGACTCAAAGGATTGTATGAGACCTTCCGAAGATGTGAGATAAACATCCCATTGCTGGACGCCATTCAACAAGTACCTCGCTATACGAAGTTTCTAAAGGAATTGTGTACTGCCAAGAGGAGTCATCGATTGAAGGGAACCCAGAAGGTTGAACTAGGTGAAAACATTTCAGCGGTGATACAGAGGAAAATCCCTGCCAAGTGTAAGGATCCAGGTATGTTCTCTATTCCATGCACCATTGGTACCACTCCACTTGAAAAATCCATGTTAGATCTAGGAGCATCAATTAATGTTATGCCATTATTCCATATATGCTTCTCTACAACTTGGTCCCTTGAGTCATACTGGAGTGGTAATTCAATTAGCGGATAGATCTAGTGCATATCCTAGGGGTTTGATTGAAGATGTGTCGGTGCAAGTAAATGAACTAGTCTTCCCTGCTGATTTTTATATCCTTGACATGGAAAATGGTGATAAGAGTAGTCCTATATTGTTAGGAAGACCGTTTCTCAAAACATCTAAGACTAAGATAGATGTGCATAGTGGTACCCTCACTATGGAATTTGATGGTGAGATTGTTACATTTAACATCTATGATGCCATGAAATATCCTTGCAATAATGATGATACTGTGTACTCTGTTGATGTTATTGATTACCTGTCCCAGGAAGTTTTTGAGAATACAGGGAAAGATGAACTGGAAAGCACTCTTACCACGGACATGGAGAAGGAAGACGAAGCACCACCCCTCATGAACGAAGTGAAGCACACCGTTGACGCACTGGATGATACACCTGAGCTATCTCAGTCAGGTACTGTTTCTTTTATATCATTACCTGTTTCTAATACCAGGATTCCCCCATCTGTTTTGCAGGCACCCAAAATCGAGCTTAAGTCGCTGCCAACTCATCTCAAGTACGTATTCCTTGGTGAAGGTAATACACTACCAGTGATCATCTCCAGCAAGTTGGGGGATGATCAAGAGAAGGACCTGATTCATGTGCTCAAGGAGCACAAGACTGCTATAGGTTGGACCATTGCAGACATAAAGGGAATCAAGTCCCTCCACATGCATGCACCGGATTTTACTAGAGGAAGGAGGAAGCCCCACACGTCAACCACAAAGGAAGCTGAACCCACCCATGATGGATGTGGTGAAGGAGGAGATTCTGAAGCTCTTATCAGTTGGCGTGATATATCCTATATCTGATAGCCAATGGGTTAGTCCGGTACAAGTGGTTCCTAAGAAGACCGGTATTACTGTGATCAAGAACAAAGATGATGAACTTATACCCACACGCATTCAAAATGGCTGGCACGTGTGCATTGACTACCGGAAGCTCAACGCTGTGACTCGAAAGGACCACTTCCCTCTACCTTTTATTGATCAGATGCTTGAGAGGTTAGCATGCCATTCATTTTACTGTTTTCTTGACGGTTACTCGGGTTATTTTCAGATTGCAATCGCTCCGGAGGACCAAGAAAAGACCACCTTCACATGTCCGTTCGGCACATTCACATACCGTCGCATGCCCTTTGGCCTCTGCAATGCCCCAGCTACTTTTCAACGGTGTATGGTCAGTATCTTTTCCGAGTTTATTGAACATATCTTAGAGGTATTCATGGATGGTTTTACTGTTTACGGTAACTCATTCAAGGATTGCTTATCTAGCCTTACACTGGTTTTGAAAAAGTGCATTGAAACTAACCTTGTTTTAAATTCTGAAAAATGTCATTTTATGGTCGAACAAGGTATAGTGCTAGGTCATGTTGTATCTGCAAATGGTATAGAGGTCGATAAGGCGAAAATTGATGTCATGCAATCTTTGCCTTATCCTACTTGTGTTCGGGATGTGCGCTCATTTCTTGGTCATGCAGGTTTTTACAGGAGGTACATCAAAGACTTTGCCAAGATCGCTACACCTTTGTGTAAGCTACTACAAAAGGATGTCCCGTTTGAGATGACTAACGAAGGCAAGAGCGCTTTTGATACACTGAAGAAGTCATTGACTTCTACCCCTATTATCCAACCACCCGACTGGAACAAGCCTTTCGAGATCATGTGCGATGCAAGTGATTATGTGGTTGGTGCTGTCTTGGGACAAAAAGAGGGCAATGCTTCACATGCCATCTACTACGCATCCAAAACCTTGAATGACGCCCAACGCAACTACTCTACTACTGAGAAGGAGCTATTAGCAGTTGTTTTTGCTCTTGAAAAATTTAGATCTTATTTACTTGGTACTAAAGTGATTGTTTATTCTGATCATGCAGCTCTTCGCTACCTGATGACGAAGAAGGAGGCAAAACCAAGGTTAATAAGATGGATTTTGCTCTTGAGTGAATTCGACATCCAAATCAAAGATAAGAAGGGCAGCGAGAACAAAGTAGCGGACCACTAAAGCCGTCTACCACATTTGGACGATGAGCTGTGTTTGAAGGAGGAGTTTCCGGATGAGCACCTTTTCGCCATACACGACAATTTACCATGGTACGCTCATCTTGTGAATTTTTTAGCTTCTAATGTGCTACCACATGAACTCTCTAGATCCCAACGAGCCAAGATTCGTAGTGACGCCAAGTACTACGTATGGGATGATCCTTACTTATGGAAGAACTGTGCGGACCAAATCATTCGACGATGCATACCCGAGACAGAGGTAAATGCCATTCTTACATTTTGCCACTCATATGCGTGTGGTGGACATTTTGGAGCAAAGAGGACATCGAGAAAGGTACTGGAATGTGGGTTCTTTTGGCCCACACTATTTCGTGACTCATATCTTTTCTGCAAGACCTGTGCACAATGTCAACTGACAGGTAATCTCTCCCAAAGAAAGGAGATGCCCCAACAACCCATTCTCATTTCTGAAATTTTTGATGTGTGGGGCATCGACTTTATGGGACCTTTTCCTATGTCTTTTGGTCATATCTATATACTGCTTGCTGTTGATTATGTATCAAAATGGGTGGAAGCTATAGCTACCCGGACTGACGATTCCAAGGTTGTTGCAGATTTTATCAAGCATAACCTTTTCTCTAGATTTGGAATCCCACGAGCCATCATCAGTGATCGAGGGACACACTTCTGCAATCGGACAGTGGAAAGTCTATTCAAGAAATACCACGTCACTCACAAGGCCTCCACTGCCTATCATCCGCAAACAAATGGCCAAGCTGAGGTCTCCAACCGAGAAATCAAAGCCATATTGGAGAAAACCGTCAACCCCGACACGGAAAGATTGGAGCTTGAGACTTGATGATGCACTATGGGCCTACAGGACCGCATACAAGACCCCGATAGGTATGTCCCCTTATAGAGTGATTTTTGGTAAGCCGTGTCATCTTCCTGTAGAGTTGGAGCACAAAGCGTACTGGGCAGTGAAGAACTTCAACATGAACTATGATGAAAGTGGAGTGCATAGGAAGCTGCAATTGCAAGAGCTCGAGGAGATTCGAAATGAGGCATATGAAAATGCCAGATGTTACAAGGAGAAGACAAAGGATTTTCACGACAAGATGATCTCTAGGAGGCATTTTGAAGTTGGTCAGAAAGTTCTCCTTTACCATTCCCGCCTTCGTCTATTTCCAGGTAAGCTTCGTTCCAGGTGGCATGGTCCTTATGTAGTTACTAATGTGTCTTCCTATGGTGCAGTTGAGATTCAGAGTTTGGACACCACGAAGACATTCACAGTGAATGGTCACCGATTGAAGCACTATTATGAAGGTGTCCAAGATGAAGACGGAGGACGAGTAGACATCAAGGTGTCTCTAGAAGACTCACCTACCTTCGACTGAGGAAGGGGATAGCGTCGGGCCACCGACGTTAAACAGAGGCGCTGCTTGGGAGGCAACCCAATGGGAGTTAGTTTCCCTTTTACCCTTTTATTTTATTGCTTTTTAGTTAAACTTTTCTTTTCTCTTGTCTTTTACCTTACATTGGGGACAATGTAAGATTTAAGTATGGGGGAGGGATTAGTAGTGTGTTATTATTTTTCTTATTGCAAAAATACAAAAAAATCGAAAAATTTGAAAATTTTGAGCTCATAGTTAGTAATGAACACATGCTTAGAATCACTAGCCCATGATGAAACCTAATTGATATCATGCATGCTTTTGAACATAGGTGAATTGTTAACTTTGGAACACTTTGAACTCTAAAGCAAAGTGTACTTTAACTTAGTAAGTTGAATATTTTGAGCACATTATTGTCATGGCTTGTGAAGTGTGCATAGCTTAGTGAAGATTGTGTGAACTTTGTAATAGTCTTAAGAAGTCTCTAATACATGCTAGAACTTAACTACATGCTCTTTGAGGCGTATGTCTAGACTACTTGCAAACATGAAAGTGATATAGGCAATCTTTGATGCGTTTGAGCCTTTCAAGCCTACCATGTAAACAAAATCATTCTCTAGTCCCTATTTTGAGCCTTAAATGTACAAGAATGGTAGTATGCTAAGCATACTAAAGACCCCCATTCAACATTTCTTGACTAGCTTATCATCCTAGCCTTTAAGCCTAAATGTGATTTTAATCCATACCTTTTAAGGGAGTATGATGTGTTTCATTCAAATGCACTTGGGAATCGTTGAAGTATATTTGTGAGTTTAATTGTCAAAAAAATGGAATGCATGAAAGAAAAAGAGATGCCTTGAAAAAAAAATAGATAAAAATATGACTCCAATGGGAGCCAAGGCACAAAAGAAGAAAAGTGTTGAAATAAACCTTGTGAAAAAGAACATAGTTGAAAAATTCATACAAGAAGAGAAGCTTTTAGTGTGCATTTCATCATACTCTCTTGTTTGAATATCCTTACCATTTCTTTCATAAGCCAATACCTAGGCCAAGATACAAGCTAATAAAGACCTACTTGATTTGTGTTTGCAAAGTAGCTAAGATAGTGGAGAAGAGTGTGCAAGTGAGCTTATATTTGTGTTAGTGTATGACTTGAACTATTATGACTTTGCATATTTTGGATCTATAATTTGTACACAACACTTGTTTATGACCACACACACACGTTCACTACTTCGTTGGGTACGAAATGTTTAGGGATTGAACTTGTTCCACTGTTAACTTTTCACCGCCGTTCATTATTATGCATGTTCAAATTGTTGAGGCATTAAAGTGAGGACAAGTTGCTTTGTTATGAATCTATGAGCCAAACAAAAATATTGTAGTTTTATTTGTTTACTCGAGGTCGAGTAAAGAGTAAGTATGGGGGAGTTTGATGTGACTAGAAATAGACACATCTTTAGTGCTTAATTGTCTACGATTTGGTAGGTTTTGATGGATAAATTGATACGTATGCTACCTAATCGTATATTTGTGTAATTATAGGTACAATCGAAGAAAACGAGCTAAAAACGATGTGTAAAGACCAAGAAGAGACATGGACATGACAATGACTCAAAGTTGATCAAGAAAAGGGCAAAAACGTAATTTTGGAGATGGCAATCGATCGCCTGGAAGAGGAAATCGATCGCCTATGGACAGAAACATTTTCATCAAATTTGAAGAGTCAGCGATCGATCGCGAATAAGTGGCGATCGATCGCCAAAGTCTACTGGAGCTCGGCGATCGATCGCCACTTTATAGCGATCGATCGCCTCAATGATTTTTCCGAAAAAAAATAATGCAGCGATCGATCGCCACATTCAAGGCGATCGATCGCCGAAGAGTCCGGAAATTTGGAAATTGAGTCTTTTACCATGTTTAAAAGATTGTATCCCATATTTATCACTTCCATACCCTAAAACTCGAAGAGAGGCCTCATTAGCAGCAGTTTTTCATAGTTTTTGATACTTTAGAATATTTTGGAGCTTTTAGATTAATTTGTTTTCAAGTTTTCTTCAAGAACAACGAAGAACGGAACCGGAATCGACAAGCCGAAATCGTGATTTATATTAGTAATTTCTTTTCCTTATTTATTTAATGTATTCCATTGAATTTTTATTGTTTTTAGATTTAATTATGCTAGGCTAAAACTCTTCGATTCTTGGTTGAGGGGATACCTGCTTTTGGAATTGAACCTTTTATGAGAATTTGGTTTGATTGTTGAATTATATTTCGATTTCAATTCGTTTCTCAAATTTCGAATTCCATGATTGTTGTGTTTGTGTATTAGACCGATTACCTAATATTCAATTGCATAATCGATAGTTTGTTAAGAAATAACTAAGATCAATAATTAACCGGCTGTAGGTGTTGTTGAATTCTTAGGAGAAACGGTTGAGTAATCAATTTTAACGGCTGTAGTTTTCATTGATTAGATTTATCGAACTCATTAGTTTTGAAAACTATCATTGATTTAATCATTAACGGCTGTAGTGGTGATTAGAGATTTGGTAAGGGTTGAATTGAATGCTGTTTTCTCTTTGACTACGAATAAGATGAGTAGGAATTGAATTTCCAATCGATAGATAATTGAAAGAATTCGAATGTTTTGATTTGATGACTAAAAGATAATTTTCCAAAAGTACGGTTACCTGGAAACCAAGAATCGCTTCATTCTCATAAGTTTAATCATTTTAGTAATCTCGTTAATTTGTTTAATTTTAGAATTTGCTTAGTAGTAATCATTCATCCTAAAACCCCCTTGTTATTATTCACTTTTGGCACAAAATAAATTTACCTTCCCTGTGAGATCGATCCCTACTTCCACTACTACATATTTTTGTCATTAACTGAAGAAGGGTTAATTTGGGCGTACACGATAAACGCTACCAGAAGCATGTCGAGTTTGTATAATAAATACGGTATAATTGTGAGAGCTATTGTTGAGATATTAATGTTGAATTGATATTCAATATAGATAATGTACGAACATCCGATTATCAGGACGCCTAAAATCATGTTGTCGACTTTAAGGTATATGTGACGTACGAGCATAAGTAAATATATTATTGTTATGGTTAACGAATGATATATTATTGTTGTCCGGAATTGGTAAATGCTATGAATTAGTGTGACGCCGCCATTGAGTGTGCTATGGTTATGATACTGCCGCTGTTGAGCGAGCAATGGCTATGATGCCGCCGCTGTCAAGCGTGCAAGGGATTATGGTGCTGCCGCTATGGAGCGGGCGATGTGGTATGACGAAATATGACCCATGAATTAATGACTGAGATGTATCTGAATTTAATGAATCATTATTGAAATGATTTAGTTATCATTGATTATAGAACTGATGATTAATGCATATGAGAACAACAAATCGTTGTAGTGATAATTTAGCTGATTTTGGAGTTGATGATCTTGGTTGTTGTGAGAACATAAACATCGTGAGAGATCCATATGGTTATGGTATATCCAAGGAGTATTATCTTAAATTGCAGCTTTATGTTATGTAAATTATTAATTGTGTATTCAATGATAATGTGATTATGTTATTGGTATGCTCAACCAGTGTGTGGTTGTTTCTATTGAAACATGTAAAGCAGGTACTACGTTGGCTTCGGAAATGAGTTCGAGCAGTTGATTGAGAATGCTCCTAGGAGCGAGGTACCCATATTGATATTGGGAACGTGATTTTATACACTTAAATATATATATGTTTAATTAATGCTCATTTTTGAGCATAATGATATGTGTATATGTGTTGTATAAGTATTTAAGATTTCTCTTTTCATCTGGGTGTTGCATGCAATTTATTTAAGAATAAATTTTGCATGATAATTGAGAATGTGATTAGTGCAATAATAAGCGTATACATCTATGAATTGAGTTGTGTTAAAAATCGAGTTTTACGAGGGATTGCGTTCAAAAATTTATATAGAAGTCATGCTATAATTAATAAGCATGTTATGAGAATCCATTAATGATGCGAATGTATGCACTAATGACGATGACAAATGCACTAATGACGATATCAGGACTTGGGGTCCTTAGATGTATGGTTTGAGGGGACCTGTATTGGCTCTGGTAGACTTTGCACTCTTCTGGCCCATCACGTTTTCTTTTGCTGTGAATCTTTGTAACTTAGTTTTCCTCCACTGATAGCTAATGTTTTTGTCATTGTTTGGTTTGTTGCGTCATTGCTTGTGGTTTCAACTGCCTCGTTGTATTTGACGTATTTCTAATATAATTTTATTCATGTTAAAAAAAATAGAATAACTATAAATATTTTTAATGTTAGAGATTATGTATTAGGCTTTGACGTAGACTTACGAATGTATATAATCACTTCAAAAAAATTATAACTGAGTGCAAAATTTAGAATTACAACACTTAAATAAATAAGCAATTTAAATTCTTTACTACATAAACCAAGGGCGATTTTCCCAAAATTGCCCTTACTATTAACTGGTCCTAATTTAGATGGCTTCTTGAAAAAAGTTTTTCATGTAAAATGATATGAATTCTCCGCGAGCATAACAATATATTGGGACACCAGATGCTTTGCCGCTTTGGTTGTCGTCGCCCAAGATTCATGTTTGAGTCATGTAACTAACAATATGAAAAATCCTCATCCCCTAATATATGTATATAATGACAATGTGATTAAATGATCATAATGTACATGCTCATTTTGTTAATTACAAGATCACAATATGCTAAATAACCATAATGTCTCTGCTCTTTTTGTCAATTATAATGTGCTAAATGATCATAACTGCCAGCTTATTTTTGTACATTGTTAAATTAAACTAATTTTAAAAATCGTAAATCAAAGACAAAAAATTGATCAAACTTCAAAATTAATTTAAATAAAAATCGATTATACGATCATATCATAATTTAAATATACAAGCATGTAACACGTACAAATTGTCACTAGAATTATTGTTGTTGTCACATTTATTGTTGTTGTGAGTGTGACAATTGGCCATTGCATGATTTAGTTACATTTAGTAACCTTAATCAATTTCTTAAAAGTAGTCAATTCCCACATTATGGTTCATCATTACATTGATAATTAGACTATTTATGATGAATGCTTGGACATGGTTGGATAGCTATTATTATTGAAAACAATATATTATTAGCATAAGATTGGTTGTGAGTGATAAACTAAATCATAGAAAATATGTTTTAAATTCTTTCAAGAATCTACAAATGAACTCGAATACAAAACATGGGGATAATGCTTAAAAACTATTGAGAAAGTTAGATTTTGAAATTTAAATTTATAAGACGTTATATACCAAATTTCTCCATGCATTACAGATTATCAGGAAATTGGAAAACTCTTGACAAGTTATCATTGTATATACACTTAGGGTGTGTTTGGTTCAGCTGATAACTATAGGATTAGTAACTTATCACTCAACATCACTTGTTCTTCTCACTTTTGGAAAGCCCGATGTAATCATGCAGCCCGTGACAATTTTAAAAAAAATGCAGTATGTAACATCCCACATTGAGCATGTGATGTCTACTGAAGCAAGCTACAGTACCATGGATATGAAATGCATTTTTACTAAGATACCCTTGTGAAACCTTACAAATTTGGTTCAAGTTATGCACAGGAGCCACTTTTCTTTCGGCCTAATTTTCAAAATATTATAAAAAAATAAAAATTATATTTTTACCGTGGAATTAGAAGTATTATACCATTTTATGGTAATTCGTTATTGCAACAAGCGAATTCTGATTAAATTCGTTTTTCAAAACGATTTCAGAAAAAAGATAAATAAATAAAAGTTGAATTCGTTTGTCAAATGAACGATCTCAACTTTAATTTTTGGCCACTTATAATAATAATAATAGTAATTATTATTATTATTATTATTATTATAATTATAGTTACAATTATTGATGTCATATGACATATTGACTTCCTCGGGTAAAATCCTCTCAAGCGCCGAACAAGTCATACACCGAACAGATAGCACCGAGCAGGGTTTTATCGAACAAGTCATACACCGAACAGATAGCACCGAGCAGAGTTTTACCAAACATAAAGACACCGAACAGAACAGCTGCTAAAACCTCCTCGATTTTCTGGTCAAAGATTAGCGAAAAACCCGGGAATAACCAGCAAATCAACCGGCGTGAATAAACGTGCAGTAATGGGGCGCGGATTTCTCGAACATGTTGGGCTCCAGTTAAGCCACGATCAGAGGACATCGTGTTCCGGATCCCCCGCGAGCCAATCACTGGAAACAGTCCTATAAATACCCGCGGATGTCATCATAGTAAGGGTTGGATTTTTCTGGGCAAAAAGACTCCGAAGAGAGCAAATTTATGTCTGTTCGGTCTTTTCTGTTATTTCTCTAAAATATTCGTGTAAGTCATTGAGCGATTGTTATTTGTGTCCAGAGAGTCTTGTAAATCATCAACGTTTATAGTGAAGTTTTATACTGAACTAGGTCCCGTGGTTTTTCTCTCAATTTGAGGGTTTTCCACGTAAAAAATCTTGGTGTGTTTATTGTTATTTTTCATTAATACTTTATTTTACCTTATATTCGAAAATCACGAATCACATCAATTATAATTATAATAATAATAATTATTATTATTATTATTATTATTATTATTATAGTTACAATTATAATTAAGGATGATGAAATAGAATTAAAAATGAATAAGAAAACAATTAATTTATAAAAATGATGTAAAATTTTTAGATTAATAAAAATTTAATTATCATTTTATCTATTAATTCATTTAATAAATTTCATTATAAGTGGATTTTTGGCTGTCATTACGCAAGTAGTAATAAATTATTGATGAATTCATTTTTTAAAGAAAAATAAAATAATATTTAGTTTTATTTTGCTAAGTAATATATATATTTGTTAGTGATTGTATATATCGGATTCTGATTGAGATTAAATGATTAGTTGATGTTGTTGTAGTTGCTATTTAGTTGTCAAATAAAGAAGTATATTTTAATAATTTATATAATGAAGATTGTCATGTTTTGGTTCAAAAAATACAGCTGGAATATTTAATTTATTATTTAAATAAAATTGAGGGTATTTTGATTAATAATAATTAATAATAATATTTTATTAATAATTAAATTACATAAATAATTTTATTTTGATTATTTTAAATTTAGTTGGAATAAAATAATAGAAATAAGTACAAAACTTATTTGAGGGTATTATTGTCATTTTAGGTATAAAATTAATCTATACCATCTAATTGTCAAGTACATTAAATTTATAAGACGTTATATACCAAATTTCTCCATGCATTACAGATTATCAGGAAATTGGAAAACTCTTGACAAGTTATCATTGTATATACACTTAAATTCTTTACAGTGTATCAGCTTGGGAATCTGAAGAAAAACCCAGATTTCGAAACTTCCTGGTCTTTAAACAGCTAAGTGACACGAATTATTCACCGATATGTACATAATTTTCGGTCTTCAACCTTTTATTTTGTTTAGCAGGCTTCGGAGACGATGAAGTTTGTTTTGTATATCTACATTTATGTACTAAGTTTCATGCCCTAGAAACACGAGAACTTTGGCAGTCAAAACCTTCCACTCTTATGGCTGCTTGCTTTTTTCCAAACTCGACTTTGGGATGAGCTGATGATGGAAGAGCTGGATTTGATGGGGACAAACATTTGGAGGCTCGGTTTTCTACCCCGAAATGGGAATCTCGGACTACAGGATTTGTGGCTCTGCATGGTGGTGATCCGAAGAAGAATGGAGGAGATGATGCTAAAGCTGCACATTGTTCCACTTTATAGTCCTGGAAAAACAAGTGAAAAAATGGGACAAGAACACCGAATTTGATAATAGGAATCTCCATGTTACATGATATTGTATGCATGCACAAAACCACGATCATTGCCAGAATAACATTTAAAGGAAATGGTTGATATTAACTCTTAATTATTTCAGTTTCGCTATTTTATTTAAATCCCAAGGTTAATAACTCCCTTATAGTTCAAGAAGTATTTATCATGTAGCCAATTAACATTGACGTAGACTATATATGCAAATACGGCTAGAGGGATTACTGTCACGGGGAGATGTCCATATACATGGTAATACTTTAGATAACACTTTTCCAAATTCTGCCTGACAACACCGAAACTGGGGAAACGATGATAAATATCTTAACTCCGATGTACATTTCACATCTGTGGTCACTCAAATGTACCGTGAACTTCAGTATATGCCAACTTACATACAGAGCTGACAACATAACTACTCGATAGGGAAAAAAAACAGATGCCTACTTGAAAATTGTATTTTTTGGACATGGCAGACTTCAATTTCCCAAATATCAGAGAATTGGAGTCTGTATTCCCTTGGAACAAAAGCGAAAAATAAATAAATCTAGCAAAAAAAGTATCCTGTATTGCTACTAAACAGCAAATCATCCCTATTGCCTATCCGATACTATGGACTCCATTTCTTCTCGCAACAACACAAGCTGGCATAAATTTCCGGTGTAGTATGAAGAAGACACTCATTTTTTATTGCAGAGACTCCTTTAAAAAAGATAGAACCCAGATGAACAAACAAGGAATGACAAACTATGAGAAACTGTTACATGCATCAAAAGCTCAATGCAAATCAACCAACCACAAGACTCCTAGAAGAAATGCTTCTTATGCCAAAAATTTACCACCAGAATGGAGAATATATGACACAATGTCATCATGAAACAGCTTGTTACAATCTCAAAATCTTGGGTGAAGATCGCTTATCCAAAACATAACCTAAAATATTCAAAGCAATTAGTGAACATGGCAGGCAGGAATTTTAGCAATTTCAGACAAAAAATTCTTCAATTCAAGTTTCAGCACCTTTATCTAAGTTTTTATTTATTTTGAAAATCAGTACGGCGGAGAATTCATAAATCACGGCTCCATATTGAAGCATCATCAAACCAATCAAACAATTTTAGTCCACATTATAAATCAATTAGGTAATTAATCCAAAACACCAGAGAAACACATTATAAATGTACATTTATCCACGAAAACTGATACAATTAAATAAAATAAAAATACAAATTTTTGTTCAGGTAAGAATCTACCTTACGAAGAATTATGTCCAGCAATTCACCCCCAGGTATTGAATCAGACGCCTCGGCATCATTACTGCTCAATAAAAAGTTACCTTAAAATCAATAAACTAAACAAATCAAAATGAAAAGATTAAACGCGCGTAAGAGAATCGCTAAAACGTCACCGTTTGCGAATTCTCAACGGCATGATGGAGGTATTGAGATTGGATGGTCCGACGACCCTACGGGGCTTGGGGCAAACAACCCGATACATTGCCATCGGGTCTTCACAGCAATTCATGCAAGCAATTCAACACATCTGATGCGATTTTGCAGAATCAGAATTCTGCAAAATAAGAATGGTTTTTGGAAGAAAACTACGAGAAGTTCCCTAACTTTTTTTTTGTTGTTGTTGAAACGGAAGGAACTGTTTAAATACGTTGAGATCTTTAGAAAAAAGAGGAAATTTTACGTGGCTGCATTGAAAATAAACCAATGATTTTTTTCCCTTTTATAATATAATAATAATAATATTGTAAGAATATTCCTTACAATTAATACATTCGAATGTATGTGTTACGAGATATTTTTAGGAAATTATTATATGCATCGGATCTTGACCCTACATATGCATCAACATAAACTAAATCAGAAATTAACGCATTTTCTTATGTTGGTTTATATGTAAAACCCAAACCCGATCTATACAAGAATTTTCTTATGTTGGTTCATATATAGTGCCCAAATCCGATTTATACAAAAACTAAAACTTTCTGATATTTATTACATTATAGTATCATATCTTAAATACAAGAAACAATCCTCGCATCAATAAAAATAAAGAAAAAGAAGAAAAAAGTAGGAAAACTTGTCTTATTTGGTAACTTTAGGATATTTCAAACGCAATCTTCCACTACTATTTTCTTTTAACCGTGAGAAGATTATGGTTGGTTCCCTCTGGAATTAAAGGAATCGTCTCTCAAATTTGCAAAAACAATATTATAAAATAAAAAATGTGGCCAATAATTTAATATATGTTACGTCTACAAAAATTTTGCTACAATTTACAGATGACAGAGGCCATTTGAAACAAGAGCACAGGCGATATCACTCGTTTGCCATCAACTCTTAATTCCAGAAATGCCCTACATTTCAAGACAGTAAAGTTTGATTCAAACAAGAGAGCACAGTTTAGCACAATGGCACTTAATAGGGAAATTAGACCCTACCCACATACTACATCCAATGATTCAAACTTGATTTGAATATGTGATGTCCAATTTTTTACGTGGACCTACATATCCAAATTTAAATTTGGACAATTGGATCTATGCCTTTATGATGGTTCGAATTCATCCCACTTAATACAGAGAACATCACAATCGATTAAGGGATAGGCATTAATGACGAAATAAAATGCAGTAAATAATTCAATTTTTCACAAAAGGAGATGAAATGAAAAATACAGATCTCCAAAACATTCTCTCAGTTTCAGGAAAAACTGGGGGGACTCTAGATCAAAACTTAAATCCCGACAACAAGTCTACAATGAGTTGATAGATGCTTATGCATCCGTTACCGGATAATCAAAGATAACGTCTTTCCCTGAAAGCTTCCGGTACACTCCTGCAAATGTCTCCAGCTTAATCTCAGTGTCGTTCTTAGACTTGGGATCCAAAAAAACCTGCAACGAGCCGAAAATGGATTGTAAAACCATGTATAAAGGTGCCAAGAAAAGATAAAATGGAACTAAAAATAACAAGAAGAGACCATCACCTTCATAATCTTTGATCCAGCAAGCCTATATCTGAGTTTTCCAACAATCTCAGCAGGAAAAACAATATCCTCCATCATGGCCTCATGCACAGCTGTAAGAGTACGTGTGCGTGGCCTTTGCACCGCAGAGCCCTTCTTTGGAGGGCGCAAAATTCTTCTGGTAGCAATCAAAACCACTTCCTGTACATCCAAATTACTATCATCCACATATACAAGCAGTTGTCGAGCAATTAAACATGTGTCAGTACTCCGGTACAAAAAAATACACTTGAATGAATACCACAGGCAGTGAAAATTAAGCTAAAGGTCATACAATGATGCAACAACTACAAAGAAAAACAGCAGCAATTCCATTTTCTTGTAACAAGTTTTTCTGTCCGGGGTGTTTTATATGATTGAAAAAGAAAAAAAAAACACCATCATCAATATCAATTGTCAGACCAGTCAACATCCCAACCAATCACTCACACGGCTAGCTTAGATTAGGGAATCACTCAATCAATCACATGGATAAATTAGATTAAGGAGTCGCAATTTTGGTAAATATGTATATTTTAGGGCTGTTAATGTATTTACTATAATTAAGAGCAGAATTGTAGGATGTAACTTTGTAGTTGTAATCTATATAAGTGAAAACATCTATCAATGACAATTATTCAGACAAAACCGCGTGTATTGACATCAATCTTCCTACTTCCAGTGGTCACATAAGCATCACATTACCGGCACCTTTCCACTGAACTTCTTCTGAAGCTCCCTCACAAAGCCTAGGATGGATCTTGCGGAAAGCTTTTCATAATCGGTAAGGGACAAGGATCACAGCAACCTTCTTCCCACCAGAAATACGAACTTGCCAGCAGGGTGTGACGGATTGATTATAGTTCAAAGTTATGCACCACAAAAACATGCTAAGTTTGGAACACCTACATGGCTGAGTTGAGTAGAGGTCTTTCAAGTCACTCTTAATTTATTGATTTGTGTTCTCCAGATCAAACAGAGCCTGCAGACAGATCAAGAAAACACAGTTCAACAAGGAGAACATAACATTTCCGTAAGTTGAAGACTGGAACAAAATGTGGCTAGTTCAGTAGCAATGGTAATAACCTGAGCAACAGTCTCTTCCAATTATGTAGGCTCGGTCTCCTTGTCCTTGTGAATCTTTTGCAATGCAGTGTACATCTTCAAAGAACTTTGAGCAAACGAAGTAAGTAAAATATCCACAACCAACTCTGCCAAAAATTTATAGCATAATAGACACAACAGTGACAGGAAAGGGCGACAGATTAATTTGTACAACGCACTTTCTTCCTTATGTTTTGTGCATTTGTTACATATAGAGCATCGTAAAAATCCATCTGTCGCCTCCCATCACCATCTCTGCTTCTGCCACCGATGTTTAGTGAAATTGAACAACTACGTCTAAAAGAACAGTTTAATCTTAACATAAATGCCTTAACGGAACTAAAAACACGCTAAAATCAGTTCAACCAGCATATTAAGTAATTTTTCAATCATCTGAACTGTTTCTTAAGAAACTACAAGAATATTTGGTTGCAAACTATGAATTTCCAGGCTCCAGCTACAAATTGTTGCTTTGGAAGTTAGAATAAGAACACATTAATCTTTGCCATTCCAAAAAAAAATAATTACGATTGTCAGCTCCAGTATGTCAAAATCAAAAAATTAATTTAATCTACAAACAGTGCATAAATTCTACGCAAAAACCTCATCATTCATATACGGAATATCCAAAACCTGTTACTTCAACACAATTAAGATTCTCTCGACACAGAAATATCAAACAAAATGGTTCAATATACTAACCTCGCTGAACTCCATATCACGAAAATTAAATAAAATAACAAGTACCAAGACGCTAATTATCGAAAAATAGAAAGCTTACCTCTCAATCGTTCTCGAACGTTTTGTTTTTCGGCGGATAATTGGGAAGGAAAGAGCGAAGTCATGCTTTGTAGGGAGACCTTATTGTGATAGAAAGAAGAATCAACAATACAGACTAGTGATAGGTTTTCTTACCGGACCAAATGTCATTATTTTTTCCCTTATTAATTCATTTAAATATCATCATGATCTTTTTAAAATTAATTTAATGGACATATCTACAAATATTAATGTTGTGTTTGAATAGAAGTATTTGATTTGGAGAATGAATAATGAATTTGAAATGACACTCATCTTGGGTGTATTTCAGTTGCATTATAATTACTAATACATCTACATATATTAAGAAATGAGTGGATTTGAACTTCACCTGACATAAATTTATCCAAAGAATCAACTGGATTTGAAATCCATTACTTCAAATCCCTCAATCCAAATGCACTCTAAGATTCTTTGTTATTTCAAATATAAATTGAACTCAAATCACTTGCTTAAGGAAGTATATTGTCAAGTAGGAATTTTTGTAAAAAAATGTGTTTTTCAAGTAGGAATGAAAGTGATTTTATATTTAAACGTGACAATTTTAAAAAAAATATTACTTTTTTCATACTTTTTGGAGAGAGTTGACAAATCTAAATCTTTTATAAAGTCGAAAAGTTGATCCAAACATCAAAATATTGCACCCAAAAATAGTGTTAGGTTCATGCTGTCCTAAGCCCTTTTCATATCAATTGAAAATCATGTGCCTAAGTTGATAGAAGCTCGATCCAGTAGCTTTAATAACAGCTCATATCGGGTTGGAGTAATCCTTGGAGCAACTCCAGGTGATGCACCAGATTCCATAGAGGAAAGTGTTGATTTAGATTGTGTACTGAATGTGTTACGAGCCGATGTTCTTCTGAGGAAATTTTTTTATGGAGTTTGTGACCTCGGGGTAACCAATGACCTTGATGTTGGATTTTGAGAATTAATGAATTAATATTAAGCAAGATAAAAATAGGTTTAATGAATTGAAATTAAGCAGGAAAAATCGAACGAAGGAAACGTAGGAGAAAACAGAATTTTCGGGCGCGAAACGGGTCACCGAAACTGCCTGGGAAAAACCCTGGGCAGTAGGGGAGGCGCCATGTATGCGCCTAGGCGCATAAAATGATGCGTCTAGGCGCCTCACAGGCTGGTTGTTCGGTTTTTCTGAAGCATTGCACATTTTGGCGTGCAATTGTGTTTTTGCATGAATGGTTGCCTCCAAATAAAGTATTTTGATGGCAACCTATTGTCTAGTATATATACAACATCCCATGATTGAATTAAACATTAGATTTTCGACATTAACATCATAATTTGAGAGAGAAAAGCAAATCAAAAGTCATCTCATCATCATATTCATTTTGTTCTTGAAGGAGAGAGTTTGCAACCTTTGTGGTTGATGTTCTTGTGATTTGTTGTGCTACAATCACAAGAGAAGTCGTTGTATTTTGGGAGAGGATTGCCACAAACCGAAAGCACCTTGTTCGGGGCAAATTCCTCTTAAGGACAAAGTGTTACACACTTGTCTCGACTTAAGTCATTCATCATTTTCCTTTCCAGAAATAGTGCAGACGGAACACCATATAACGCAACCAACAATCTTAAGAGGAATTTTACGTGTTATTTCTGGAAGAGAAATGTCATCCACATCAACCAATGTTCCTGCGACGCAAGGAGAAAGACCGCAAAAGTTCACAGGTGTAGACTTCAAGAGATGGCACCAGAAAATGCTTTTATATCTCACTACTTTGCACTGGACAAGGTTTTTGCAAGATGATCCGCTTACCGTGAGCGATGACGAGACGGATACTAGCAAGAGGGCTGCTGTAGATGCATGGAAGCAAAGCGACTTCTTATGCAAGAACTACATCTTGAATGGCATTGATGATGTACTATAAAATGTGTATTGTCAAGTCCGAACAACAAAGAAATTGTGGAATATGCTTGAAACAAAATATAAGGCGGAAGATGCATGCCTTAAGAAGTTCATTGTTGGACGCTTCTTGGATTTCAAAACGGTAGACTCGAAATCCGTAGTGAATCAAGTACAAGAGATACAAGTCCTCTTACATGAGATTTATGCGGAAGGGATGAGTCTAAATGAGTCCTTACAAGTTGCGGCTTTGATTGAGAAACTTCCTCCGTTGTGGAAAGATTTCAAAAACTATCTTAAACACAAGAGGAATAAAATGAGACTCGAGGGCTTGATTGTTAGACTAAGGATTGAAGCGGATAATCGCAAGTCGGAAATCAAAATAAACAAAATGAGTGCAAGAGTCAATGTTTGTGGAATCGAGCAATCATGGAAAAAAGAAAAAGAACCATGATGGCCAACAACAAAGGAACCTTAAAAGGTTCAAGTGAAATTGCTTCATATGTGGGAAATCGAACCACAAAGCAAAGGATTGTCGAGACAAGATAGACAATAAGAAGAAAGCTAAGGATCAAATCAATGTAACTGAATATGACAAGATGTCAGATGATTTCTCTGATCTAATGCTTACCGCTTGAAATCTTGTATTCGACATAACATTACTCTTCATAAAGGGAGTTATTCTAAATAAATGTAATGACGGTTACTCGTCGATTGAAAGCAATAGAGTATCATTATACTAATTTGGTTGAGTCTTATGATTGATGATATGAGTATTTGAGTCATATAATTATAATTCGCAACACAAATATGTAATGTTAAACTTTTCTGTGAATGTTAACTTAAAAACATAAGTGTGAGACTTATGTGTAGACTAAGTTAACTAAACCGTCATTCATTTGTTTCAAAACACGTTGTTGAGCCTTAAACGCATTGTTGAGTTTAATGCTTAATGTATCTCCGAATTATTTATGAGTTTTGATGATCAACAAAACTTGTATTTATTATACTAATGTGTCTACTTAGTGTACAGGTTTATTGGTTGAAAAGTGGATTGTTTGAAGAAAATCAATTGTGCAAAGTCTGGGCAGGATCGCCCTAGGCGATGGTGATCATCGCCCCAGCCGATGGCTGCCAGGAAGGACTTCGCCACTCACATCAACTGAAGCGACGCCGAGGCCAGCGCGCAGGGCGAGATCGCCTGAGGCGATGGCTTGATCACCTGAGGTGATGCCTGGAACGCTTAAGGCGATGAGGACTTCATTTGAGGCGATGAAAGTTTGTGAGCAACTGAAGCTACGGCATTGATTTTTTGGTGGTGATCGCCTGAGGCGATCCATACATCGCCTGAGACGATCTGTGCATTTTGGTGACCGTTGGGGCGCGGCGATGGTGATCGCCCGAGGCGATGTCCGAGGCGATCTTGGAGTGATTCAAGCCTTAAGTGTAGCAACGTCTAGTAGGAGCTTTGAGGGCCTCCTACACTATAAATATGGATGTTTTGGAGCATTTTGAAGACAAGAAACAAGTCTATAAACTACAAGAAAGTTGTGTTCAATCATATTCTATCTAGCATTGCAAACTTCATACATTTGTGTTGTATTGGAGTTCGTGATTCATTTCTTCTTGTGTTCTTCGTGTTGTTACACCGTGAAGGTGGTAATTGATTTATTGTAAGGTCCTCCAACACCGACGCAAGTTGGAAAATTGTAAAAGTCATCAACAAGGGTGCAAGTGTGTGGCTATCCTTGGAGCCCTTAAAGCCAAGAAGACTCGTGAAGAGTGTGGGTAACTCGGGAAGAGTTGTGTGTGGCTATCCTTGGAGCCCTTAAGGCCAAGAAGACTCGTGAAGAGTGTGTTGCTCGTGAAGAGCTGTTTTACTCGGGAAGAGTGTGTAGTGGCTAACTTGAAGCCCTTAAGGCCAAGATCATTTTCGTTCTAGTGGAACCTCGGTTAAACGTTTTCTAACCGGGAAGAGGAGACGTAAGCGATTCATCGCCAAACTTCTATAACAAATTCTCGTGTTATTTATTGATTTATTTATATTACGCATTTATTTATTTCTTCATATTGTTTATTTGTCGATAGACATCAAGTCTTCCGCGGCGCAAATTCGACTATTTTGCAAATTCATTTTAAACGCTAAAGTAGCCAAGGAACCTCATTCACCACCCCACCCCCCTCTTCGGTTCCAACACACGCCTTTAGAATTAATTCACATTGATACAATATAGTGATATAACTATTTGCTACGAACCAAAGACGAGATCATGGAAGTATTTAAACACTAGAAGAATGAGGTTGAAGACCAATTATGCAATTGAATTTGCATTGGAAAAATTGTGAATTGATTATATTTGAGTTTTCTAAGCATTTTACGCTTAAGATTTGAATTTGCAAGAGGATTAAATCTTGAATTCATATTTTTTTAAGTTTGTATGCTTAAAATGAAATTAATGAATCAATTGCCACAATTGTTTTGACTAGGAGGTGTTCTCAATTGATTCTATTTGAGTTGTCTAAGTATTTTACGCTTAAGGTTTGAATTTGCAAGAGAATTATATTTGCATTCAAGTCTTCTAAGTTTGTACACTTAAAATGCAAATTATGAATCAATTACGAGAATTTAGTTCAGGTTTCAAATTTTGTAAGCAAGTGCGCTTAAATCAAAATTTTGCAAGACATAAACTCTTGCATTTTGATTTCTAAGTTAATAACGCTTAGCATTTGAATCATGGAAGTTTTAACACCACTATAATCTTGATAAGTTCGAGATTGGCCTATAATTGTGGGGGAAAGTAATCTTATTGGTCAACGACATTGTAAGTGTCACACTAAGGAAATGACGAAAATCCTTGTTGATTGTGGAAAGAACGAAAGTCTTTCTACAAATACTTAAAAGTGTAGGAGTACTAAAGTAAGTTGTTAGTTCCGGACCTTATCGATGAGATTTTAAAGATGACAAAACATTTCAGACCGGATCGAGTGAAATCAGACTGACCAGATCGATCGCCCAAAACAGATCAAGCTGATAAGATGACAAAGCATATCAGACCGGATCGATGGATTTCAGACTGACTAAATCGATGCTTCAGATCGATCACAATCTCTATCAGATCAGAGCAGTCAAGGATACATAAAGAATGGCTCCTCAGTCCGAATCATTAACGGCTATTTATTGTAGCATTTAATGTCGTAATTAATGCTACAAAGGACCAAAGACTGAAGATTGCCATAAAAGCTAAGAAGACAAAGAAGAGCTTACATGACAGTCGCCGAAAGTATGAACCAGAACGGCAAGTATCCTGAAGAAGAAGACTGTAGCCTACTCAGAGCTCAAGCAGAGTCAAAGTTGCACATTAAGGGAAATAATGTCATTGGTACTTACAACTATAAAAGGATGCAACAAAAGGAATATAGAAGACTCTCGCTGATCAATTGAAAAACGCACAAGAAAGCAAAACAGCACAAGCTTACAAGCTCAGAAGCTCTCGAGCTGAAATTATTCTTAAGCACGTTTACTTTGTAACATTTGATCATTTAGGATCACTGTGCGCATCTTGTGTTTTCTGTGTTGAAAAATAGAAGTGAGAAACACATTGTAACTGTCAGACAAAGTGTGTCTGAGCAGATCGAGTGACTAGGAGTTTCAGACTGGTAGTGAGGTAAATCCAGCCTGAATCGGGTTTGTACAACAGGATTGTATAAATCAAAGTCTTCTAGTATAAACCTTCCTTAATTGGAAGAAGGGGAGACGTAGAAGGATTACACCACCTTCAAACTTCCAGAAACATATCCTGTGTATTATCTTTCTGCACTTGTTCTTTCATACTACCCATCGAGCTGTTCTTACATATACAAGAACAGACCGTTCCGCACTTATACTTTCAGTGGTTTGTTCTGTACAAAAGTTGATTAAGAAACAGATTTCTTTCACTAATCCGAAAGAAATCACAAGGGATTAAATTTTACAAGGAGTGTTCATTCACCCCCCCTCTAAACACTCCGGACCGATCCTAACATAAGTCATAACAATCGCCAAAATAAAGAAATGAATTTTTTTACAAAATATTTTGTCAAAAAAAATTTAAAGTTAAAAGTGTGACACACACCGAATCATATGTAATGATATGCTTGTACATTGATGATATACTCATTATGAGAAGCAAATTAGAGATCATCAAAATGACGAAGAAAATGTCAATTGTTAGGATCGGTCCGGAGTGTTTAGAGGGGGGGTGAATGAACACTCCTTCTAAGATTTAATCCCTTGTGATTTCTTTCGGATTAGTGAAAGAAATCTGTTTCTTAAGCAACTCCTTTATAGAACAGACCACTGAATGTATAAGTGCGGAATGGTCTGTTTATATTTGTAAGAGCGGCTCGATGGCTTGAATGAAAGAACAAGTGCAGAAAGATAAGAACACAGAATATGTTTCTGGAAGTTCGAAGGTGGTGTAATCCTTCTACGTCTCCCCTTCTTCCAATTAAGGAAGGTTTATACTAGAAGACTTTGATTTATACAATCCTGTTGTACAAACCCGATTCAGGCTGGATTTACCTCACTACCAGTCTGAAACTCCTAGTCACTCAATCTGTTCAGACACTTTCTGTCTGACAGTTACAATTTGTTTCTCACTTTTGTTTTTCAGTACAGAATACACAAGATGCGCACAGTGATCCTAAATGATCAAATATTACAAAGTAATCGTGCTTAAGAATAATTTCAGCTCGAGAGCTTCTGAGCTTGTAAGCTTGGGCTGTTTTGCTTTCTTGTGCGTTTTTCAATTTTTCAGACTCTGTCTTGAGCTCTTATGTTGCATCCTTTTATAGTTGCATGTACCAACGACATTATTTCCTTTAATGTGCAACTCTTGACTCTGCTTAATCTCTGAGTAAGCTACAGTCTTCTTCTTCAGGATACTTGCCGTTCTGGTTCATGCTTTCGGCGACTGTCAGGTAAGCTCTTCTTTGTCTTCTTACCTTTTATGGCAATTTTCAGGGTTTTTTTTTTAAAATACGTTGGGGAAAAAAGAAAATTTCAGAAATACCTCGAATCTGACTGGGTTGCATAAATACGTTAAACCGGAGTTTGGGAGGGCGGCACCCACCAAAGCAGTAGCCGCTTACATGAGAAGCGGCTACTACTCTTCGAGTAGCCGCCCATCGTATGGGCGGCTACTACTTGAAGAGTAGCCGCCCAACGTATAGGCGGCTACTCTTCGAGTCAGTAGCCGCTCCGCCAACTAGCGGCTGCTGCTTAAAACGGTGGGCGGTTTTGTTGTCGTCAATACGATGGGCGATCCATCCGCCAACCACCGCCAACCACCTACCATCTGCTCCAATTAAATCACGCCTCATTCATCTATTTATATCGGCTTTGCTTAAAATAATTTATAAAACATAAAATTTTTGTTTTTCCTCTACTCTAAATTACTCTCCTTCTCCTCGCTTTATTCTATCTACATTACTCAGCGTTAATTGATATCTGCAGCGTTAATTGATATCTGCATTATTCAAGGTTAGTTGTTGATTATTATAAATATTAGAATTTTTTCATATCAATTTTTTCATTTTAATTTCGTTTTCTTCTCCTGTCGTCAATAATGGTTTTTTTTAAATATATACATATAATATACATACAATATTTTTTATTTATTAATATAGTGGAGATGGAGATATACGTACAATATTTTTTATTTATTAATATTATAAATAATAATATTAATGATTACTTATATATTTAAATATATACGTATAATAAATTTTTATTTATTAATATTATAAATGAAATAATTAATATTATCAGTACATACAATATTTTTTTTATTAATATTGTAAATGATAATATTAATGATTGATATGTGTGTTAATTTTTGTTATTAATTTTAGGATGACATTAAATCGAGGTCCCGAAGATTCAACTATATTATATCAACAATCTACGCATATCTCCAGTGGTGTTTGTTCTGATAATATTGATAGTACTCTAAAGGTGAAGCGTACAGATAACCTTATCTGGGGATTGTATAATGAGAACGTGATACACAATCGCGTTTGGAGGCATATAATTGATATGGGATTTTACGGTGTTTTGCAATCTGGTTACTGTATGTACGATAATCATTTGATTACCGCTCTTGTTGAGCGATGGCGGCCTGAGACCCATACATTTCATTTTAGATTTGGTGAAGCTACCATTACGTTACAAGATATTTCAATAATTTGGGGTCTAAAAGTTGATGGTCAACCAGTAACTGGGGTAGATGATTCACAATGTGTGAAAGAATGGCAAGAAACATGTCTTGAGTTACTGGGATTTGAGCCTCCCGAAGCAAAATTTAAAGGCGGTCACCTAAGAATGACTGCTCTAGACGATCATTGCCGAGCTAATCGTATCTCTGATATGAGCTCAGAGATGGATGTAGTAAAATACACTCGGTGTATAGCTTTGATGATTATAGGTGGAATTTTGCTTCCAGATTATAATAGTAGCGCTGTAAAACTCATGTATTTGCAGCTACTTGAAGATTTGGAAGAGGTGAACACATATAGTTGGGGCAGTGCAGTATTGGCTTTCTTATACCGAGAAATGTGCAATGCATCAACGATAGGAAAATGCACTATCACTGGCCCTTTGTATATTTTGCAGGTATGTAATATTTTTCTCTTACTAATAATACCTTATCCGTTTTTTTAAAACAATTTCCTGTTTATTGACAGATTTGGGCATGGAGTAGGATAAAATGTTTGAATCCTGACATACAACTAAAAACTTTGGTTGTCCCTAATAATGTGTTGCTCCCTACGGTGCACGGTAATAATTAATTTATTTATTGGATATTAATATTAAAATCATAAAATATTACAATATTTAACATTTTTTATAATAGGTGGAACACTGTGTTTCGTCACACCCACGTAGCAACTCATTCGGTCAGAATTATACGACATTCTCTTGATCAAATGAGTAATGACGAGGTAAACCTAAATTATGTAATTGAATTTAAAAATTATGATGATTTCAATATATTGATTGATAATTTTTTTTTTATTTTAACGATGTGCAGTTTAACTGGATCGTGTATGACCTAGAGACCGCTGATGTTAATTCTATTATTACTACCTATAATAATAATATTTGGAGAAGCGTTTGCCCACTTATCTGCTTCCAAATTGTGGAGATTCATCGTCCTAATCGGGTGATGCGACAGTTCAATATATGCCAGTCAATTCCATCACCTGTAGTTGACAATAATGACCTACATGGCGTCACCCGAACTGGTCATCGTAATATGGATTGGGCCAAATTTCACAAAATACATGTTCGGACGTGGCGTAGGAGGCTCGGAAATGTCGCCACTGGTGAACCATGTCGTAGGTCAAACTCAACAGACGATGACTATATGCAGTGGTACGAGAGAATCACCGTAAGGGTTATATCGCCTCCTGTACATGGGATTGGTTTCCACCCATATGCTGGTTTTGATACTGCTGGCCCATCTGGTTTTGACACTGCTGGCCCATCTGGTTTTGACACTGCTGGCCCATCTGGTTTTGATACTGCTGGCCCATCTGGTGGTTTTGACACTGCTGGCCCATCTGGTGGTTTTGACACTGCTGGCCCATGTGGTGATTTTGACACTGCTGGCCCATCTGGTGCTTTTGATGCTTCTGGTGATTTTGATGTTATTGGGCCATCCGGTGGATTTGATACTGCTGCTGGTCAATCTAGTGGATTAGCTTCAATTGCTGGGTCAGCTGGTGGCTTTGCACCATTTGTTGGACCATCAAGTGGTTTTGCATCATTTGTTGGGCCATCCAGTGGATTTACATCATTTGCTTCTGGTCCCTCTACTGTTTTCGATAGTGCAGGTTATTATACTCCACAACCCCCAGAGTCTCAAAATTATACATCTCTAATGGGTTTTGAATACCAGAGAAATTTGGAGGAGGTGCAACCATCGAGAAACATTCCAACACCTATCCAATTTCCGAGTTATTCTGATGAAACACAGCAAAATACTCCTAGTAATACTGGTCCACGTAGAGGGCAACGAAATCGTAGGCAACGTCATTGTGGAACCGGTGGCCAACTGTAGTCGTATGATTTTGTATATTGATATTGTGTTTTTAACATTTGTAATTGTTTAACTCTATATATTAAATTAAAGTAATTGTCACAAATACGATTTTAATTGTCACAAATACAATTTCTGCATAACACAAAAATATATTAATTTTGCCTCTCCACATTTTGTGATTGTCTCTCCCTAATAACAGGTCTATCCATCTCGTTTCTCAAACGGCTCATTCTATTTCTACCGACCCTTCTTCTTTCACGTCTTACAGGGTTGTGGTTCAATTCAAACGTGGGTGGGTCCCAGTATCGAATGTCTGCAAGAGGACTAAATTTGCCCATGTAGGTTGCTGAGTATTGCGACATGCTATACCATGGTTGAATAAGTGTGGTAGGATCCAATGAATGATATTTGGCAGTACAAATAGCATGGGAACATGGAATTCCAAAAATCGTCCATTTACCACATGAACACTCATTTGTTGATATTCTGACAACTTGAACATGTTGCCCCCGACCTGGTCTTCCACCGGTCGCAACCGAAGCAGTTTGATCACGTACATCGTATCGGGTAACACGATGCTCAACGGATTTTCTTGACCATTGTTCATATTTTTGATATGCATAATCGGGCCATGGCTGATTGTTGTGAATCATACGTTGAGTTTTGGTGACACGTTGAATAAAGTATTGAACGCACCTTTGAAGAGTCAATTGTACTATCGCGGAAATAGGTAGTCTTCGAGCACTCTTCAACACACCATTTAAGCATTCTGACATATTGGTAGTCATTACCCCACGACGCCGACCCCCATCGTGGGCTAAAGTCCATTTTTCTTTTGAAATTCCTGCCAAATATCTATATGCCAGAATATTTTTGTTTTTGATTGCCTCCATTGTGGCGTCAAACTTACAATTCTGATGTTGTGTGCCTGCTTCCCCATAGATCTTTCAAATGGATATTTTTAAACTTTGAATTAAAATTGGAGCACACATGTCGTAGACAAAAACGGTGCACACCATTAGGAGGTTGAAAAAGTGGTAGATCCTCAACTGCGCGCACAATTCCCTTATGCCTATCTGAAATAAGGTATACACCTGTTGCACCACGTATAACATGTCGGCCGATATTCTCCAAGAACCATTTCCATGAATCGTATGTTTCTTCATCAACAATCCCGAACGCTAATGGTAATATCTGATTGTTGGCAACCAGAGTGACGGCGATCAACATTTTATGCTTATACTTTGTGTACAAATGAGTACCATCAACACTAATGATTCTGCGACAGTGTTGAAACCCATCTATGCATGGCTTGAAAGCCCAAAAAACATAACTCAATGTATTCACCGCTCGATTGTTAGATCTTAAATGCCTCCACTCCACAATTGTTCCAGTGTTATACTTTGACAAGGCACCCATATATTTCGGAAGTAGACGCACGGAGCTCTCCCATGTACCGTAAACATTTTCCACCACACGTTGCAAACTTCTCCATGCCTTCGTATACGAGATATCATAGCCATATTTATCTTTAACATTCTCCCGTACATACTTAATCTCGTACGAAGGATCACATCGTACAATCCCCAACATTGTATTTGCCACCATATTACTGTCCAAGTTGTGGTGGTCTATCCCAACATTACTCGAGATACATGTGTGAGGACCACCATACTTCGTTAATTTCCAAAAACCCATTTTGGGCTTCAAAGACGCTCGAAGACCCCATTTACACCTTACGGTAGGAGAAGTCTTTTTGCACCGTAATTTCCACAGAGTACGTGTGCTGTCCACAACACAATACTAACGCCTGACAACTCTAACAGAGTAATCTTTCACCTTACCGAGGGCGGCTACTTGTTGAGGGAGTAGCCGCCCTCCTTGAGGGCGGCTACTACCTTAAGAGGAGCCGTTTAGCGATTAAACGGCTCCTCATCCATTCATAGCCGCTCCTGTGTGGAGCGGTTTAAGGTAGTTTTGCAAGCTTCTCCATTTCGACTTATTTTTGAATTTTTTTTTTCTGAATTATTTTTAAAAAAAGCCCAATTTTCAGTCTTTGGTCCTTTGTAGCATTAATTACGACATTAAATGCTACAATAAATAGCCGTTAATGATTCGGACTGAAGAGCCATTCTTTATGCATCCTTGACTGCTCTGATCTGATAAAGATTGAGATCGATCTGAAGCTTCGATCTAGTCAGTCCGATATCCATCGATCTGGTCTGATATATGATATGCCTTATCAGCTTGTTCTGTTGTGAGCTATCGATCTGGTCAGTCTGATTTCCCTCGATCCGGTCTGATATGCTTTGTCATCATATCAGCTTGATCTGTTTTGGGCGATCGATCTGGTCAGTCTGATATCTCTCGACCCGGTCTGATATGTTTTGTCATCTTTAAAATCTCATCGATAAGGTTCGGAACTAACATTAATGAAACATTTTGACATGAAGAATATTGGTGCAACAAATGTCATATTTGGAATTAAAGTTTCCAAGATATCTGAAAGACTAATTCTCATAATTAATTATAGTTTCAAATTTTTTAAGCTTTGCGCTTAAAATTCAAGTTTGCAAGAAATAAAAATCTTGAATTTGGATTTTCTAAGAATCATCGCGCTTAAAATTTGAATGGTGAATTTAATTTGATAGTTTCGAATTTTGTAAGAAATAATGCTTAAGTCCAAGTTTACAAGAAGCTAAATCTTAAATTTGGGTTTGTAAGTTTGCTACGCTGAGAATTCGAAACTTAGGGTATCCTATTGTAATATAAGGATAAAAATATGCAAATTGGATATATGATACGAAAGATTCAAAATCCAAAAATGGTTTACCATTGGTATGGCTGTTGTATCATTCAACAATCGATCCATGATAGAATTGTGGTTTATATTTGTTGACAAAACTGCGGAAAAAACACAATGGCTTCGTGATTACTTTGAAGATATTCCATATTGGACAAATTAGTGTAAGCAATTATGATTCATTGAGAGAATCCGTTGGAAATTGCCAGAGCACAAAATAATATGAATAAGGATAAGTCTCGACATATTCATCGTAGGCATAATACTGTACAACAATTGATCTCTAATTAAGTTATGGCAATTGATTATATGTAATCAAAGAATAACTTGGCTGATCCGCTGACAAAAGCATTGAATAGAGATCAAGTGTGTGGATTATCAAGAGAAATAAGATTAAAATCTACAAAATAAATTTTCATAGTAGTAACCCAACCTTGTTGACTGGAGATCCCAAGATCTTGGTTCAATGGGACAACTAAATTATGAAAATTTGAGTTTGCACTCGGGACCAACTCATTCATAGGATGAAGAGTGCTTGAGGACCTACCAAAGTAGTGAGGTTAAGTTTATGCTTTTAATAATTCCTATACTTGAAAAAGTGGAGTATGGTAGGATACTCTTAATAGGAGGTCACTTATGTAAGTGTGAGGACGGGCCGCCTCAATGAAACACTTATCAATCCAAGAGGTGTTCCATGGCCAAAATGGACACAACCGAGAAAACCATAGTAAAGGTTGAGAAGTTATTGTGTAGGTGATATTGTCTGGGTTTACACGAACCGCCAAGAAGTTCAAGACATCATGTTCACTTTGTGGCTTAGTAAATCCGTTAGTATACTACTAAGGAAGATTCAAAGCCATAAGCTACATCTCTCGATGCAATAATTTTCGTATGAACTCTCTTTTGACATCATGTGCATTCATGCATTAATTTAATTCATGTGGGGGATTGTTGGATTTTGAGGCTTACTGAATTAATATTAAGCAAGATAAAAATAGGCTTGATGAATTGAAATTAAGCAAGGAAAGCACGAAACAGGTCACCTGCCCGGGAAAAACCCCGGCAGTAGGGGAGGCTCCCTGTATGCGCCTAGGCGCCTCACATGCTGGTTGTTCGGTTTTTCTGAAGCATTGCACCTTTTGGTGTGCAGTTGTGTTTTTTCATGAATGGTCGCCTCCAACCTATGATCTAGTATATATACAACATTCCATGATTAAATTAAACATTATATTTTCGAAATTAACATCACAATTTAGAGAGAAAAGTAAGATCAAAGTCATCTCATCATCATATTCATTTTGTTCTTGAAGGAGAGATTTTGCAACCTTTGTAGTTGATGTTCTTGTGATTTGTTGTGCTACAATCACAAGAGATAGTTGTATCTTGAGAGATGACTGCTACAAACCGAAAGCACCTTGTGTGGGGCAAATTTCTCTTAAGGACGGTGTGTTACACACTTGCGTCGACTTAAGTCATTCATCATTTTCTTTTTCAGAAATAGAGCAGATGGAACCCAATACAACACAACCAACACTTGAAAAGTTCTCCTTTGTGTGACCTGGAATGTGACAATTCTCACAATTTTCAGACACTGATTTTCTTGATGATGAAGAGTAGAATACCGTTGCAGGTGTTTCTGGAATATCTTGATGTGAAAGCACATTTCCATATGATTCTTCTTGACTTATGATAGAATATGCTTGACTAACTAATTGTAGAGGATGCATTATAAGTATCTGGCTGCGAATGTGGCCATAACTATAATTAAACCCATTAGAAATTAGAGTAAAAGTTGATGTTGTTCATGCTCAATGCATGCTTTGACTGCAGGACAAGCACAAGATGGAAGAGTCACTAGGGAATAATATTCATCATAGTTGCGTCAACTTTGAAAAATACATAGAAATGGAAGATTGGCCGTGTGTAAGGCCCAATCTCTCGGTGTAAATGCAAAAGTTGTGGAACCGCAGAATTATCAAACCTTTCCTTTGGATAACCCATACACTTGATGCAGATAATCCCGCCAAATATCTCACGTGAGACGGAACTCATGATCCATGAGATACTTATTGTGTTGCATCGCTCCCACTGGTGCAGAATTGGTGTATTTGCAGCTAGGCGAGGGCAATATTTATCAATGAAACCAAGTTTGTTCTTGGCTCGTAAAGCAACAATGTTGTGCTCCATATTCCGCAATTTTCCGTGCCAATTAGCGGACCAAGAATGAGAGAAACTGGAGGGGTATCCGAAGGATGAAGATCTATGATGCACTGATATTCCTAAAGATCACTGTTGCAGTGTCGAACACTTCTAAGATACCAACACACCTCAGACACAACTATGACAAATGTTGGACATGCCAAAAATGTCATTTTCATGTCGAATATGGCCCTCGTCCGTGTCCATGGCGTCTCCTTAATTTTTTTAAAAAAATAATTGGCCACCGGTGGGTTGGACATGGACGAGGGGCATGTTTGACACGAAAAGTATGTCCTTAATTTTTTTAAAAAAAATTGGCCACCGGTGGTCGGACAAAACCAAGGGGCATATTCGACACGGAAAGGACGCTTTTAGGGATTAATTGCACAATTTGAAAAGTTTTTAACTAAAATGAAGTTTTCAAAATATTAAAATCAAAACAATACCTAATCTTAACTATCTAGCCGTCGTTTTTCTCTCTTTGAGTTCATATGTTCGAGTTCCTGAGCCTTCAATATTGCTAATTGAACCTTGTTTTCGGCAATCGCAAATCACAAATTTCATATTTAGTAAGTTGTCGCACATTCGATTTTATGGGTTCGGAGGTTAAATACTAGGGTTTTGGTTATGAATGTAGATTTTTTCGATTGTGGTCTTAGGATGGTACTAGTAGTTCAGTAGTAGAGGTATGTAAATGAATTCAATAGTTCAAAGAACCAGCTCTTCATTCAGGAACTGAACCAAAGATTTCTCCAAAAAGTCTACAACTTCATCTTCTTCTACAGAAATCAAAAGCCTATTCTGTTTTCCAAGCGTCTCAAAACACCAAATCTAATAACGTTCGAAATAAAATTTCACGTTTATATCACATTTAGACTTCTCTTGAAAATGAGCTCTACCTAGTTTAATAGCAATTGAGTATGGTCTAAATGTTCTAAATATCAAACATCAAGCCATGCAAGGATCACTTCTGCGCCTTTTCCCCATGAACAATCCAGCATCATGTCGTGGGCAACTCCTTCAATGCAAACCGGTGACACACCATAAAACTTGCCTGTTTCACTAAGCCCCTCCGCATCCTACAGAAATCATATATGATTGTAACTGATACATCGCCTTAAATCTAAGCTTCACAAGAGTTGGATTTATATAAATTGAGGGGTAAGTAGAAAAAAGATAAAAGAAAAAAATGTACAATATAGTAAAGGAAAACACTTTAAAGATTCAGGAGAAATACAGAAGATGAATTATTTTACCACTATGAAATCATCTTTTGCTCCCATCACAAGAATTTTGATAGAAGAATCTTTCACTGAAGGAACAGGAAGTGATGCATTGAGCTTCCGGAGATCAAACAATGGCAATCTTGAACTTTCTGTCATCAGCTTTTGATACCTGTAGATGGTTATCTGAAAGAAGCTAACTTTGTTTCCAGAAGAATGAAACATTGGTAAGCTTCTTCTTCTTTTCCTTTACAATTATCTAAGGTGGGACAGTAAGGAAGTAGGAGGTCACTGAGCTAGGATAATTTTGAGAGTGTGGTTATATATAATATCCAATCTTTATATGTTGTGAACATATTCGCAATTAGTAGACCCTCATTCTGCCAATCCAGAATAACAGCTAAATATTGAACAACTTCACAGATTGCAGAGATCACAGTGAGATCCTCCTTCTGTTATCCATTCAGAAAATCTTCCAATTTAAATGGAACAGATGATGCCACAAACTAAACTTAATCAAGAAGAATGTAAAACTGGAAATAGGCTAATTTCTGTAGTTGCAAGAGAAGACAGCGCATCCAAATCAAAAGCACTATACAAGTTTACAGTAACGTCGTGTCCTTGAAGCTTCTTAAGGCATTTTGAAGTTCACTAATGTTCAGGTTCTTTGCAATTAACGGTTAAATACTAACCACATGTAAAGTAAGAAAGTAAATCTTGCCATCTCCAAAGGGAACTGGAACACACGATTCATTTGTCCTGCTTTAAATATTTGAGAAACTAGGTTCTTCCATTGTGAGCATAAAAAAACATTTGCTTACACGCTATTAAAATACAAGGATTGTGTTAAATTGAATATTAAGAAACTAGTCTATAGGTTCTCACGTACTAACCTTTGGACAAGATCATCATCCATGGATGCAGAGAAGAAAGTTTCCTTACAAAGAGGCAGAGAAGTTTGAAAAGCTTTGGCTGCCAAACTGCGTGTCACCTGCTCTATAGAAAATTTTAATCATGTAAAATTCACAGGAACCCATAACTCACTATCAGATTTATAACGTGGAGCCCATAACACAATTTTGATTTCAATCTTTTGTGTGTCAATGAATCAGTATTCTTGAAAATACATTATGTACTACCATGATCTACAATTGCAAAAAACGCAATAAGTCAATAGCTTTAAAAGAACTAAAGATATCAGAAGTTGCTTGATCACTGAAGCATTGTTTTGAAAGAAGAACTGCATAATAAGTTGCAGGTACCAGCGTAAGAGCTTTTGCACTATACGAGTAAAAAATGAGCAATTCATCCCTTCACATGACAATTACCTTAAATGCAGCAACAGGTTTGGAGAACAAATAGCGCCAAACCAACCCACTAAATAAATGCAAAGAAAATATCTCAGTTTGGCAAAGCAAAGAATCACAAGTTGTAAATGCAGGGAGTCACCTATTTCCTGAAGGAGGCACCGAGCAAACTAGAACAGCTCCAGCTAGAGATAAACGAGAGGATCCCTTTTCTGACATTGAGCGTGATAGGGAAAAAAACATAAGTCAAAACAAGACAATTGTAAAAGAATGGCCGTTAAAATAAAGAAATAGCTTAATTTGCTCAACATTGCATAGAAGATGAATTTTACTTGATTTTCACGAGAATCAATTCAAACAAGAAGCTTAGGGACTAAAAAGAATTGAAATTTATGTCTCATCTCATGCATGAAATTACGTGTAGGGCTCGTTTTATGACCTGAGTAAAAGCTCTTTTGGTGCTATTGAAATGCACCTAATTTTGAAATAAACACAGATTATTCAAAATGAAACAATAAATATGTCATCCAAATTTTCCTTCCAATGAAGGACAACAAAGAAATCAGAAACGAGATGATTGGACTGTAACCAAATTGTCAGATGAATCATGTAGTGGTTTCTATATAAATCTTCACAAGGATGACAAGAAACTCAATCTCGTTGTTTCCAGCCTAAAGGTAGTGTTACCTTGTAATACACCATTTTCTGCACCAGCAAGGCAGTATTGAGCAATAAGGCCACCAAAAGAATGGCCCACTAACACCGGTGGTAATTGAATCTCTTTTTCAATGAAATCAGCAACATCAGCAGCATGTGTCTACTGCAATTAAGCAGCGTTTAGGTTTTAAAAGTAACAAGAAGCATATGAAGTAAACAAGCACTAGAAGCTAAAAAGAACGTAAAAAATCAGTTCAATATCACCATCAAATTCATCTTATCAAGCGGTTCATTATCCATTGAAAAGGAAAGGATTACCTGGAGAGATCCCGCAACTGCACCAGATGGAGATTCACTTTCTCCCTGAAAAAGTTGATAATATACGATACCTCAAATCCAAAAACCCAACTACATCCAAAATATTTGGAGAATAAAAATTTCAATACGTTTTAGGGATTAGAACAACGCTCAGAATTGATGATGTGCACAAATGATGAACATAAGAAAATGAAATTTTTTAAAAATAAAGCATTATAAAGCACACATTAAAATGTTGTGCAAGAATCGCCTATTATGCAACATATGTGTCATGGTTCCAGAAAATAGTGCAATTGTTAACTAGTTTGAGTGGCTTGCCCACACTAGGCATTTAGATTTGGCCTGTATTCTCAGTCTTAGGACCTAATATTAAAGTGCTCATTGAAAATCTATATATCGAAGAGGCAACCTAGGAAATTTGTTTATTGCCGGAAACATGGTCTATGTTCCCGTTAGAGATGGGGTTTAGGTGTATACACCAAATGCACTAGGCATTTGGATTTGGGCTCTCCTTTTGGACTTAGCACCTAATTTGGTGTGGTCTTTGAGAATTTAAACACAGCAAAGGGTAACCTAGGAGTGTCCCTAATGTGATCTATATAGATATAACACAGAATCGAGGTCCATAAACAGAGAGATTAATGAATGCCGTGCAATGGGCTGCTGCCGGTGTCGGCTCCTAGGGGTGGTTAATGATACCTGCTCCACAATGGTTACACGTAAATGATGGGTGACTGATAGGCTTTAAAGCTCTCCAATCTGAAAAGCTAAAAAAAATTCGGCCGTATAGCCTAATTTAATTCTTGACTTTTAATAAATTTAGAGAGCACAAAAAAAACTTTTTTTTTTTCCTAAAATAAGTACCATTTCCCCCCTTCAATTTTACCGAGCAAGCCCGAGGTTGCCCCCACCGCGCATTGCCGCACTAGATAACATGCTTCCGCACTCATTGAGAATATCAACAAAAGAATTAATCAAACAACTTATCCCAGTAAAAATGAACTAGAGAGATAATTATACCTGACCCAGTAAACTGAGAGCATAACAATCAAAACCATGTCCAGAGAAGTAGGGCAACCAGTGTTCGGCCCAGCACCAAGCCGCGTGGAAGCTTCCGTGGATAAATAGCAGAGGTGGGCACCGCGGATTCTTATCGAAGCCCTTATGAAAAATGAACTCCATGTTTAAGCCGGAGGGGAGCTTGTGAAAATGGCGGAACTGTCCCGGCTTCAATTCGTAAGGGACCCGTGCTTTGGAATTGCTGTTCGTTTTGGTTGCGCCGAGCATTGCGGTGATTCGAAGGCATGGACTGTTGGCAGTAAGGATGGCGCCGAGGGCAGCCATTGTTGGGCACCTTGAGCTAGCAAGGATGAGTTAACTGTTTCAGTAGATTGCCATATTATATAGCGACTTCAAGAATTGTAGATATCCCAAAATCTACAGATTTGTAGATTATGTTTTCCAATAATCCTATTCAAAATCATTTTCTCCATATATTTTATTTCAAATAAAATAAATATACCGTTTCAATCAGTTAGTCATCACTCATCAGTTAACTGGACACAATTAAATCAGAACACACAGATACACTATCAATAAATCTGAAATCATCGAATAAACATTCAAAACATGAAATTCAATCAAATTACGTCTTTTTCAAAGCCTTAAATCTAATTCATGATAAATAAATCATAACATATAGACATGTCTTCTATCTTTCCCTAGATAAAGATGGCATTGTATTTGTGTTCAAACTATCCCTTATAATATGTTCATGTGTCTCAATATGGTTTCTAATCTGTTTTTGAAGTCTCATCAATCATAGAATATGTTCATACGTAGCGACCTGCACGAATGATGTAATGACTACCCGACTGTCCCAAACATGGACCTGGTGAAATTGAATTATTCGTGAAGATGTGGCGTATCAACGGCTAAAAGAGGTTTCCAGAGCGAAAACGTTGAAAATGAATATTCTTCCACGAGGTTTATTTAATCATCAAGGACTCCAAAGCACACAAATTTTCTAGATTTTAGATTCGGTTATTAGGGAAAAATCAATATACTTCTAATGTCAAATCACGAAGGGTGACAGTTACAAATTAGGTCCCCCCAAAAATGATGTTTTTTTTCATATATTGTGCATATTTCATCGTCCATATGTCGAAAACTGCGTTTCAAAAGCCCAAATTTTTATTTACAACGTTCTTTCTTCTTGTTGGTTTCCATGATATTTTTGGTGATCCAATCGTTTATCTAATTAGTAAAATCATAAAAAAAAAATTAAAATTTAACAAGATTATTTTTCAATATTTCAAACAGTACAGTACAAATTTGTCCGCCATTTGATCAACGTGATGTAAAATTACTTGATAGAGATTATTATATAGAATGGACTGAGCCTGATTCTAAAATTACAAATAACTATTAGAAAACATATTAAACAAGACCACAAAGTCACCAGCCTACAAAGATCTGGCGACATGGTACAAACCAAAAATCTAACGAAGTGTATCTGGCATATGCAAATACATTACACAGCATACTTTCTATACACCAACTTCCCTCTATACAAATTCATACAAAGCCAAAACCGTGCCTGACCCGACCAAGTGTATCATACAAAAAAACACTACCATATAGTAAATTGGTACAAAGAGCGATCCCCCATTTACTTCTCATGCTGCTGGTTCGACAAAGAAGTAACCGGTTCATCAAAAAACCTACTGTTAACTCCTGCTCGATATATATGCAAACCGGAAATAGTTGCTATGTTGACCTCAGCCTTTGCAGGTGTAAACAACACGGTACCTTCGGTGACTAATTCTTCAGATGTTTCAGTGGACATTTTTCCGTTACCTGAGATTACCATGAAAATGGAAGGACCAGGGCAGGGAGGAAAGATGATTGAAGTTTCTTGAGGAAGAATGCATCTATCGACCTCAAATTCATCAAAAGGAGGGATATATTTCACAGTATAAGGATTTGAAGGGACCCCAGATAGGATATTTGGAAAACCCTGCGAGCAAAAATGAGTTAGGTGAACAATAGGGGTGGTGGACTAAGTGCTAATAATAAAAACATCAGATGCACAAGCGACATTACATCAGGAGGGGCAAGTCCATTGTTGACTTGTGGGGAGAAACTAAGACTAAAAAAGTTTTCAAATGTAGAGGAACGAAATGATATTTTACTCGATGCTAGAAAAGATATAATCGATCAAAACCTTAAAATGAAGGGGGTGACAGCCCCTGCATGCCACCCCCTCCTTCTGCCACTGGGAAAGTCTGTAAATAATGTAGCAACAGGAGGTTCTGTGGCTGGACTTTCTTTATTGAGGTCCTTGCTAGAATAATTTAACTTCAATGAGAAATTAAGAGGAGATATAAATAGTTAACTCAATAATAAAGAGTGAAGCACAGATCAACTTGGCATGAAGGGCACCAATGTCGTACTTGTTCACTATCATTTACACTTAATTTACTAAGCCTTTGTAAAGATACGGACATGTGAAGCCTAATACTGAATCACGATCAAGTTGCTAAGTGATCATATCAAGGTCCTCGTATGCTAAAAAAAAATTGCATCTAGCACAAAAATGAGGCCATTATAGAGTAGTAGTGAGATAATACAATAAATTGTCATCCAACAATATTATGCCATCACCTGTTTGTATGTGAGCATGGAACATAGAATTTGGACATCCCGGTTCTTTGGCGTAAGGCCAGCACGAACAACATTGTCTGATGTTGCCATGCACTCGATACATTCACCAGCTATATATGCATGAGGTTCGTTAGCTCCCAAGTACAGGGCTTCACCAGGATTAAGTTTCACATAATTAAACAAGAAGGCGGCTATGACACCTATGTCTCCAGGATATTGCTTCTCTAGCCGTAAGACTAACTCCTCCTCCTCTGTCAGGTCCCTCACCTGTGAGAAACTAAAATCTATTGATGAATGCAATTTTAGGCTGGAAGATGCAAATATGATCATGTGAACAAATATATTATAAAGTAAATAGAAATGCAATTAAAAAACAATAGAAGAAAAATTTATCACACACCTCCCGTTTTAAATTCAGTCGACTTGACAACTTAGATATTACTTCAGATATCACGGCACTGCTGACTGACATAAGTTCAGTAAATAGGGATCGAAAGATTTCCTTTAACCTTTTCTCTCCATCTTGTTCGCTTGCTTGTAATATTTGCTCTGCATATGCACTGCCTACCACTTCAATAATTTCTGGTACATTGTGAAGAACACTCTTAAGTTCCTAAAGACAAGAGAAAGTACGTAAGTAAATGAAGTATACTCATCAATTTAATAGGGAAAAGTACAATTCAATTTAATAGATTTTCAATCATCTTAAGCAAAAATACACTTTTTAAAGAGGATAAATCTTAATTTAAATTGTGGTGCCTCAATAGAAACTATAATTGTAGTCAATATCGGTATTAGAAACAAGTTCATTACGCTGGAGTAAAGATGGCAAGACAGGTTACCCTCCTCAAGCCACTCAAACCCAATGCCCAAGGATTTGTTTATTTTTATTTTTTATTTTTATTGGGTGTCATGTATGTTTAATATGGAACTCAAGGCTTGTTTGTAAGCATAGGCATTTTAATTGCCACAAGAAATGAATAAGCTCGGAGTTTTTTCAGGATTGTTTAAAAAAACAATCTAAAATTTTTAATAAAAAAGCTGTCGATTTTTGCACATGACGTGCGATTAATATGGTCAATCATGGCTTCGACCGTGTCCTTTCCGCTTTTTATCAAATCATTGCATTTTATTCGCGCTTCACTCTTAAAGGGAATCTCTATTTATAATATTCTTATCCATCTCACACGTAACTGCAAATCGAGAAGATTGACTTCGAGAACCATGATGTTATTGATTTTGTCCCGATAAGAGGAATCCAGCAAAAGAACATTTTTTCCACGTAGTCATGTAGAAACCAAAGATACAATACAAAAAATAATACGAGAACCATGATGACACGGATCACCTGAACATGTTTCCACCTAATTTCATCAAGCAACTAACACACATCAATAGAGTCTGTTTTTCCATATCTTTCTACAAGAAGGCTTACAAAGATTAAAGCTGTAATAATGTGCCCACAACAAACCTCAAAGGTATCATATAAAAGCATCTAAAGGGATAAATTTTCATGAAGGCAGCAGCTTTCAAGAGATTAAAGCATGTCGATATCCATCTAGATATTTAGGAATGTTCTTCACATAAGTAAAAGAACCACATGTATACATAAATTCAAAGAAATCACCATGGAAAAATCTCCATGAAGGCTAAATCAGCTTTGGATGATGGAGTCACCAAATACCAACTTTTCATCATCCAAAATGAAATTTCAATTAATTCCAAATTCTAAATTCAAGGAAATAATATATCTTCAACATGAAACCAAAGAACCCAAACTAATACTTAGCAACATAAGAGGGATAGATAATAACATACCTCAATGCTGATAAACCCATACAATGCCTCGAACTTGGTCAAGGCCAAAGCCATCTCAGGTTTATGATTATCATCCTTGTACACTCCTGGCTGTTGTTCATGCAGGACTTCAGCCAAGTTCTTATCTGGATGAGCCTGTATTGATAGTGCCTTTGCCACTGAAAGGACCTAAAACAAAACCATTTGGTAACACTTTCACTCGATTAATGAACAATCACTAAGTTTTTATTTTTCATCATGTAAATTGCTTATAGTTGTGATAGTAGTGAATTCAAGAATTTAAGTTTCGAATTTATATGTTTTGAAGAATTAGACATCAAAATTTGAACTTTTTGAAGGGGCAATCCTCCTCTGGGTTTCCCAAGCATGAACATTTTTAATAAATTAACTTCTACAAAACTTCAAAATAAAAAGGCAAAAAAATTACTCAAAAACCACTTGAAATTTTGTTCAAATCCAACACTGAACCCAAAATGCAGTTTAACACATTTGACAAATTAAAAAAGAAACTTCAAGAATTACCTTAAAAAGAAAAGGCAGATTAGGCCCCCACTTTCGGAAGACCTTATCCCCCAGAACACTAGGGTTTCTACCAATCCAATCCTTCAAACTCACTAAATTACTTCCACCTTCTACCTCCGAAGTGCCATCAGTAACCACTTCACCCCCTTCTACCAATATGGCGTACGAAGGTCCGGAATCGTGGGTCCCCATCCAGAACTCAGCATACGCCCGATCATCCTCAATCTGCTCCTCCCCACTATTGCTAGCATATAATCGCGCCACAGACGATTCTTTCCCCAGCTTACCCCAATCATAATTTTTGACAGAACACTTGAGTTTGACAATCCCTGAATTCTCAACACCCATAGTGTTTAACTCGATTTTAGCCGGAGAAAGGATAAGGAACTTGATAGAAACGTAGTAAAGTAACCGTAAAAGAAGAGAGTATACGAATTCATTGCAACAGTTTGGTTGGGTTTTTGAAGGCAACGATCGAGAGGGAGAATAAGGAAATTCGAGAGAGACAAAATTGACGACGGCATATTGAATATATATAATATTATATAATATAATATATGATCTTATTTTTTTCACACGTGGAAAAGAGGACAAAAAATCATGCAAAATTAATTAGATGGTGAAGTTTTTTTTTTTTTTTTTCAATTAGATGGGAAGTTGATGGTGTAAAATGGATGATTTAATAATATTAAGGTTAAATTTGGTAATTAACATTCTTGGGGTCAAATATAGTTTACTTAATTTAGATCGGATGCGGACGCGGGTGTGTCAATTTTCAAGAAAGTTGAGTGTGTGTATGACCTATTAATAAATTAAACATATATATTGATAAATAAAGTTAATATACCTAATACACATCATATTTGACAAACCTACATTATTTTTAAATTATTTACAATATAAAATTCTCAACAAAATTGGTGTTTGCAGCTTTACCATTCTTAAAAGACATTCTTAAAAGACATTAAAATTAGATCTTAAGTGTAAGATCTAAAATTTACATCTTTGCAAAAAGGTACAACAAGTTATAATAGTTCCATTCAAATCCTTTATTTGATTGTTCTTTTAGTATAGACAATTTTGTTCTCCGAAAATATATTATATAAAATAATGAAAATGAAGTATTAATATTTGATTTTATTTGAAGAAATAAGATAATGAATTCGAAAAATGAAACCAAACATTACATCTATGTTTCAACATGTTGTTATATTATGAATTTATTAAGATTGACTTATATTATTTTCGGAGAATTATATTATTACTTTATGGATGACTAATATAAACAATTAAATTAATCAATAAAAATAAAGGTTATATCTATAAATTTCATTCTATTAATTTTCATATCAAAAATACCAAAAAACTCATGACATCAAAATTATGATTTTGTTATACTTTTCATTAAATATTTTGATATTTAATATATTATTATATTTTTTTCATTAAGTCGTTACATAACAATGTGTATATGTATCTAGCTATCGTCTGAACGAATTTCATACCAATCCAAAACGGCAAGGAACTATGAAAATTTACCCGAGCCTAAAAAATTAGAGAATTAAGAAGGTTTAACAATATATCACGATCTTGTAAAACCTAACCGAGACATAAACAAAATAAAAATCGTGTATTTTAAATAATTTCGCTATTTAAAATATAACTCCAGTACTTCTACCCTGGTCAAATGTGGGTTATCCAACCATGTCTCGTGGACAGCTTCTCTAATCTATTTGGATAGTTTGAAATTTCAGAGAAGGCTGGTGCAATAGTATAAACCGAAGCAAGAGCTCCGAAATTATACCATTCATGTACATCATTTGGATGGTTGTTTGGTTACATCCAAACCCTTGGGTATTTTCCGGAGATATCAACAATTATTTTTTATGGGTTGATACCCCGTCTGGTTATTAGTTTCTCCCAAAGTGCGCTGGTAATCCTGCACAGGAGAAGAAACTAATTCTCATTAATTTGAACCCTTGAAGTGTCTGTTTGTGGCCTAAGGTTCAACTCTCCCTCTTTTACCCTAGAGGTGCTAGGTTCACTTGAAGGTTTAGATTGTGATGACAACCCTCAACATTTGCTACAGCTTGTACATCATCAAGGAATGCATCATCTGCAGCACATGTGACAGGGGTATGTGAATCTCTTGCCTCCGGGTTAGATGAGCCCCGTTCTCGAAACACTCCATTTTGCACCGTTGGAGATGCGGCCTGGAGGATAGGCCTTCAAGACTTCGAACAAGCGTTCTTGGGCCTGAAGGCAAACTCGTATATGACCGGAACCTAGGTCCCAATCTGTTTGTTTTAGTCTCTGCGACCTCAGCGTTGAGACAAAGAGTCCCAAAATCTCGTTCAAGGATCTCCAGGTTTTCCCTGAGATGCCTAACTCGTCTGAGGGTATCGCTAGCAATGTGTCCCTTCATCTCGTGTCAATAAATCTGCAAGAGCAGTTTTATCATATTTCGCAATGACTATATCATAATCATAATATTGGCATTCAGCTTGCCATCTTAAAAGTCTGGCCTTTTCTGGTTTTGATTCAATTTTATTTTTCAGAAAAGACTCAACACTAGTATTATCTACTTTCAAGATAAATTTCTTTGCAAGTAAAAACAGTGGCCACTTTTTAAAAGCCTTTCAAACTGCAAAGAACTTCTTCTCGTTGATGTGTCATCTGATAACTTCTTTGATGTCAAATAGACCGCTGCAATATCTGCATGACACTTCTCCATCTGGTGTGGCATTCATAAGAACTGTAGCCCACCAATGATCACTGGCATCTGTGTATACCAGTTCATCATTGTCGCTTGGAATTGCAAGCTTTGGTAGTTGCCAGCAAACTTCTTTAAGATGTTTGACAACTTGTCTGTGATCTTCATTCCACTAGAACTTAACATCTTTTTTGAGTAGTTGACTGAACACCTTCTCGTGGCTTGCTATGTTGTTGATGAACATCCCAGCAAAATTAACAACTCCCAGAAAACTTTGAAGTTGCTTTAAATCCTTGAGGTCATCCGGATATCCTTGCACTTTCTCAATAATATGATTCTGCAAGATGATTCCAGATTCGTCGATCTCAATTCCAAGGAACTCGATGTGTTTTATAGCAATCATTGCCTTCCTTTCGGAGAGCACTACTTCTTCCTTGTAACAAACATCTGAAAAGATTTCAAAATGTTTAAGATGCTATTTCATGTTTCTTAACGCAATAAGGATGTCGTCAATATACACGAACATGAAGCTGATGTAATCCTTGAAAAGATTAACCATCATCCTTTGATATATCTGGGGAGTATTTCCCAATCTCATTGGCATAACATGCCGGATATAGTGTCCTTGCGGTGTGGAGAATGCTGTGAACTTTCTGCTAGCTTCCGCCATCTTAATTTGCTAGAACTCAGACTTACAATCGAACTTAGAAATACTTTGGCATTCTTGATACTATTCACCAAATGTTTTTTGCTTGGGATAAAATATCCATCGAACTCCAAGATTTCGTTGATCCCTTTATAATTGATCACCGATCTTGGCTTTCCTCGTTTAACCTCTCCATGATTCCGAATAAGAAATCCCGGACTGCTATATGGAGAAACATCTGTTGAGATTAACTTAAGGTCAAGATGTTCCTTAAATATTATCTGCATGTAAATCTGATATTCCATATTCATGGGGATTGGTTTGAATCTGACGAACTCATTTTCTTTTCCGGCATTCACCTTCAAAGTAGCTTTGAGCTCATTCTTGTTCCACCATGCCAGGAGATCCTCGTTGTAGTTCCTTTGAATCTTCATTTTCACATCCTCTAGAGTGATTTGCTCTTCGATAGTAGTTTTAGGTTGTGGAACTTCATCTTGTAATGCTTTCTTAATTAACAACAGGTTTCTGGAGTATCTTCTCCCTCATCATATTCTCTGAAAGACCCCAGTCAAAAGTTTGGGAGTCCTTTTCACTGGGACCTTGTTGTCGAAACTGAAGGATTGCTTCACCAAATTTCCGTTGATCCTTTATCTTTGGGTGTCGAAGTTTTTCTTCATCACCACGCTTACTGCAAAAACTAATGGGGAATTTTCCGTGAAACGCGTCGCTGGACGATAATCATATGATCACAAAGGGTTGTGAAAATAAGCCTCATTGTCTCGTTCTCCTGTGTAAACCGCTTGAATGCCTATAGGAAATTATTTCCTAACAACATATCAGCTCATGTGTCATGGAAATAAATAGGTGGAGTATTGAATTTGTACCATGGGGTACCACCTGTTCCTCCGATTATTATTTCCACGCATGGACTCCTTCATTAAGAATAAGAATCTGCTTGGAAAAGTCTCTTCCGGCAATGGCTGGTGATTTCTTACCAACTTCTTTAAGGAAGATGTCTCTTTTGGCCGTGCATATTCCAGCTCCTGAAATAACATATGCTGTGAAATATTCTACACGATATTTCTCGTATAACATCTCCAATGAGATATATATTGAGAATGGATTGATGTTCATCAGATTCTATATCTTTTCCCGTCCACCGTGAATTCCATTCCATCATGTAATCTTTCTCAAGATTTGTGTTCCTCAAGAAACTCAATCCCAAGAATAAGCTATTCTGGGATCATACTTGCACTCCCTGCAATTGTTAGATCAATTTCACCAATTTTAAGGTTTCATTGATACCTGCAAACTGTAGGTTGTTGCAAATAAAATAGGACATCGCGAAGGAAGATATTTTTCTTCTCAGTAATGTCGAAGATTATCTGCACTTCTCTCCAGCCTTCTGGGCATTTCAGTATTCCTGTTGTTTTGTATACATCAGGGGTTTTATGAATCCTGCTCGAAACGGGCTTTCTGTTTTTTCCTCAGGATAGTTGCTGATCAACCTATCATGTTAGAAAGACATTCTTCTTGGCTCGATTTGTTCAAAAAAGGCTGGTCTTGTATCCTCATGTCGATCTCTCCAATCGTCGGAGTATTAATAGTATCCGGCAATACTGCTTTTGTGAAATCTTCGAAGATTCTAGGGACTTCGATAAATTTATTTCTCGAGAATGCTTCTGAATGATGAGTATTCGAGAGCGCATAAGACACATTTGTAGGTAATTGAGTAAGGCCTATTCCTTTTTTTTCCCCATCAAATCACTTCTTTTAAAATCTTGATGAAGAGTAAGAACCTTATTGAAGTCTTGATCTCCCAAATTGTATTCTATTCTGGCATAAATGTTGAAGGCCATCTTTCTAGCATACAAATTTCCTGCAACTACTCCCAAACGAGTCTTTCAGGTTTGTGTTTCTCTTGTCAAAGATTGCCATGTTGAGTGGCAAATCAATTCATTCCTTGAAAGTTGCTTTGATGATGACTCTAATGGCTCCGATATGACTCCATGACAGTGTGTTAGCAACTTCTCTTTTCGCATTGTTCTTAATCTCCTGGATTTCTCTGTAGGGGATAACTGCATCTCAATTTGGTTTCCCGTGAATCCATCGGGATCGTAAATTCACTTGTTGTCACCTTATGGATAATATGATGCTTCTTGCTTTGAAGACCAATCATATCCATGGCTTTTTCCATTGCTCCAATTGTAAATCCATCATACATCTGAAGCTTTGACTCTTCTTTCATGATCTTCATAAGAGTTTTATAGGAAACAATGGTATGAGGGAAAAATCATGACGACTCTTCTTTGATCATGTGTTGAAGGAACTATCATTAACTCTGATTCTGAACTGGATTCACCCCCATTATCAGAATATATCTATTCTTCGTAGATGCTTTCATCTGAGAGAATATCCTCAAACTGATGAACCGACACCAAATCCTGGAAATAAACAGCATCATCGAACTCCTTGGTAGGACTGTCTTACTCCTCGGTTTTGGTTTTCTGGACAATCTGTAGAGATATGTCATCTTGCTCCTCATGTCCAGCACTCACAATCTTTAAAACTTTCATTCGCACGAGTATGAGTGCGTCTAAAAGTCCAATTTGTCGGTGCTCTGCTAGAACTTGCTTGATTAGAACTCGTTGGCGAGGTTCTACTCATTGTTGATCCTCGTCTTTGCCCTGATCTATAACTTCGGGATTTTTGCTTTGACCAGAACTTTCTAGGTCTCCATGAAGACATACTTCTTCTCGAACTACTTCGTCAGGCATAAGGATGAATTCTGTGCTTTTTCATCTTCCGCCTTTGGGGATAGTTTCCGATGATTGTAGGGATATCATTCATCGTACAACAAAGAAGAGTTGTTTTGTTGATTCCTTTTAACTTCTTGTAATTCTTTAGAGTTTCCCTTTATAGCACCACTTCGCAAGCTTCATTTTAAGAAAATGACATTTTGCTGGCCACCGTCTTCATTTCTTGAGGTGTATATTCCTGGATAAGCATATTTCTCCATGGACTCAGTATTTTGGCAAAGAACAGCTCAGCTAAATCTTGTTATGTCATCTTTGCCATCCATATGTACTATGCGAAGAGTTTGATGTAGGGGTGCTTATCGGGTTGGGTCAATCCGGAACCAAACCGATTAGCTCGGTTCGGAGGCGAAATCGGGCTAACTGGTTCCAACGCGCTCCGGAACCGGTAGAAAACTGGTCCGGAGCGGTTCCGTATCTTGAAACCGATAGCACCACCGGTTCCGAAACCGGAACCGGTAATTTTTGAAAAAAAATTAAAGCAATTGAAATGGCTAAAAAGTATTCTAAAAATAAAAAAATTCAAAAAAAAAATTAAATCACAACGAACCAGAACCGGATCGATTAGGATACCGGTTGTCTATATATTTCGCATTCTCTTGCTCCATTCCTTCGAAGTAACCAACTCCAATGAAACATATCTTAAAGAATTTATCCATCTCGTCTACAATTACTTTTAGGGACTCTCCGGCTAGGAACTTCTTCCTTGATACCTGGGTCAATGAGTTCCCATACAATTTTGGCTGATCCTTCCAGACTCATATTAAGGAGTAATATGAATCCTTCTTTGTTTAGATCAAGCGTTCCTACTGCGATTCTCATTGCTGAAGCACATTCATCATTAAGAACTTCTCGATTTTTTGAAATCCAAAATATCCATGTCGAGCATAAGTCCGTATGGATGTATCAGATATGACTGAGATTTCCCGTAAGGCTTTTGATGTATGTCTGGCCTGCGGGAACGACTCCTTGTTCCAACCGGGGGATCTATAATTGCTCCAATAGTAAAATATTTCTGCTGGGGCATTTTTTGATCTCCATCGGGTGGTGGATTGTTTGACCCGAAACTCTCTTGTTGTGGTGGAAGTAGAGAAATTTCGCCAACTTGATTTGTTTTAAAGTGTACGAGATTCAATCCCGCAAACAAATCAGCAAGATCACGTTGATCTTTCAGGTTGATTCTTTCCATTACTTTGTAGACATTATTGGTTCTCCTCGTAGGACTAAAATCATTTTTCAGTCTCTGTCAAAGGCCTTCAGACCTTCTCCATTTTTCCTTTTTTTGATGTAAAAGGGGTTATATTCCATAGGACGGTGGTAACCATCGTCATTTTCTTCCTGAAGGACTTGGTCGTGACTCCAACTCATTCACTCGATTGACTCGATTTTGAACATCTCGAAGGTTTTCAAGGATTTTCTCCTGATGTTTAATCATGATATCAATCTGACTTTGAATCTGATGGATCTTTGCAGGGACATGATATTGTAAGTATACATAACGATGCACTATCTTCTGAATCTCTCTAAGATCTTGGGACATCTTAGAAGCATCCGACTCGATTTCTAGAAAGGTTGGTTTTTCCATCCTATTCGTATGGTCCAAACCATGTTGGATCGTTGGGGTCTGGAGCAAAGCATCATGTTCAGGATGATCGTCTTCCTGAAATTCAGCTAACTGAAACTGTAGTTTGAGTCTCACTTGATGAAGCCTCTTAGCAACCCCTTCAGTTTATTGTAATGGTTTATTCCATGTAGGCACAGACCTATTCCTTGTAATAATTTTTACGTATGGTTGAAGCGTTGAGCTTCCATCATATGCTTCTGATTTAGTGGTTCCAATTTTTGGAAGTACCACCTGTATGAGTGGCACCTCGAACATTCGTTGGATCCATATTCTCTTGTATTGTCTCCTTCATTTGAGATAATATTAATATTCAAAATATTATTTTAGTATTTCCATAATAAACATACGCTCTGATGCCATTTTGTGCCAAGGATCCAAAAAATAAGGGGACTCGTAAAAGAATGGGTTAAAATATAACTTTTTATAAATATAAGGAATATAATATTACACAGTGGCAGAGGCCTATTTGTTTTCAAAATAAAATTCAAGTAGTATAATGCAATTTATTAAACCATCAAGGGGTATAAGAGTCAAAATAAAACACCAAATTGATTTGAAATTTTGAAATTGGACATATTTGAATAATAGATTTTGAAATTTGGATTTTTCTGTACTATTATTTTTCCTCGGACTTAAGTGAATTATATTTCCCGAAAGGGTACCTCCTTGCAATTCTCCTTTTTTTCTTTTATTTTATCTGTAAGATTATCCTATTTATATCTCAACTATATCATTTCCAACGAGTAATCAATGGTTATAAAGAATATCAAACTCCGAGTTAATTCCATGTATTACCATAGTTTTCTTCAATGCATGGGCGAACCTACTATGTGGTGGGGGGCGAGTAGAGGTGCTTATTGGCTTGAACCGGTCCGGTCCGGACCGGAACCGGCCGATTCCGGGTCCGTTAAGGACGGAACCGGTCCGGTCCGTTAAGGAACCGGATCGATCCCGGTTCCGATTCCAACCGGTTCCGGGCCGATCCAGTCGATTTATTTTTATTTTTTCGTATTTTTTTTAAAAAAAATTTTCAAAAGGTTTTATTTATTTATTATTTAATGTTGTAAATGTTTCCCCAATATTCATCACAAATTCAATATATTTCTTCTTCATTTCATAATATAGATGCATACAAATAATTGTAAAGAGATGGCAATTAAAAAATCAAAATAAAAAAATATTGTTGTTTAGCACTCTTCATAATTGATAAGTATTGTTTTTGCGTTCTCTTCTTCTTGCTCGTCATAATGGTTTACGAATTCGTCAACCGCCCCATCTCTTCTATTCTTACATTCTGCTTCAAACCAATTTTTAAGTAACGTGAGCATGCATAACGAATCAGCAGAGAGACTACTTCTGTATTCTCCAATAATTCGGCCACATGTTGAGAATGCAGATTCAGAAGCGACGCTTGAAACTTGTACCGCATACACGTCTCTAGCCATTTTGGCTAAGATGGCGAATTGTGCCGCATTTGACTTCCACCATTGTAACACGTCGAAGTTGTCTTCCGTTACAAATTGATAATTCAGATAAATTTGCAACTCAGTCGATGTGCTAGTAGAAGGTCATTTTCCCTTAAGTTTTTTCTTGCCCAGCAGCCTAAGCAAATTGATGCCCCCACCTTTAGTTTGAGCTTGAGGTTGTTCTTCAGAAGGCCTTTGTTGCGATGATTCACTTGCCTGTTGATTATAATACAATTGAAACATATTTTGGAGAGATTGCATTGTAGACGTCTTTTGATCGTCAACAACCTTCCCCAAAAATTTAGCATAATATTCAAAAAATATCTCAAATGAAGATAAACATTGACTAGGATCTAGCAATGTTGCGATGCAGTGCACGTGCGGGATTTGTTCCCAATAGTTTATAAATTTAGTTTCCATTGCACTAACGAAAGCTTGCAAGTCATAGTCATCTCTAAATTCTATAAACTTATCAAACATATTAAATACTAAAGGAAGAAAATAAACGAAAGTTGGATAAGTAACACCGGAGAAGCGTTCCGTCGCTTCTTTGAAAGTACCTAACAATGATACACAATTTTCAACAAATTCTCAATACTCATTAGTCAAATAAATACTATCATCGCTATCAGGCATTTGATATGAATTATAAAATGGAGTTAAAATATCTTTGTAAGGTAACATAGCATTCAACATATTGTACAACGAATTCCACCTAGTTTCTATTGGTGATGAAAAAGAAGATGCTTTAAACCATTAGATAAACATAATTATTTCCAATCGCGCTTTACACGGCTCGTGCGTAACCATTTAGCGCAGTATTTCATTTTGTCAATACATGCTGAGTGATTGTCCTCATAACCAACTTTAACAGCCAAATTAATCACATGACATGCACATCTAACCTGAAAAAAAACACCATCAAGCATTGGTTTCAGATAGGTCTTTAAATCACGCATCGCAGCATTGTTATTCGCTGCATTGTCTAATGTGATCGAAAATACCTTATCCTGAATTCCATAATGTCTACAAGTGTTGAATACATATTTAGCAATTACATAACCAGTATGTGCACAATCTAACTTACCTAAAGACAACATCCTTTTTTGCATACACCAATTATCATCAATCCAATGACAAGTGACAACAAGATATGAATCTGAATTTACATTTGTCCAAATATCGGTTGTTAAGCTAACCCTACAAGGCAAACTAGAAAGATGTTGAAACAATGTATTTCTATATTCAACAAATACGTCCATACAATTTCTTTTTAGTGTGTGCCTGGAAATATGTTTAAACATGGGTTGTATAGACGAAGCAAATTCAATAAAACCAGCATGTTCAGCTTGTATAAGATAAGGGTTATCCGTCAGAAAATGAAGGCAGCCCAGAACAGGCAGGCAGCCTATGCGAATAAACGGCGGAGACAGTTGGAGTTTCAGTTAGGAGACAGGGTCTTTTTGAAGATCTCGCCTTTCAGAGGTGTGGTTCGGTTTGGTGTGCGTGGGAAATTGTCTTCGAGGTATGTGGGCCCATATGAGATTTTACAGCGCATCGGTACCTTTGGCTTACCGTTTGGCACTGCCACCGTCATTGTCTGGTATTCACGACGTGTTCCACGTATCTATGTTGCGGAAATATGAGCCGGACCCGTAACATGTGTTACAGCCTTCTGAGGTGCAGTTAGATTCTGATGTGTCCTCTGAGGAACGGCCAGTCAAGATTCTGGATAGGTCTGATCACAGACTTCGGAACAAAGTGATATCGATGGTCAAGGTTCAGTGGGATCGCAGGGGTGTCGAGGAAGCCACGTGGGAGACGGAGCGGCATATGGTGCAGCACTACCCGGAACTATTTTTTGGTATGTGATTTATGTTTGGTTTCGTTTTGGGTAAGTGCATAAGATTTCGAGGACGAAATCTTATAAGTAGGGGAGTATTGTGATATCCCCGAAATAATTAATTGCAATTTGGGCATTAATTATGTTATGTGATTATTTATGGTGATAATTATATTATGTGTTAGAATTAATTATCTTGGTGAAATGCTTAGTCACATGGTAGGTGTGACCCGGTGGTGCATTTCGGGGTGCACGTTATGCATGTTGGAAAATTGGGGGTTATTATGGTTTAATTATGGTGGTCGATAATTATTTGGTAAAGCATGGATTTAATTGAGATTTTGGTGCATTTTGGTAAAATGCTTATAAAATATAATGTTGGGGTATTTTATACACCATGTTAATTGTTGGGGTAATTTTAATTAAACCCATTTAACACCACTACCCCACCTTACCCTCCTCACTTTACCAATCCCCAATCTCCCAACCCTAACCCCTTTCTCCATTTTCGATTTTGGCATAAAAGTGGAAGGGAAATTCTTGCAAAAGCTTTGTTTGTGAGATTATTGGTAGGATTTGGAGTCCTCAAGAGGTATGGATACCTCCTTGGTGTTTTAATGGTGTTTTGTTTGGATTTGAAATGGTTTTGGAGTTTTTGAAATGGGTTTGTTTTGGGTTGGTATGGTTTTTCGTTGGATGTTAGATTTTTTTGGTTGTTTAAAGGTGTTTGTTGAAGGTTTATGGTGTTTTTATGTTATTGGTTTGTTTGTGTAAGTGTTGGTGAAGATGGGGAAGAAAATGGTGTACAAAAATGGTGATTTTCGTAGCCCAGGCAGCGTCGATCGATCGCCCAAAGCGAGCGATCGATCGCGCGCCACCAGTGCGCTCCAGTATCGCTTGGCGACCGATCGCCAGATTTGGGGGATCGATCGGTGAGGCTGGCGATCGATCGCGCCAAATGTGGTGATCGATCACCGAGGACAGAAAAACTCGGCAGCGGGCAGAGTGATTTCGAGATCGATCGGGCCCTCGCGGCGATCGATCGCGAGACACAGAAAAATGTGTTTTTGGATAATTTTGTGGAATTTTTGATATTAGACTATTATTGGCACCTAATATTGGTTTGTATGAATGTGTAGAACCATCACAGGTGGCCACACAGCTTAGGAGATAAAGTCAACGACACAACACATTTTGGGACTAAGGTACTTAGTGAGACGTACAGGCATCGGACGGTAAAACATATTATTACGCATTGAATTGGTTATGCACTATGGTTGCACACATGGAATTAATTATGCATTGTGGTTGCATACATGATTTTGGTTATGCATCATGGATTGCATACATGGTTTGGTCATGCATTGTGGTTGCATGTGTATATTGGATGCATTGGTGCATGTGATTGTGAGTCGAGATTATATTCCAGTGATGGAGAATACTTGCCGCCAGTGGCGTAGCGATGTGAATAATTGCCACTGTCATACCGTAGCGATGAGAGAATATTTGCCGCTAATATGAAGCAAAGAACACGACCGCTGCCATATTTATAGCGAGTGATATTAGTGCCGCTGGTATTGTCTAAGCGATGGGTATTTCCGCTGTCATGTTAACGCGAGGGGTATTATGCCACTGATATAATAAGACTTGGAAATAGAACACGGTGTACATGGAATGGATGCATGTCATGACATACATTATTGGTATTATAATCCATTGATTATGATTGTGGTACATGGACAACCAAAGGGAGCTTATAAATGTATTAAATACAGGAAGTGAATTGTATTTACGGTTTATGCATTTGAATTACAATCATATTATTGTGAATATGGTTTATATACATGCTCATGGTTTTGGGGTTGTTCCTGTAGGTACTTTTGGACGGACGGGCTAAGGCGGGTTGATGCGGTGAGCCAGTGAGGAGTGTTTTTGGCATAGCAGACTTAATTCTTTTGTATAGTCTCTACTCTAGGAGTAGAGCTATAGGATTAACATTCATTTGGTAGGGAATGTAATCAATCCCTTTTGGAAATTTTATTTTGGCCTGTAATCTTAACGGCTCAAGGCATCAACACGAACTTTATATTCAATAGATGCATGTTAGCTTTATTTACGCATTTAATCCGCACTTAAGGAACTAGGGTCCTTACTGTTGGAATCGAAGAGGGGGGTGAATGAGATTCCTTGGCTACTTTAGCTTTTTAAAATGAGTTTGCAAAAATAAAATAGTTTGCGCTTGCGGAAGCCTTACGTCAATCGATAAATAAAAGAAAAGGAGAAGTAAATAAATAAATAAATGCGTAATGTAATAAAGCGGTAAACGAGACAAGAATTTGTTATAGAAGTTCGGCGATGAATCGCCTACGTCTCCTCTTCCCGGTTAGATAACCTCCAACCGAGGTTCCACTAGAATAAATGACCTTGGCCTTGAGGGCTCCAAGTTAGCCACAACCCAACTCTTCCCGAGTTTACAAAGCTCTTCCCGAGTTTACAAAGCTCTTTCCGAGTACACAAAGCTCTTCACGAGCTACCAACACTCTTCACGAGTCTTCTTGGCCTTAAGGGCTCCAAGGATAGCCACAACACATGCACCAACTTTACTTGTTGGCGACTTTACAATTTCCAACTTGCTTTGGTGTTGGAGGACCTTTACGATAAACTCAACAAAACACCTTCACGGTGTACTCACACGAAGATAACAAGACTCTAACAAAAAGAATGAATTACAAGCTCCAATACAACAACAATGTATGGAGATTGCAATGCTATTTGAATTTTGAATGATCAAAGCTTTGTAGAAGTTTGTAGGCTTGTTTCTTGTCTTCAAAATGCTCCAAAGCATCCATATTTATAGTGTAGAAGGCCCCCAAGGCTCCTACTAGCCGTTGCTACACTCAAGGCTCTAATCACTCCTCGATAGCCTCGGAAATCGCCATCGCCGCGTTCTAACGTTCAAATCTGGCCCAGATCGCCTCAGGCGATGTCCCCATCGCCTCGGGCGATCGCCCGTTGAAAATTTGCCCTAGGATCAATTCTGGATCGCCTGGGGCGACCATGCCATCGCCTGGGGAGATCCGGATTGCCTGGCGCGCAGCGTGCCATCGCCTGGGTCGATGGTGCGTGGCGTTGGCACGCATGGCTCGGATCGCCTGAGGTGATGGCCCGGATCGCCTGAGGTGATCTGCCAGATTTCAACACTCTCAAACTTTGCACTATTCGACCATCTTAAGCTCATTTCTGGGAAAAGTGGTAAACATGAAAGATGTATCCCTTTTTCTTATCTAGGTGTGGACAAAATGTCATTGCATTTCATTAAGGTATGAAGAAGTTATGCCCAAAATTCTACAGCCGCTCAAACCTTGCTACAATCTGCACTTGTTATGACTACCATGCCATTTTGCTCCATGATGCATTCCGAATTGGACTGAGATGTTTGAATATGAAATCTAGCATATTGGGTTGGATTTCCAACCTATTTGAATTCACATTATTCTGAGACTCGAGCCAAGAGATATAATCAAAACATTGCACTGCGCTCCAATTGGCTTCTATCCGATTTGCCCACCAACGGACCATTGGTTTGTGGGTCTTCATCCCATCATAAAAAATTGTTCCAACATCATTCCACACATGTTGAACATTTAATTTGGTTGTTCATAGATCTCATTCCTTCTCGTCCAAGCTCAATAGATTCCTTGATAAAAAACACCGCTTGTCCTATGAACTCACATATGTTATTGTATAACTTGGGTTCTCTTCCATTGGTCTTCCCAACCAATTTATCAATCTAACCATGTACACTAAGTAGACATATTAGTACAACAAATGTAAGTTTTGTTGATCATCAAAACTCAAAAATAAACCGGAGATAAATTAACGCATTAAACATAACCATGCGTTTAAGGCTCAACAATCTCCCCCTTTTTGATGATCACAAAACTTGAATATGTAATATGCATGAAATGTGAGTAAACATGACCCCCCCTTAACAATTGCATAGCACATACAAGATTACCTAAGTAAAGCATAAAGCAAACAACTCTCCCCCTCAAACCATGCATATAGGAACTCTCCCCCTTAAACTATGCATGTATTAAGTTTCAAGTTAAGCTTCAAGTTTATCACAACATTCTCCCCATTTTTGTGATAATCAAAAAGCACAAAATTTAAATAAACAAAGCATAATTATATATTGCCACATAGTCATATTTTAACACTATACATATGTTCATCATCAAGCATATAATAAGCATAACAAGCCTAAGATTAAATCATAGAGATGAACCACAAACATGTGTTTAAGGCAATCAACAATAAATTCCAAGTGTTGCAAGGTGTGCTTATGTTCTACCATGAGTTCATGCACTTATGCCCAATTATCATTAAAATTATCAATGCATCATTAGATAAGATTATTAATCACATAATTGCACATTGCATATTCAAATTTGAATTCAATGCACTTACTATAAAAGGATAAGCATACATCATGCAATAGAACAATTTATATGTGCATATGCTAAGGGGTTATCCATTTTACTACCAATGAATATTTGAGCTTCATATTTATTGGTCACAATTAATTTGTGCCAGTTAAATTTTGAATTGCTCTTTTAAAAAGTATAAATTAAATTTTACCTCCGATGACAAGAGTGCGTTCTTGTCATTGGTCATATGCCTCGCGCTTCTTCTATAGTGGTGAATAATACAAACTCCTCCTTTGAGTTGCTTGTGCCTTCATCCTCCATTCCATTGTTGTCCCTACAAAACAAATTAACAATAGGTGGATCTTTGGTACCCATTTGATTTTTGGGTCCTAGAGGGTTAGCTTTCATTGGCACCTTTGGAATCCATTTCCACCTCTTGTTAGGTTGGTATTGGATTCTAGCAAACCTACACTTATTCTTAGTGTGGCCAGTTTTACAACAATAGTTACAAGTAGGAGAATCATGCTTGGCTTTAGCTAACATGCTTGAAAATGATTTTGATTTGCTTGAAAAGCCTAACCCGGCTTTATCAAAGCTACACCGTTGCAAGCCAAGCAACTCATTCATCTTTAGACTACTCTCACTAAATTTGCAAAAAGACATCTTTAAAGAAGTTAATTCATTTTTCAATGAATTATTTTCTTCATCTTTCTTAGCAACCTCAAGTTTGAGTAATTTGTTACTCATCTTAGTCTTGCCAAGTACATCTATAATCTCATGATAAGAATCTAAAAGTTCATCAAATGAAGGTACCTCATTGTCGCTTTCATCTCCTTCATCTATGTCATCTTTTGCCATGAGACAAAGATTTGTTGCTTCTTCTTCTTCATCGGAGTCGCTATCACTCCATGTGGCTATAAACGCCTTCTTCTTCCCTTTGTCCTCATTCTTCTTCCTATGGCATTTATTAGCGTAATGACCTTTTTCTTGACAATTATAACAAGTTACCTCATTTTTAGATTCATGTTTAGTAGCACTAGATGCCTTTGGCTTGTTATGTTTGTTGAAGAACTTCTTGAACTTCATAGTGAACAAGATCATCTCTTCATCATCTTCATCATCGGAGTGATCTTTTCTCCCAACCAATGCTATCCCATTTCTTTTGGATCTATCCTCCTCATTTATTTCTCTCCTTGTTGCAACTTCAAGGTCATGAGTCACCAATGTGCCATGGAGCTCATCAAGGTCATATGAAGCATTTTCTCCTTTGTTTGACTCAATGATGGCGGTTCTCTTTGCGTCTCATTCCTTAGGCAATGCTCTTAGGGTCTCCTCCATATTTGCTTTGGAGGGCACTTCTCTCCAAGTTGAGCAAGCTCGTTTATGATTAGGGTGAGCCTCCTAAACATTGAATCAACTTCTTCTCCGGACTCCATCTCAAATGTCTCATATTTGAGTTGTAGAAGGTCTATCTTTGTCTCCTTCACTTGATTTGTTCCTTCATGACAAATTTGCAATTTGTCCCATATCTCCTTAGCGGTTGAGCACATCGAGATCCGGTTGTACTCCTTCATATCTAAAGCACAATGCAAAATATTAATAGCTTTAGCATTTTGAGATATTAAAATCATATCCGCTCTAGTGAAATCGTCCATTTCTTTAGGGATACTTATTCCCCCAACTTCCTTTAAAGGAATATTGGACCTTTCACAATAATCTTCCATAGATCATAATCTACGGATTGGATATATAGAGAAATTCTATTTTTCCAATATCCGTAATTATCACCCGTGAAGAGCGGAGGTCTATTTGTCGATTGACCTTGAGCAAACTCATTTGCTAGAGTAGCCATATAAAAGATTTGATTTAGAAACAAAAATCAAATGGCTCTGATACCACTTGTTGGAATCGAAGAGGGTGGTGAATGAGATTCCTTGGCTACTTTAGCTTTTTAAAATGAGTTTGCAAAAATAAAATAGTTTGCGCTTGCGGAAGCCTTACGTCAATCGATAAATAAAAGAAAAGGAGAAGTAAATAAATAAATAAATGCGTAATGTAATAAAGCGGTAAACGAGACAAGAATTTGTTATAGAAGTTCGGCGATGAATCGCCTACGTCTCCTCTTCCCGGTTAGATAACCTCCAACCGAGGTTCCACTAGAATAAATGATCTTGGCCTTGAGGGCTCCAAGTTAGCCACAACCCAACTCTTCCCGAGTTTACAAAGCTCTTCCCGAGTTTACAAAGCTCTTTCCGAGTACACAAAGCTCTTCACGAGCTACCAACACTCTTCACGAGTCTTCTTGGCCTTAAGGGCTCCAAGGATAGCCACAACACATGCACCAACTTTACTTGTTGGCGACTTTACAATTTCCAACTTGCTTTGGTGTTGGAGGACCTTTACGATAAACTCAACAAAACACCTTCACGGTGTACTCACACGAAGATAACAAGACTCTAACAAAAAGAATGAATTACAAGCTCCAATACAACAACAATGTATGGAGATTGTAATGCTATTTGAATTTTGAATGATCAAAGCTTTGTAGAAGTTTGTAGGCTTGTTTCTTGTCTTCAAAATGCTCCAAAGCATCCATATTTATAGTGTAGAAGGCCCCCAAGGCTCCTACTAGCCGTTGCTACACTCAAGGCTCTAATCACTCCTCGATCGCCTCGGAAATCGCCATCGCCACGTTCTAACGTTCAAATCTGGCCCAGATCGCCTCAGGCGATGTCCCCATCGCCTCGGGCGATCGCCCGTTGAAAATTTGCCGTAGGATCAATTCTGGATCGCCTGGGGCGACCATGCCATCGCCTGGGGAGATCCGGATTGCCTGACGCGCAGCGTGCCATCGCCTGGGTCGATGGTGCGTGGCGTTGGCACGCATGGCCCGGATCGCCTGAGGTGATGGCCCGGATCGCCTGAGGTGATCTGCCAGATTTCAACACTCTCAAACTTTGCACTATTCGACCATCTTAAGCTCATTTCTGGGAAAAGTGGTAAACATGAAAGATGTATCCCTTTTTCTTATCTAGGCGTGGACAAAATGTCATTGCATTTCATTAAGGTATGAAGAAGTTATGCCCAAAATTCTACAGCCGCTCAAACCTTGCTACAATCTGCACTTGTTATGACTACCATGCCATTTTGCTCCATGATGCATTCCGAATTGGACTGAGATGTTTGAATATGAAATCTAGCATATTGGGTTGGATTTCCAACCTATTTGGATTCACATTATTCTGAGACTCGAGCCAAGAGATATAATCAAAACATTGCACTGCGCTCCAATTGGCTTCTATCCGATTTGCCCACCAACGGACCATTGGTTTGTGGGTCTTCATCCCATCATAAAAAATTGTTCCAACATCATTCCACACATGTTGAACATTTAATTTGGTTGTTCATAGATCTCATTCCTTCTCGTCCAAGCTCAATAGATTCCTTGATAAAAAACACCGCTTGTCCTATGAACTCACATATGTTATTGTATAACTTGGGTTCTCTTCCATTGGTCTTCCCAACCAATTTATCAATCTAACCCTGTACACTAAGTAGACATATTAGTACAACAAATGTAAGTTTTGTTTATCATCAAAACTCAAAAATAAACCGGAGATAAATTAACGCATTAAACATAACCATGCGTTTAAGGCTCAACAATCTCCCCCTTTTTGATGATCACAAAACTTGAATATGTAATATGCATGAAATGTGAGTAAACATGACCCCCCCTTAACAATTGCATAGCACATACAAGATTACCTAAGTAAAGCATAAAGCAAACAACTCTCCCCCTCAAACCATGCATATAGGAACTCTCCCCCTTAAACTATGCATGTATTAAGTTTCAAGTTAAGCTTCAAGTTTATCACAACATTCTCCCCATTTTTGTGATAATCAAAAAGCACAAAATTTAAATAAACAAAGCATAATTATATATTGCCACATAGTCATATTTTAACACTATACATATGTTCATCATCAAGCATATAATAAGCATAACAAGCCTAAGATTAAATCATAGAGATGAACCACAAACATGTGTTTAAGGCAATCAACAATAAATTCCAAGTGTTGCAAGGTGTGCTTATGTTCTACCATGAGTTCATGCACTTATGCCCAATTATCATTAAAATTATCAATGCATCATTAGATAAGATTATTAATCACATAATTGCACATTGCATATTCAAATTTGAATTCAATGCACTTACTATAAAAGGATAAGCATACATCATGCAATAGAACAATTTATATGTGCATATGCTAAGGGGTTATCCATTTTACTACCAATGAATATTTGAGCTTCATATTTATTGGTCACAATTAATTTGTGCCAGTTAAATTTTGAATTGCTCTTTTAAAAAGTATAAATTAAATTTTACCTCCGATGACAAGAGTGCGTTCTTGTCATTGGTCATATGCCTCGCGCTTCTTCTATAGTGGTGAATAATACAAACTCCTCCTTTGAGTTGCTTGTGCCTTCATCCTCCATTCCATTGTTGTCCCTACAAAACAAATTAACAATAGGTGGATCTTTGGTACCCATTTGATTTTTGGGTCCTAGAGGGTTAGCTTTCATTGGCACCTTTGGAATCCATTTCCACCTCTTGTTAGGTTGGTATTGGATTCTAGCAAACCTACACTTATTCTTAGTGTGGCCAGTTTTACAACAATAGTTACAAGTAGGAGAATCATGCTTGGCTTTAGCTAACATGCTTGAAAATGATTTTGATTTGCTTGAAAAGCCTAACCCGGCTTTATCAAAGCTACACCGTTGCAAGCCAAGCAACTCATTCATCTTTAGACTACTCTCACTAAATTTGCAAAAAGACATCTTTAAAGAAGTTAATTCATTTTTCAATGAATTATTTTCTTCATCTTTCTTAGCAACCTCAAGTTTGAGTAATTTGTTACTCATCTTAGTCTTGCCAAGTACATCTATAATCTCATGATAAGAATCTAAAAGTTCATCAAATGAAGGTACCTCATTGTCGCTTTCATCTCCTTCATCTATGTCATCTTTTGCCATGAGACAAAGATTTGTTGCTTCTTCTTCTTCATCGGAGTCGCTATCACTCCATGTGGCTATAAACGCCTTCTTCTTCCCTTTGTCCTCATTCTTCTTCCTATGGCATTTATTAGCGTAATGACCTTTTTCTTGACAATTATAACAAGTTACCTCATTTTTAGATTCATGTTTAGTAGCACTAGATGCCTTTGGCTTGTTATGTTTGTTGAAGAACTTCTTGAACTTCATAGTGAACAAGATCATCTCTTCATCATCTTCATCATCGGAGTGATCTTTTCTCCCAACCAATGCTATCCCATTTCTTTTGGATCTATCCTCCTCATTTATTTCTCTCCTTGTTGCAACTTCAAGGTCATGAGTCACCAATGTGCCATGGAGCTCATCAAGGTCATATGAAGCATTTTCTCCTTTGTTTGACTCAATGATGGCGGTTCTCTTTGCGTCTCATTCCTTAGGCAATGCTCTTAGGGTCTCCTCCATATTTGCTTTGGAGGGCACTTCTCTCCAAGTTGAGCAAGCTCGTTTATGATTAGGGTGAGCCTCCTAAACATTGAATCAACTTCTTCTCCGGACTCCATCTCAAATGTCTCATATTTGAGTTGTAGAAGGTCTATCTTTGTCTCCTTCACTTGATTTGTTCCTTCATGACAAATTTGCAATTTGTCCCATATCTCCTTAGCGGTTGAGCACATCGAGATCCGGTTGTACTCCTTCATATCTAAAGCACAATGCAAAATATTAATAGCTTTAGCATTTTGAGATATTAAAATCATATCCGCTCTAGTGAAATCGTCCATTTCTTTAGGGATACTTATTCCCCCAACTTCCTTTAAAGGAATATTGGACCTTTCACAATAATCTTCCATAGATCATAATCTACGGATTGGATATATAGAGAAATTCTATTTTTCCAATATCCGTAATTATCACCCGTGAAGAGCGGAGGTCTATTTGTCGATTGACCTTGAGCAAACTCATTTGCTAGAGTAGCCATATAAAAGATTTGATTTAGAAACAAAAATCAAATGGCTCTGATACCACTTGTTGGAATCGAAGAGGGTGGTGAATGAGATTCCTTGGCTACTTTAGCTTTTTAAAATGAGTTTGCAAAAATAAAATAGTTTGCGCTTGCGGAAGCCTTACGTCAATCGATAAATAAAAGAAAAGGAGAAGTAAATAAATAAATAAATGCGTAATGTAATAAAGCGGTAAACGAGACAAGAATTTGTTATAGAAGTTCGGCGATGAATCGCCTACGTCTCCTCTTCCCGGTTAGATAACCTCCAACCGAGGTTCCACTAGAATAAATGATCTTGGCCTTGAGGGCTCCAAGTTAGCCACAACCCAACTCTTCCCGAGTTTACAAAGCTCTTCCCGAGTTTACAAAGCTCTTTCCGAGTACACAAAGCTCTTCACGAGCTACCAACACTCTTCACGAGTCTTCTTGGCCTTAAGGGCTCCAAGGATAGCCACAACACATGCACCAACTTTACTTGTTGGCGACTTTACAATTTCCAACTTGCTTTGGTGTTGGAGGACCTTTACGATAAACTCAACAAAACACCTTCACGGTGTACTCACACGAAGATAACAAGACTCTAACAAAAAGAATGAATTACAAGCTCCAATACAACAACAATGTATGGAGATTGTAATGCTATTTGAATTTTGAATGATCAAAGCTTTGTAGAAGTTTGTAGGCTTGTTTCTTGTCTTCAAAATGCTCCAAAGCATCCATATTTATAGTGTAGAAGGCCCCCAAGGCTCCTACTAGCCGTTGCTACACTCAAGGCTCTAATCACTCCTCGATCGCCTCGGAAATCGCCATCGCCACGTTCTAACGTTCAAATCTGGCCCAGATCGCCTCAGGCGATGTCCCCATCGCCTCGGGCGATCGCCCGTTGAAAATTTGCCGTAGGATCAATTCTGGATCGCCTGGGGCGACCATGCCATCGCCTGGGGAGATCCGGATTGCCTGACGCGCAGCGTGCCATCGCCTGGGTCGATGGTGCGTGGCGTTGGCACGCATGGCTCGGATCGCCTGAGGTGATGGCCCGGATCGCCTGAGGTGATCTGCCAGATTTCAACACTCTCAAACTTTGCACTATTCGACCATCTTAAGCTCATTTCTGGGAAAAGTGGTAAACATGAAAGATGTATCCCTTTTTCTTATCTAGGCGTGGACAAAATGTCATTGCATTTCATTAAGGTATGAAGAAGTTATGCCCAAAATTCTACAGCCGCTCAAACCTTGCTACAATCTGCACTTGTTATGACTACCATGCCATTTTGCTCCATGATGCATTCCGAATTGGACTGAGATGTTTGAATATGAAATCTAGCATATTGGGTTGGATTTCCAACCTATTTGGATTCACATTATTCTGAGACTCGAGCCAAGAGATATAATCAAAACATTGCACTGCGCTCCAATTGGCTTCTATCCGATTTGCCCACCAACGGACCATTGGTTTGTGGGTCTTCATCCCATCATAAAAAATTGTTCCAACATCATTCCACACATGTTGAACATTTAATTTGGTTGTTCATAGATCTCATTCCTTCTCGTCCAAGCTCAATAGATTCCTTGATAAAAAACACCGCTTGTCCTATGAACTCACATATGTTATTGTATAACTTGGGTTCTCTTCCATTGGTCTTCCCAACCAATTTATCAATCTAACCCTGTACACTAAGTAGACATATTAGTACAACAAATGTAAGTTTTGTTTATCATCAAAACTCAAAAATAAACCGGAGATAAATTAACGCATTAAACATAACCATGCGTTTAAGGCTCAACAATCTCCCCCTTTTTGATGATCACAAAACTTGAATATGTAATATGCATGAAATGTGAGTAAACATGACCCCCCCTTAACAATTGCATAGCACATACAAGATTACCTAAGTAAAGCATAAAGCAAACAACTCTCCCCCTCAAACCATGCATATAGGAACTCTCCCCCTTAAACTATGCATGTATTAAGTTTCAAGTTAAGCTTCAAGTTTATCACAACATTCTCCCCATTTTTGTGATAATCAAAAAGCACAAAATTTAAATAAACAAAGCATAATTATATATTGCCACATAGTCATATTTTAACACTATACATATGTTCATCATCAAGCATATAATAAGCATAACAAGCCTAAGATTAAATCATAGAGATGAACCACAAACATGTGTTTAAGGCAATCAACAATAAATTCCAAGTGTTGCAAGGTGTGCTTATGTTCTACCATGAGTTCATGCACTTATGCCCAATTATCATTAAAATTATCAATGCATCATTAGATAAGATTATTAATCACATAATTGCACATTGCATATTCAAATTTGAATTCAATGCACTTACTATAAAAGGATAAGCATACATCATGCAATAGAACAATTTATATGTGCATATGCTAAGGGGTTATCCATTTTACTACCAATGAATATTTGAGCTTCATATTTATTGGTCACAATTAATTTGTGCCAGTTAAATTTTGAATTGCTCTTTTAAAAAGTATAAATTAAATTTTACCTCCGATGACAAGAGTGCGTTCTTGTCATTGGTCATATGCCTCGCGCTTCTTCTATAGTGGTGAATAATACAAACTCCTCCTTTGAGTTGCTTGTGCCTTCATCCTCCATTCCATTGTTGTCCCTACAAAACAAATTAACAATAGGTGGATCTTTGGTACCCATTTGATTTTTGGGTCCTAGAGGGTTAGCTTTCATTGGCACCTTTGGAATCCATTTCCACCTCTTGTTAGGTTGGTATTGGATTCTAGCAAACCTACACTTATTCTTAGTGTGGCCAGTTTTACAACAATAGTTACAAGTAGGAGAATCATGCTTGGCTTTAGCTAACATGCTTGAAAATGATTTTGATTTGCTTGAAAAGCCTAACCCGGCTTTATCAAAGCTACACCGTTGCAAGCCAAGCAACTCATTCATCTTTAGACTACTCTCACTAAATTTGCAAAAAGACATCTTTAAAGAAGTTAATTCATTTTTCAATGAATTATTTTCTTCATCTTTCTTAGCAACCTCAAGTTTGAGTAATTTGTTACTCATCTTAGTCTTGCCAAGTACATCTATAATCTCATGATAAGAATCTAAAAGTTCATCAAATGAAGGTACCTCATTGTCGCTTTCATCTCCTTCATCTATGTCATCTTTTGCCATGAGACAAAGATTTGTTGCTTCTTCTTCTTCATCGGAGTCGCTATCACTCCATGTGGCTATAAACGCCTTCTTCTTCCCTTTGTCCTCATTCTTCTTCCTATGGCATTTATTAGCGTAATGACCTTTTTCTTGACAATTATAACAAGTTACCTCATTTTTAGATTCATGTTTAGTAGCACTAGATGCCTTTGGCTTGTTATGTTTGTTGAAGAACTTCTTGAACTTCATAGTGAACAAGATCATCTCTTCATCATCTTCATCATCGGAGTGATCTTTTCTCCCAACCAATGCTATCCCATTTCTTTTGGATCTATCCTCCTCATTTATTTCTCTCCTTGTTGCAACTTCAAGGTCATGAGTCACCAATGTGCCATGGAGCTCATCAAGGTCATATGAAGCATTTTCTCCTTTGTTTGACTCAATGATGGCGGTTCTCTTTGCGTCTCATTCCTTAGGCAATGCTCTTAGGGTCTCCTCCATATTTGCTTTGGAGGGCACTTCTCTCCAAGTTGAGCAAGCTCGTTTATGATTAGGGTGAGCCTCCTAAACATTGAATCAACTTCTTCTCCGGACTCCATCTCAAATGTCTCATATTTGAGTTGTAGAAGGTCTATCTTTGTCTCCTTCACTTGATTTGTTCCTTCATGACAAATTTGCAATTTGTCCCATATCTCCTTAGCGGTTGAGCACATCGAGATCCGGTTGTACTCCTTCATATCTAAAGCACAATGCAAAATATTAATAGCTTTAGCATTTTGAGATATTAAAATCATATCCGCTCTAGTGAAATCGTCCATTTCTTTAGGGATACTTATTCCCCCAACTTCCTTTAAAGGAATATTGGACCTTTCACAATAATCTTCCATAGATCATAATCTACGGATTGGATATATAGAGAAATTCTATTTTTCCAATATCCGTAATTATCACCCGTGAAGAGCGGAGGTCTATTTGTCGATTGACCTTGAGCAAACTCATTTGCTAGAGTAGCCATATAAAAGATTTGATTTAGAAACAAAAATCAAATGGCTCTGATACCACTTGTTGGAATCGAAGAGGGTGGTGAATGAGATTCCTTGGCTACTTTAGCTTTTTAAAATGAGTTTGCAAAAATAAAATAGTTTGCGCTTGCGGAAGCCTTACGTCAATCGATAAATAAAAGAAAAGGAGAAGTAAATAAATAAATAAATGCGTAATGTAATAAAGCGGTAAACGAGACAAGAATTTGTTATAGAAGTTCGGCGATGAATCGCCTACGTCTCCTCTTCCCGGTTAGATAACCTCCAACCGAGGTTCCACTAGAATAAATGATCTTGGCCTTGAGGGCTCCAAGTTAGCCACAACCCAACTCTTCCCGAGTTTACAAAGCTCTTCCCGAGTTTACAAAGCTCTTTCCGAGTACACAAAGCTCTTCACGAGCTACCAACACTCTTCACGAGTCTTCTTGGCCTTAAGGGCTCCAAGGATAGCCACAACACATGCACCAACTTTACTTGTTGGCGACTTTACAATTTCCAACTTGCTTTGGTGTTGGAGGACCTTTACGATAAACTCAACAAAACACCTTCACGGTGTACTCACACGAAGATAACAAGACTCTAACAAAAAGAATGAATTACAAGCTCCAATACAACAACAATGTATGGAGATTGTAATGCTATTTGAATTTTGAATGATCAAAGCTTTGTAGAAGTTTGTAGGCTTGTTTCTTGTCTTCAAAATGCTCCAAAGCATCCATATTTATAGTGTAGAAGGCCCCCAAGGCTCCTACTAGCCGTTGCTACACTCAAGGCTCTAATCACTCCTCGATCGCCTCGGAAATCGCCATCGCCACGTTCTAACGTTCAAATCTGGCCCAGATCGCCTCAGGCGATGTCCCCATCGCCTCGGGCGATCGCCCGTTGAAAATTTGCCGTAGGATCAATTCTGGATCGCCTGGGGCGACCATGCCATCGCCTGGGGAGATCCGGATTGCCTGACGCGCAGCGTGCCATCGCCTGGGTCGATGGTGCGTGGCGTTGGCACGCATGGCTCGGATCGCCTGAGGTGATGGCCCGGATCGCCTGAGGTGATCTGCCAGATTTCAACACTCTCAAACTTTGCACTATTCGACCATCTTAAGCTCATTTCTGGGAAAAGTGGTAAACATGAAAGATGTATCCCTTTTTCTTATCTAGGCGTGGACAAAATGTCATTGCATTTCATTAAGGTATGAAGAAGTTATGCCCAAAATTCTACAGCCGCTCAAACCTTGCTACAATCTGCACTTGTTATGACTACCATGCCATTTTGCTCCATGATGCATTCCGAATTGGACTGAGATGTTTGAATATGAAATCTAGCATATTGGGTTGGATTTCCAACCTATTTGGATTCACATTATTCTGAGACTCGAGCCAAGAGATATAATCAAAACATTGCACTGCGCTCCAATTGGCTTCTATCCGATTTGCCCACCAACGGACCATTGGTTTGTGGGTCTTCATCCCATCATAAAAAATTGTTCCAACATCATTCCACACATGTTGAACATTTAATTTGGTTGTTCATAGATCTCATTCCTTCTCGTCCAAGCTCAATAGATTCCTTGATAAAAAACACCGCTTGTCCTATGAACTCACATATGTTATTGTATAACTTGGGTTCTCTTCCATTGGTCTTCCCAACCAATTTATCAATCTAACCCTGTACACTAAGTAGACATATTAGTACAACAAATGTAAGTTTTGTTTATCATCAAAACTCAAAAATAAACCGGAGATAAATTAACGCATTAAACATAACCATGCGTTTAAGGCTCAACAATCTCCCCCTTTTTGATGATCACAAAACTTGAATATGTAATATGCATGAAATGTGAGTAAACATGACCCCCCCTTAACAATTGCATAGCACATACAAGATTACCTAAGTAAAGCATAAAGCAAACAACTCTCCCCCTCAAACCATGCATATAGGAACTCTCCCCCTTAAACTATGCATGTATTAAGTTTCAAGTTAAGCTTCAAGTTTATCACAACATTCTCCCCATTTTTGTGATAATCAAAAAGCACAAAATTTAAATAAACAAAGCATAATTATATATTGCCACATAGTCATATTTTAACACTATACATATGTTCATCATCAAGCATATAATAAGCATAACAAGCCTAAGATTAAATCATAGAGATGAACCACAAACATGTGTTTAAGGCAATCAACAATAAATTCCAAGTGTTGCAAGGTGTGCTTATGTTCTACCATGAGTTCATGCACTTATGCCCAATTATCATTAAAATTATCAATGCATCATTAGATAAGATTATTAATCACATAATTGCACATTGCATATTCAAATTTGAATTCAATGCACTTACTATAAAAGGATAAGCATACATCATGCAATAGAACAATTTATATGTGCATATGCTAAGGGGTTATCCATTTTACTACCAATGAATATTTGAGCTTCATATTTATTGGTCACAATTAATTTGTGCCAGTTAAATTTTGAATTGCTCTTTTAAAAAGTATAAATTAAATTTTACCTCCGATGACAAGAGTGCGTTCTTGTCATTGGTCATATGCCTCGCGCTTCTTCTATAGTGGTGAATAATACAAACTCCTCCTTTGAGTTGCTTGTGCCTTCATCCTCCATTCCATTGTTGTCCCTACAAAACAAATTAACAATAGGTGGATCTTTGGTACCCATTTGATTTTTGGGTCCTAGAGGGTTAGCTTTCATTGGCACCTTTGGAATCCATTTCCACCTCTTGTTAGGTTGGTATTGGATTCTAGCAAACCTACACTTATTCTTAGTGTGGCCAGTTTTACAACAATAGTTACAAGTAGGAGAATCATGCTTGGCTTTAGCTAACATGCTTGAAAATGATTTTGATTTGCTTGAAAAGCCTAACCCGGCTTTATCAAAGCTACACCGTTGCAAGCCAAGCAACTCATTCATCTTTAGACTACTCTCACTAAATTTGCAAAAAGACATCTTTAAAGAAGTTAATTCATTTTTCAATGAATTATTTTCTTCATCTTTCTTAGCAACCTCAAGTTTGAGTAATTTGTTACTCATCTTAGTCTTGCCAAGTACATCTATAATCTCATGATAAGAATCTAAAAGTTCATCAAATGAAGGTACCTCATTGTCGCTTTCATCTCCTTCATCTATGTCATCTTTTGCCATGAGACAAAGATTTGTTGCTTCTTCTTCTTCATCGGAGTCGCTATCACTCCATGTGGCTATAAACGCCTTCTTCTTCCCTTTGTCCTCATTCTTCTTCCTATGGCATTTATTAGCGTAATGACCTTTTTCTTGACAATTATAACAAGTTACCTCATTTTTAGATTCATGTTTAGTAGCACTAGATGCCTTTGGCTTGTTATGTTTGTTGAAGAACTTCTTGAACTTCATAGTGAACAAGATCATCTCTTCATCATCTTCATCATCGGAGTGATCTTTTCTCCCAACCAATGCTATCCCATTTCTTTTGGATCTATCCTCCTCATTTATTTCTCTCCTTGTTGCAACTTCAAGGTCATGAGTCACCAATGTGCCATGGAGCTCATCAAGGTCATATGAAGCATTTTCTCCTTTGTTTGACTCAATGATGGCGGTTCTCTTTGCGTCTCATTCCTTAGGCAATGCTCTTAGGGTCTCCTCCATATTTGCTTTGGAGGGCACTTCTCTCCAAGTTGAGCAAGCTCGTTTATGATTAGGGTGAGCCTCCTAAACATTGAATCAACTTCTTCTCCGGACTCCATCTCAAATGTCTCATATTTGAGTTGTAGAAGGTCTATCTTTGTCTCCTTCACTTGATTTGTTCCTTCATGACAAATTTGCAATTTGTCCCATATCTCCTTAGCGGTTGAGCACATCGAGATCCGGTTGTACTCCTTCATATCTAAAGCACAATGCAAAATATTAATAGCTTTAGCATTTTGAGATATTAAAATCATATCCGCTCTAGTGAAATCGTCCATTTCTTTAGGGATACTTATTCCCCCAACTTCCTTTAAAGGAATATTGGACCTTTCACAATAATCTTCCATAGATCATAATCTACGGATTGGATATATAGAGAAATTCTATTTTTCCAATATCCGTAATTATCACCCGTGAAGAGCGGAGGTCTATTTGTCGATTGACCTTGAGCAAACTCATTTGCTAGAGTAGCCATATAAAAGATTTGATTTAGAAACAAAAATCAAATGGCTCTGATACCACTTGTTGGAATCGAAGAGGGTGGTGAATGAGATTCCTTGGCTACTTTAGCTTTTTAAAATGAGTTTGCAAAAATAAAATAGTTTGCGCTTGCGGAAGCCTTACGTCAATCGATAAATAAAAGAAAAGGAGAAGTAAATAAATAAATAAATGCGTAATGTAATAAAGCGGTAAACGAGACAAGAATTTGTTATAGAAGTTCGGCGATGAATCGCCTACGTCTCCTCTTCCCGGTTAGATAACCTCCAACCGAGGTTCCACTAGAATAAATGATCTTGGCCTTGAGGGCTCCAAGTTAGCCACAACCCAACTCTTCCCGAGTTTACAAAGCTCTTCCCGAGTTTACAAAGCTCTTTCCGAGTACACAAAGCTCTTCACGAGCTACCAACACTCTTCACGAGTCTTCTTGGCCTTAAGGGCTCCAAGGATAGCCACAACACATGCACCAACTTTACTTGTTGGCGAATTTACAATTTCCAACTTGCTTTGGTGTTGGAGGACCTTTACGATAAACTCAATGAAACACCTTCACGGTGTACTCACACGAAGATAACAAGACTCTAACAAAAAGAATGAATTACAAGCTCCAATACAACAACAATGTATGGAGATTGCAATGCTATTTGAATTTTGAATGATCAAAGCTTTGTAGAAGTTTGTAGGCTTGTTTCTTGTCTTCAAAGTGCTCCAAAGCATCCATATTTATAGTGTAGAAGGCCCCCAAGGCTCCTACTAGCCGTTGCTACACTCAAGGCTCTAATCACTCCTCGATCGCCTCAGAAATCGCCATCGCCGCGTTCTAACGTTCAAATCTGGCCCAGATCGCCTCAGGCGATGTCCCCATCGCCTCGGGCGATCGCCCGTTGAAAATTTGCCGTAGGATCAATTCTGGATCGCCTGGGGCGACCATGCTGTGGGGTCCTCTTTACTTAATCCATTATGTATCCATTAAACATACATATGTGAGTCTGAATTAAGTAATATACCATGCACGGATTAAGAGTTCATACTACTTAAGTTGTTTACAAGGTTCTCAAAAACCTAACAAACTATACATAACATGTACATAAACAACCTAATCCAAAAGAACTCCTAGGCAGTGGTTCCCCTCGCAGCGGAAATCATGACTCACGCTCCCCACGTCTATGAGGCCCTACAGAAACATTCACAACGTGAGTATAGATAACAATTATCTCAGTGCAATATCAAACCACAATATCAATATCAATGATAAAGCACAAATAAATCATCAATACGTGAATGTTCTGTATCATGCATCCACAAATGCACTATGTCATGACATGTCTCAACAATTTCCCTATTATCACGAGCCCCATATGATATACCTAATCAGCTCAATATGTCAGTGGAACCACATCACATCTGCATATTAGCAGCACATATCATAGTACCATGCTCATCGGTGATAATAGCCAGAGTATATACCCACGCCAGGCGTATATCTCTCAAGCCAAAGCATATGTAGTATATCTATCGTGGCAACGATCCCAGCCAAAGCATATACCACACCAGGCATATCTATCGAGGCAATGATCTCACCAAAGCATATACACATATCTATCAAGGCCTCCATCCCAATCATATGAAATCCATGTATGAACATGCATATGAACTACCAATCATATGACACAAGGTAACATAAATCATATGATATCAAAACCATAACATCATCATCGCATCATATCTATACTCCGTACGTCAACACGTACCTGTATTGCGACACAAAAGCGATAAATCAGGCGTTGATAGCTATATGCCTCTTTGCCCTGTCCCCTGAGATGATGCTACAACAATGCCAACAATATAACATGTTATCATAGGCATTAAAATCAAATTCTACAAAAATATAAAATTTTCAACATTCTGCCTTCACCGATCGATCGCCTCAAAATCTCGATCGATCGCCGAACTGTTCATGCTTCACCGATCGATCGCACAAAATCACCGATCGATCGTCACCTTGCACCGATCGATCGCCTCAAAACACCGATCGATCGCCTCATGCTCAAACCGCCTTAAACCTTCACTGGTCGCGGCGATCGATCGAGACCACAGCCGATCGATCGGCCCGATCAGAAAAAATGAGAAAATGGCGATTTTCAAGCTTATCTCCATGGTTCTTCTCCTATACCTCAAAGTTTAACATGTAAACATAATTCATGCAATCCCTAGTATCATATAAACATGTTTCTAACATCCTAGAAACAAATTCTTGGCAAAGAAACAAGTTATGGTTCTAAGCATACATATTTGATATTCCAATACACATACTTCAACACCAACTACACAAATCAAGTGTAAAACCATGAAATCCTTACCAAGATGGTACAATTTCACTTCACACACCTTCCTAGCTCAATTCACAAGTCAATCCCAAGCTTAAACCACAAAGCACTTGGAAGAGATGAAGAGGAGCTTGTGTGAGAGTTTTAGGTGAAAAGTGGTGTAAGTATGTGATTTCACCCCCTAATCCACTTGATATAGATCCTTAGCTCCTTAATTTACTTGTTATCATGCCATTTACAAGGAAGTACATGTGAAGTAACATGTACATGAAATGAACCTCAAATTCAAATGCAACTCCAATTGCAAATAAATTCACATGCATATACAAATTCAAATGCCTCCTATTTCATTTTCTTTGATATGTTACTATATTTCAAATCATAGACCATGTTTCATTCTTTGCCCTTACCATCTCTCATTTCACACATGTATTACTTCATTCTTGGTTCCACCCGAACCCCCATTAACATACCACCATTTGATATAATTACACCATAATCATATCACACGTGTATACAACAATTCGAGGCATTACAATTCTCCCCCACTCATTGAATTTCGTCCTCGAAATTGCATATACAGACATAATACATGCATATGAGATATACAACTCAACAATCCTATGATATGAAAATAGGAAACATGATCATGTATACAATAAGACAATATGTATGTACCAACAGTATCATAAAACAGTAAAATCATACCAGAAAACAAATCCGGATACCGTTGCATCATATGCTGCTCCGTCTCCCACGTTGCCTCTTCGACACCCCGTCTGTCCCACTGTACCTTAACCATAGGAATCACCTTATTACGCAACCTGCGTTCAGCTCGATCCAAGATCATAACCGGTCGTTCCTCATACGACACATCTGTATCCAACTGTACATCAGGTAACTGTAATACATGACTCGGATCTGGTTCATACTTCCTCAACAGTGAAACATGAAAAACATCATGAATACTACTCAATGCCGGTGGTAGTGCCAATCGATATGCCAACGTACCAATACGTTGCAATACCTCATACGGACCAATATACCGTGGAGACAATTTTCCACGTTTACCAAACCGTACTACACCTTTAAAAGCTGAGATTTTCAAGAACACACGGTCACCAACTTGGAATTCAAGTGGTCTACGCCGTTTATTGGCATACGCAGCCTGTCTATCATGAGCAGCTTTAAGTTTCAATCTAATTACTTTCACTTTCTCTTCCAGGTCATGAATCATATCCGGTCCATGTAAGGAAGACTGATCCACATCATCCCAATACAATGGCGATCTACATCGTCGCCCATATAAAGCCTCAAATGGTGCCATCTGTATACTAGACTGATAACTGTTATTATATGAAAATTCCACTAATGGCAACGAATCTTGCCAAGAGGTATCAAACTCTAATACACAGGCACGCAACATATCCTCAAGCGTCTGTATCGTACGCTCTGTTTGTCCATCTGTCTGAGGATGATATGCTGTACTTAACCGTACTTCAGTTCCCAACGCTGTCTGTAATCCTTCCCAAAAATGAGAAGTAAATCTCGGATCCCTATCCGATACAATGGAAACTGGAATACCATGTAGTCTCACTACATGTTGAATGTATAACTGTGCCATTCTCAGATATGTATATGTCATACAATATGGCACAAAATGAGATACTTTGGTGAGTCTGTCAACAATCACCCAAATGGCATCGCAACCAGAAGACGTCCGTGGTAAATGAGTCACAAAATCCATCGTGATATGTTCCCATTTCCACTGAGGAATTTCCAGACTATGTAATTCACCTCCTGGTCTCTGTCTTTCCGCTTTCACTTGTTGACAGATCAAACACCGTTTCACAAAGCTTAATACATCCTGTTTCATACGTTTCCACCAAAATTGTGTACGTAAATCATGATACATTTTCTTCCCTCCAGGATGTATACTGTATCTACTACAATGAGCACGTTGTAGTAGTTCTTGGCGTAGTCCTAATGAAGCAGGTACGACCCAACAATTTCTATACTTCAACGTTCCATCACTTGTAAGTACAAATTGAGATAATTGTCCTTGACTTATCCTTTCCTTCCACTGTTGTACTTCATCATCAGTCATTTGTGTCGTTCTGATTTTCTCAAATATGTCGGGTTCAACCAACAATGTTGATACCCTTACTGGCACTAGTTCCATATCAAAATCATAACCCAAAGTACAACAAGAAGTCATCAATGCGGATAAATGAATTACCTCATTAGCCGTGTGATGTACCTTTCGACTCAAGGCATCTGCTGTAAGATTAGCTTTTCCTGGATGATATTCAATCTCACAATCATAATCTTTCAACAGATCCATCCATCTCCTTTGTCTCATATTCAACTCCGCTTGAGTGAATAAAAATTTTAAACTCTTATGATCTGTGTATATGGTAAAAGACGTACCATATAAATAATGTCGCCATATCTTCAATGCAAAGACAATGGCAGCCAATTCCAGATCATGTACTGGATATCGCATTTCATGTGGCTTCAACTGTCGTGATGCATAAGCCACTACATGTTTATCCTGCATCAATACACAACCCAAACCAAGTAAAGATGCATCAGTATATACGGCAAACCTGTCATGCTCAGATGGAATGATCAAGACTGGAGCTGTAGTCAATCGATGTTTTAATTCCTGGAAACTACGCTCACAAGCCTCTGACCATTGAAATGCTACTCCTTTCTGTGTCAAATGTGTTAATGGTTTGGCAATCGCTGAAAATCCTTCAACGAACCGTCTATAATAACCAGCCAAACCTAAGAAACTACGAATCTCTGGCACAGAAGTAGGTGCTGACCAATTCAACACTGCTTCCACTTTCTTCGGATCAACTGATATACCTTTTTCTGAAATCACATGCCCCAAAAAGCCGACACTAGTCAACCAAAACTCACACTTACTGAGTTTGGCATACAACTGATGTGTCCTCAACAATTGCAATACCATATGCAAATGTTGAACATGTTCGGCATCACTCCGTGAATAGACCAGTATATCATCGATAAAGACAATGACAAAGTGATCAAGGTATTCCTGAAAAACCCGATTCATTAAACTCATAAAGACAGCAGGAGCATTTGTTACTCCAAATGGCATCACCAGAAACTCATAATGTCCATAACGAGTTCTGAATGCTGTCTTCTGTATATCTCCTTCCCTCACACGTATTTGATGATATCCGGACCTCAAATCAATTTTAGAATAAATCCTTGATCCCTGCAACTGATCAAACAAATCATCAATACGAGGAAGAGGATATTTATTCTTTATCGTTACCTTGTTCAATTGTCTATAATCTATACACAATCTCATTGTCCCATCCTTCTTCTTCACAAACAATACCGGAGCACCCCAAGGCGATACACTAGGACGTATGTACCCCTTGTCCAATAAATCTTGCAATTGCGTTTTCAACTCTTTCAATTCAGTTGGTGCCATCCGATAAGGAGCCCGTGAAATTGCAGAAGTACCAGGTATCAAATCAATACCAAATTCCACTTCTCGACTCGGTGGAAATCCAGGTATCTCAGCTGGAAACACCTCCGCATATTCTGCAACCACTGGTATCTCCTCCACTTTCCTTTCTCTTTTCTGTTCATTTACATCAAGGGCATAAATCAAATAACCCGCATGTCCACGCTCTAACAACGCGACATTCGGATTGCTGATATCAAAGGAATCCTTGCCCTCGATCCCTGACCATAAAAGAACCATTGATTTCCAGTATCAGACTGAAATCTCACAATCTTTTGACTACAATCCACAACAGAGTGATATTTACTCAACACATCAATTCCAAGGATGCAATCAAAATCGGACATAGCTAACACAATCAAATCAGCTTGTAGTCCATACTCAGTCTCAAACTGAATAGTACAATCAGACACACTCTGACAAGTCATTACAGTAGTTCCCATGGGTGTCGAGACATAAAGAGGCATCAACAGTGGAGACGAGCATATATGATACTGATCAACAAAAGCTTGTGCAATAAAAGAATGTGATGCACCAGTATCAATCAACAGTAAGGCAGGATAAGTAAACAAAGTACACTTACCCGCTATCACAGTATCAGGAGCTGCCTCTGCTTCCTCCCTGTTCAGTGCATACACCTGAGCCTGAGGTGTTCCTGCCCTCTGTCCTCCACCAGATTGTGGTACACCCTGTGGTCTCTGCTGCACTGTATTCTCTGACACTGGTCCTCTCCTCTGTTGTCCACCCACTTGAGGACAATCACGGATCACATGTCCCGGTTTCCCACAACGGAAACAAACCACCGTATCAAACTGTGGACAATTTCTTTGATAATGTGGCCCTCCACATTTAAAACATTGTAATCCACGTCCACTACTACTACTACTACTGCCTTGGGACTGTCCTTTCGATTTGCGATCACCCCCTTTTTGTGATCCAAAACGTTTTCCACTAAACCTAGATGAAGATGCACCACCTCGTGGTGATTTAAATGATTCCCCTCTAGGTCTCATACTATCAGATGTAGGTGGTTGAGCTTGTCCAACATCTGTATATACCCCTACAGCAATCTCAGCCATCTCCGCTCTAGTCAACGCTTCTTCATATGATGTAGGGTTATTGGACATTACTCTATCAAACAATTCAGGCCTCAACCCTTTCACAAACTGTCTGATCTTTGCCTTGGTGTTAACAGCAATATGTGGCACATACCGGAGCAAAGAAGAGTAATGCACAGCATAATCAGATACTGTCATTGATCCCTGTCTCAAATGCGTAAATTCATCCTCTTTCCTCTGCCTTGCAGCAACAGAGAAATAATGCTCCAGGAACTTCGTTCGAAATACATCCCAGTTAACCGTATGTCCTTGAGCCCTCAACTCAAGTACTGTGGACTTCCACCACATCATAGCTTTCTTGGCTAACTGGAATTCAGCTAAACGTAACCAAGCAGTCTTGGCACACGGTGCTGATACAAAGATTTGTTCCACACGTTCTAGCCACCCCTCTGCCAGTTCCCCTGACTCAGTCCCCTCAAACCTAGGTGGCTGATAGCTCAGAAATTGCGTCAATGTCAATTCTCCAGGCAATAGTACCTGTTCCACTGGCCCTTGTTCAATCGGTGGTGGTGGCACAGGCACCATCCTCACACTGGCATTGCCACTCATGGCATCTCCAACATCCTCATGATACCCTCTGTCTGTCATAACTGTATAACAAGGGTTAACAATAACATTTACAAGTATATAACATGTTAGAATAACATCATATTCCAAATCCTAACATGCTAATACCATTCTCAAAGTGTTTAGATAACTCCCTAAACCACTTCATCTACCCATGTTCACCCCGTTCTCAAACCACTGCTCTGATACCACTAATGTGGGGTCCTCTTTACTTAATCCATTATGTATCCATTAAACATACATATGTGAGTCTGAATTAAGTAATATACCATGCACGGATTAAGAGTTCATACTACTTAAGTTGTTTACAAGGTTCTCAAAAACCTAACAAACTATACATAACATGTACATAAACAACCTAATCCAAAAGAACTCCTAGGCAGTGGTTCCCCTCGCAGCGGAAATCATGACTCACGCTCCCCACGTCTATGAGGCCCTACAGAAACATTCACAACGTGAGTATAGATAACAATTATCTCAGTGCAATATCAAACCACAATATCAATATCAATGATAAAGCACAAATAAATCATCAATACGTGAATGTTCTGTATCATGCATCCACAAATGCACTATGTCATGACATGTCTCAACAATTTCCCTATTATCACGAGCCCCATATGATATACCTAATCAGCTCAATATGTCAGTGGAACCACATCACATCTGCATATTAGCAGCACATATCATAGTACCATGCTCATCGGTGATAATAGCCAGAGTATATACCCACGCCAGGCGTATATCTCTCAAGCCAAAGCATATGTAGTATATCTATCGTGGCAACGATCCCAGCCAAAGCATATACCACACCAGGCATATCTATCGAGGCAATGATCTCACCAAAGCATATACACATATCTATCAAGGCCTCCATCCCAATCATATGAAATCCATGTATGAACATGCATATGAACTACCAATCATATGACACAAGGTAACATAAATCATATGATATCAAAACCATAACATCATCATCGCATCATATCTATACTCCGTACGTCAACACGTACCTGTATTGCGACACAAAAGCGATAAATCAGGCGTTGATAGCTATATGCCTCTTTGCCCTGTCCCCTGAGATGATGCTACAACAATGCCAACAATATAACATGTTATCATAGGCATTAAAATCAAATTCTACAAAAATATAAAATTTTCAACATTCTGCCTTCACCGATCGATCGCCTCAAAATCTCGATCGATCGCCGAACTGTTCATGCTTCACCGATCGATCGCACAAAATCACCGATCGATCGTCACCTTGCACCGATCGATCGCCTCAAAACACCGATCGATCGCCTCATGCTCAAACCGCCTTAAACCTTCACTGGTCGCGGCGATCGATCGAGACCACAGCCGATCGATCGGCCCGATCAGAAAAAATGAGAAAATGGCGATTTTCAAGCTTATCTCCATGGTTCTTCTCCTATACCTCAAAGTTTAACATGTAAACATAATTCATGCAATCCCTAGTATCATATAAACATGTTTCTAACATCCTAGAAACAAATTCTTGGCAAAGAAACAAGTTATGGTTCTAAGCATACATATTTGATATTCCAATCCACATACTTCAACACCAACTACACAAATCAAGTGTAAAACCATGAAATCCTTACCAATATGGTACAATTTCACTTCACACACCTTCCTAGCTCAATTCACAAGTCAATCCCAAGCTTAAACCACAAAGCACTTGGAAGAGATGAAGAGGAGCTTGTGTGAGAGTTTTAGGTGAAAAGTGGTGTAAGTATGTGATTTCACCCCCTAATCCACTTGATATAGATCCTTAGCTCCTTAATTTACTTGTTATCATGCCATTTACAAGGAAGTACATGTGAAGTAACATGTACATGAAATGAACCTCAAATTCAAATGCAACTCCAATTGCAAATAAATTCACATGCATATACAAATTCAAATGCCTCCTATTTCATTTTCTTTGATATGTTACTATATTTCAAATCATAGACCATGTTTCATTCTTTGCCCTTACCATCTCTCATTTCACACATGTATTACTTCATTCTTGGTTCCACCCGAACCCCCATTAACATACCACCATTTGATATAATTACACCATAATCATATCACACGTGTATACAACAATTCGAGGCATTACACATGCCATCGCCTGGGGAGATCCGGATTGCCTGGCGGGCAGCGTGCCATCGCCTGGGTCGATGGTGCGTGGCGTTGGCACGCATGGCTCGGATCGCCTGAGGTGATGGCCCGGATCGCCTGAGGTGATCTGCCAGATTTCAACACTCTCAAACTTTGCACTATTCGACCATCTTAAGCTCATTTATAGGAAAAGTGGTAAACATGAACGTTGTAGCCCTTCCTCTTATCTAGGTGTGGACAAAATTTCATTGCATTTCATTAAGGTTTGAAGAAGTTACGCCCAAAATGCTACAGCCGCTCAAACCTTGCTACAATCTGCACTTGTCATGACTTCCATGCCATTTTGCTCCATGATGCAATCCGAATTGGACTGAGATGTTTGAATATTAAATCTATAATATTGGGTTGGCTTTCCAACCTCTTTGGATTCACATTATTCGGAGACTCGAGCCAAGAGATATAATCAAAACATTGCACTGCGCTCCAATTGGCTTCTATACGAATTTGCCCACCAACGGACCATTGGTTTGTGGGTCTTCATCCCATCATAAAAAATTGTTCCAACATCATTCCACACATGTTTAACATTTAATTTGGTTGTTCATAGATCTCATTCCTTCTCGTCCAAGCTCAATAGATTCCTTGATAAAAAAACACCGCTTGTCCTATGAACTCACATATGTTATTGTATAACTTGGGTTCTCTTCCATTGGTCATCCCAACCAATTTATCAATCTAACACTGTACACTAAGTAGACATATTAGTACAACAAATGCAAGTTTTGTTGATCATCAAAACTCAAAAATAAACCGGAGATAAATTAACGCATTAAACACAACCATGCGTTTAAGGCTCAACACTTACAAATTCGACCAAGCTATGTTCAGAATCTGAAAATATACATATATACCTTCAAGTCATGAAGATTTGAAGCTTGATCATTCACCACAACAAGACATATTCGAAACTCCTTCCCCATTTCTGCATCTACTCGAAATTTTTGACTTCAAACTCTCGCAATTGAAAACTATGGCTTGATGCTTCTTAAATATCTTGTTGCATGTAAGATTTAGCCAACATTTTGCTATGGAGATTGGATGGTGCTTTGTTGGGGTTCAACAATTGCCTCTGATTTGTGATCGGTCGAACACGTGGCGCTTGTGCCAGTGTATGGTTGAAAAGATTGATGTTGCGTCATTACCCTTAACTATAGTTATTGGTAAAGTGGTAAGCGCTAGATCCTACAATTGGTATCAGAGCCAGGTAGCGTGTTTGATTCCCATGAGTTGCAGAGAGTGCAATTATTGGGGGAGGGATTGTTGGGGTTCAACAATTGCCTCTGCTTTGTGATCGGTCGAACACGTGGCGCTTGTGCCAGTGTATGGTTGAAAAGATTGATGTTGCGCCATTACCCTTAACTATAGTTATTGGTAAAGTGGTAAGCGCTAGATCCTACATGCTTTTCGAAAATGTGGAGAGGAAAACGAGAGAAGATGATGAAAAGTTGAGCCATGCTTGCTTGCTTAACAAAGAAATGGGGCGACACTCCATAGGTTGTCATACCAATTTTTTATTTCATTTTTTTTAATTGTTGGGTGCACAAGTGTCCAATTGCATAAAAATTGTGCTCTTGCATGGTGCTTGGCCGATTTTTGCATGCATATTTTGATGTATTTTTTCCTCGTTACAAAAAAATGTTGTGATCTGAAACACCTTAATTCGTAGTCTCAACATTTAATCAACCGGGTGTTGCATAATCATTAATAATTATCATCGTTACTCCAAATTAATTAGCAACGGGGCCTTACAGTTTTTTTTATGTCGACTTTTATAATGATATTGTTTGTGGGAAAGTATAAGACAATGTCTAATGATAAAAATCCATTGTTACTGGAGTAAAGAAATAGTTATATGGGTTACTTGTATGTTTTTTAATTAAAATTCTATTCAAATCGCTATGATGAATGGAGGAAATTTTTTTACTTTGTAGAGTTGTACCTAGAGTTTCAAGGTTTGTATTTAAAAAAATTCCATAGAGACATTAAAAGTCTATTAACATTTGGATACCTCTAAACTTTGATAGAGTTTTTAAAAGTCATGTTTGAATACCACATGACTTTTAAAAACTCTATAAAGTCTATTTTGAATACCGATAGACTTATATAGAGTACATAAAAAGTTTAAATTGAATATCAGTAGACTTTTATAAAATAAATAAAAATCTATATTAAATACCTCTAGACTTTTAAAATCCACAAAAGTCATTAAAAATTTAAATTGAAATGTTATTGAATACTATGTGAAATATATTTGTGTGCAACGTAATATTGAAGTAACTTAACTTGATATATATATACATATATTCCAGGTCACCCATACGTTTTAGTGCACATCGCGCATTAAATAACTGTGGCAACAACCCAAGGATAATACAAAAACCTTATATATGTGAGCAGCTTCAAGCAAAAACTTGCATTTATGCATGGGCTGATGGTGGGCATCATATAATCACCAGATATATTAGGGATTTTATAAAGTTTTCATATGCAGAAAGTGAAGATTATTAACATTCACACCAAGTCATTAGGCCAGAAGTCTCACAATAATATAATTACGAAAAAACTACCCACTCACACATCTAAATAGAGCAAGGATACAAAAGAGACGCACATAACTTGGTAAATACAGGCATTAACAAAGCGGAATGATCTGTAAAACGGAGTTTGAAGAAACACAACCTATATATAAACTAAATTTTTTGTTTTTTTTACTAACCCCGGTGGCTAGTTTGATTTGTTGAAAATAATAATTTGCAATCGAGGCAATCAGATTTGACAGTTCAAAGCCAAAATCAAAACAACTCGTTCCATGTCATATAATTGAACAATGGTAAAAATCATTTTACCCGTTCCATTCCGCCTTACGGATTGGGCTCATTAAAAGATGTATCCGACAAGTTGGGCCTTGGATCTCTGGCCCCAATCTCCTCGGTAAAAATGTGCTTTATATATGTATCAATTCATTTAGATTAGATTGCTTTGGATCGAATGATTTTATTTCAACAGTGGCTTTAAAATTTTGGATTTGAAATAACTTCAATAATTAAAAATTTGAAATATCTTCGTATTATTAAAAAAAAAAGTCTTAATATTGAAGATGGTGGATTTGAAATCCAAATTCTTATATATCCAAAATGGAGCTTTAATGTGTTTCCCACCTTCACCCAAACATCGCCAATAATTCAGTACAATGCTGCGGTTATTCAGTATGAAGTGCACTTGTTTTTGGTGCTAAAATGTGGCTTTTTTCAAACCATTGACTAGGTGTGACCTACATCTAAATTACAATTCATTCCAAATAAAGTATTGTTTGAGAAAATTTGGTAGAATAGGAAATTGAGTACCATGATTTCAGCTTATTGGTACTATATTATGGTTTGACTGATGTTGCCCTTAAGAGTACGATGATAATATTCACATCCAACATCATATTTTTAAGGATAACATCAATCAAATGTGACCACCACATGCATCCCGAGGGTAGCAAGTATGAAGTGCGGTGCATCCCCGAAAACCCACATGGCATCACCATTTGTGGTCAAAAGCTCTTGAGTGAGCTTCATTTCTTATAGGTTTTGAAATATTTGTGTATATCTATCATGTGTTCGAAATTTAAATCTCCATGTATGATATAGTCTAGGAAACAAAGTATGGCCATGTAGAATTACGGCCTCAAGAATAATGGACCCAGCCTTTGCATTGGTGACCACTGAATTATGTTGGGAAAAAAAGCTAGCAATTAGATTTTGAGGAATATGTGGTGTTGTGTTTATTTAATTTTGATCAATTATCAGTATGTTTCAAATATAAATTCTTTTTGGGCCACCACAAATGAAACACTCGCATATCTTGTATATATTAAAACAACAATGTATTGGTATAGTCATCTATTTCTCAATATAAAAGATATTGGGTTCGAGTCATCCCCTCCCCTACGAAAAATAAAAAACTGAAAAAAAAAATTTAATTCAATAAGTTAGATCGAAATCTGGAAAAATATATATATAATAAAATCATATTATTTTTGATAGATTGAAATAATAATGTATTAAAATGTCAAATTAAAACTCTAATCATCTAGATAATTTTAAAAAATAAGGCTGATTTTTTTTTTTTGTATGACACATCTAAGAGATCTAAAAATATATATGCATTTAATTAGTGTATTTTGTAGATAAAGAGATGTGTAGACTAACTAATTAAATTAATTTTAAATGAGAAGGATGGAGGTTATTTTGATAGTTGTATAATTGTACACTTGCCAAATCAAAACAAAATTGAGCCTCTTCTATAACATATTATACAGGTATTGATTAATATCACAAAATTGTTATGTTCTACCATGATTGCACTTTGTAGCTCCTATATAATTACACATTCGTTGTTTTACCAAAATTTATAGATGATGATAATGGTGAAACTTAAAAGTTTTTAAATCGTAGGACAGTCCAAGCGCCATATTTCGATCGCTCTCCTACCAAGGGCAATTGCGGTTCTGCAACAATCCTCATCCTAATAATTGTACTGCATTCTATGATAATCGAACATACATCATTGATTATTGTTGATAAACTGATAAGATCTATGAGTATTTGAATTTAATCTGATAAGATTTGTTGTTATTTAAATTAGTAGGATAAGAGATTTAGATTGATTGAGTTTCCTACTTATAGGATTATCAATTGTAACAATTAAATTCATTCAGAATATAAAAAAGAGAGAAAAAATCGAGGAACGTGATTTACGTATCTTCAAAATTTCGTCTCTTGTTCATCGGTAAAATCACGTTACTTTCGTCCACATGGTATCAGACCCAGGACGGTTCCGATTCTGAATCTGTGCATCAACCATGGTCGACGCAAATTCTGATTCCTCATCGTCCACAACCACAGCCTTCGCCGCTGGAGGTTCTGGATCGTCGCAGCTTCAATCCACCGGAATGAGTATGGCCGATAATTCCTTCAAGATCTTGGTCCATAAATTCAACGGAAAAAATTACCTTGAATGGGCACAATCAATGCGCCTGATCATCGACGGGAAAGGAAAAATGGGATACCTCAACGATACTGTCACAGCACCAGCCATCGATGATGCCAAATACGTCCAATGGCATTCAGAAAACTCTTTAGTCATGGCAGGGTTGCTGAATTCAATGGATCCGGTGCTTGGCAAGCCCTAGGAGACATAAAAGATGGAGTTTCAGTTGATACAGGAAGCTATCAAAAGATTAGTTGGGAAACTAATCTATCTCTCTCACACTCGACCTGACATCGCCTTAGGTGGTGAGCCAGTTTATGCACTCACCCTTTGCAGAGCATCTTGAAGTTGTATATCGAATTCTGAGATATCTAAAGGGAACCTCAGGGAGAGGTCTTTTCTTCGAAAAAAATGAGAAAAGAGAAATAGAAGTATACAGTGATGCAGACTGGGCAGGATCAAGCACTGACCGAAGATCCACATCAGGGTATTGCACATTCTTATGGGGTAACTTGGTTACTCGGAGAAGTAAAAAACAAGGCGTAGTGGCTCGAAGCAGTGCAAAAGCAGAGTATAGATCAATGGCTCAAGGAGTGTGTGAAGTATTGTGGCTAAAACGGGTTATGGAAGAATTGAACAGGGAAATGAATTTTCCCCTGAAACTATACTGTGATTATAAGGCAGCTATCAGCATTGTCCATAACCCGATTTTGCATGAGTGGACGAAATACATTGAAGTTGACAAGCACTTCATTAAAGAAAAACTTGAAGATGGAGTGCTATGCATTCCATTTGTCCCTAGCTCATTGCAGGTTGCAGATATCCTAACTAAGGGATTGTCAAGACAAAACTTCGAAGAACAAGTCAGCAAGTTGGGGATGATAAATATCTACTTACCAACTTGAGGGGGAGTGTTGATAAACTGATAAGATCTAGGAGTATTTGAATTTAATCTGATAAGATCTGTTGTTATTTAAATTAGTAGGATAAGAGATTTAGATTGATTGAGTTTCCTATTTATAGGACTATCAATTGTAACAATTAAATTCATTCAGAATATAAAAAAAAGAGAAAAAATCGAGGAACGTTATTTACGTATCTTAAAAATTCCGTCTCTTGTTCATCGGTAAAATCACGTTACTTTCGTCCACAATTATTATACCAATTGTAGGATCAAATAATCACAGCTTTGTCAAAAAACTATAGTTGATGGTAACAATACAATTTAAATCTTTTTAAACTATACATAATACAACAGCTCAAACGTCACATTGTGTTTGTTCTCATAACAAGGACAATAGTTACACCCCAACAGTTTCTATCACCGCTATTTTCCAAAAAAAAAATGTAGAGATGAGATTTTGAACTTTTGTAGAATTGAATAAAAAATTTCATTACATGGAGCACTAGTTTTATATACTCACACATATTATGTTTGTTCATACAAGGTTAGCGTTGCTAATAGTTGCAACATATGTTCTAACATGTGATCATCCTTCGAGTCATCTGTATTTGGATCGAAAGATTTCATTTCAACGAAATTTGAAAAATTGGATTTGAAATAATTTCAATAATTTGGAATTTGAAATACCATGAGATTGTTAAAAAATACTTTTAAAATAAAGATTGTATTTGAAATTCATAGATTTTAAAGCACAGTTTGGATGGATTTGTATTTAAGGATTTGAAATCCAAATCCATCAAATCATTCCATCCAAATGGAGCCTGAAGTCATTTATAATTCAGTGTGTCAACACTTTTGCTAGTGTTTGATGTGAGTAAATAAATTTTTTTGTTCAATATTTTGTTGGTGGTTAATGTAAGAAAGTAACGTAAGCAAGTGATGATTAAACCAATAATGTAACAATAAAATGTATCATATGTATTTTACTAGATATTTTTTTTTCTTCTATGTGATATGACTTAAGTTTTAATGGGAAAAAGTGTGAAGAAATAGAATTATTAGTGTCTAGAGGTTCTAATTCTGAGGTGGACTATATGCCACATATGTGCCTACCCGATACTTCCAACAACAATTTTTTTGTTTGTTTGTTTATGACCCATCGTGTCTCCCTAATATATCACGTGAATATTCTTTCAAGCACTAGGCAAAAACACATTCTCTCTTTAATTTCTCCATATATATATATAGTATGTTAGGATCGCTAGGGTATCAGCTCAATTAATATATAATGATATAACATTTCATTGAGATTAATTGTTTATCTGATCTGAGTTGCAATAACTTGTATTCTTGAAGTGATTACAACAAGAGATTAGATCAAATTTGGTTTAAGAAACCAAGCGAAATACACTCGCACTAACCTACTCTAAAATAGATCAAAACACAGTAAAAACATTTAAGTGAAACAACAATAAAAGTAAATGCATATAGATTTGTTTCTAGAAGCTTGAAGGTAGTGTAATGCTTATATGTATCTCAACCTTCCATCGAATGAAATGATTCCACCAGAATGTTTTGATTTATACAAACTTATTGTACTAACTCACTGTCGAGGTCACTCTTACAACTGAAACTTTTAGTATTTTCACTGCTCAACAGCTCATCTCATCTAAACTCTCATTCTCTTCAGACAATATGTCGAACAATTATAATAAAAATCTTCCATGTAACAAATGTATATACGAATAAAATGTATGTGTTGGCATAAATGATCCTATACATAAGCAAATTTGACTTTGCAATGATGGTGCCTTATGTGGGACATGCTCTCATATAACATATATGACTTAAAGCTTCCCATGGATCGACCTATCTGAAGTGTGTTTATGATGAGTTGTGCGAAGTGTGAGATTATCCTCTCACTTTATCTTCAATCTTCATATGAGAAGTATGACTTGAAGCTTCCAACAATCATATTAACTTTGTTTGATATCTACGGCAGATGGTTCTTTAATCTTGATGGTAAGCCTTCAGATATGAAAGTCTGTTAGTGATAATTTAGCTGATACATTGCAGATGATCACCAAGCTGATTTATATATCTTCTGCTCTATGAGTTACTTAGCTGATCTTCAATAATTTGACTCTTGTTGATCACATCAACTTGATTGAATACTTATAAATAATTTCCTTGGCTAGATAGTACTTATCCAACTGATTTGCTTAGTTTGCTGGTTTGTTTGGTCAACCTTCGCTTGCTTTAGCTGGCCTGAAGATCAACTTTGATGACCACTCAGCCGACATGGGTTCAACTGCTCCGGATTGATCAGTGATATTGATCATTCAGCTGGCCCGGAGATCAGTTCTGCTGATCACCCAGTTAGCATGGGTAACAGCTAGTCTGGTTTCTTGTTGATTAATTCTGCTGATCATTTCAGATAGTTTAACTTTGCTGAGTTGAATCATTCCAACTTTGTTGGTCTTTATATATATATATATATATATATATATCACTTTCACATCCATGTGCTATCAATCATGCTGAATTCAAATCACATTCATTGGTTGCATGAAATAATCACTTGGCCCGCATATACAATGTTACAATTTTCAATAACTACGAGTAGAGACTTTGAACCCACACTTGTTAATGGATACACCCAATCAATTAACTTCTTTAATATCTAGTTTTATGTATTCTACACCATTGATTCTTGGAAAGTTATTAATGAAAATCAACAAGTTCTGCCGCATAACCTTATGACAACAAGGCTTTAGCTTAATGATTGTCATCTATTTCTCAATATAAGAGGTATCGTGTTCGAGTTCTTCTCCCTCCCCTAAAAATCGGATGTATTTTGTTAAATGATAATACTAAAGAATCATGAATATCAAAGGTGGACATGACTCTTCCGTGATTCCTGATATTGGAACCCAACAATTAAAAGCGACCCTATATGCTATAGAACAGGGGCGTAACTCACCCAAAATATATTTTTTTTTTATAGTTTATGCAGCCCATAAATTGAGGCAGCTCGATAGTCATGTAAGGCACCTATAACATCACCAATGTGCTCGTGGAACGCAGCACGAAGATGAAAATGATGAAGGTCAGCTTTAAATGCAATAGGCTTTGAGAGTTCTGCAATGGTAGGGGCGTAACTTACACAAGGAGCCCCCAAAGCCCAAAAGGAAGTTTTTTTCTTTTAGTTTTATGCGGCCCATAAATTGAAGTTAAATATACCGTCTATCTCAAATATTTTTATTTTTGAGTGGCTTTCAAAACCCTACAAGGATAAAATTCACTTATCATCCTTCACGGCTTAGCCATCGGTCCTTCATTCATCTTCATCGGCACACCATCATTCATCCAATAATCAGCCAGTCAGGTAAAATTTCTTCAACTTCAAGGTAAGATTCCTCAAAAAAATATTTGATTTTAAAAATTATAAATTTATTTGTAAGATAACTCAGCGGAAGATTGAAATATCTATATTTTGACCCGACGATTTTTATCAACGATTTTTTAAGGTCAATTAATAAGAAGTTTGGTGAACCTGTTTTTGATTTTACCATTTAGGAAATGAAGGGACTGATTGTGCTACATGCAATAGAACTCCAAAAATTCATTTGAAGAGGTTCACCCCGAACCCCGCAGCACATTCACCTCCAGGTCTTTTTATATAAAATTTCTAGTTACGCACTGCTATAGAAGAGTTTATGCAGATAATAAATGTGAGCTTTTGAATTAAAGATCATGTAAGCTGGAGCATGAAGTCTCTAAATAAATTTATCGCAACATCCAATAACTGAGTAGAGAATTATTTATGCCAATTTAATATAGATTTACTCTCAATCTATTCTTCCTACTTTGATAGCCACAATAATGTTATAAGAAGATTCCCATTTCGTCCTTCCATCACATCACCATCACCTAAACTTCTTCAAAACAGGGGAACATTTTCTGAGGCTTTAAACAAATTATAAAAATGATTCATAAAAATTGTAGTGAAAACATGTTTTTGATTTCGAAAATAAATTTAAATCATCAATATCATAATACATATCATATTTAAGAAAATATTCAAGATCAATATTTTTTTTTCCAAATCACAATCGATGTATGATTCAATATAATTAATTTAATATCGATTATTAATTAATAATAAATGGGGTTTGAAAATGGGGGACTTATTGAAATTGAGTAATGAAGCAAAAGTTGCCATGGTTGATTAAGTTCAAAATCACCTAAAATCACTAAGAATTATATCTATATTTAATTTTTCCTCCTAAATTAAATTGGTAACTCCCTTATTTAATTCCAAAACTACACTCTTTATTATCCAGTTGCGAAGAGTCAAATTTATATGTAGGCTTTCCAAAATCCAACTGGCTTCAAATTCTTGATTCCTAATCTCAAAAAATCTCACCCATTAATCAAAACTCAAAGCGAATTCCAGGGAAAGATGGCAATCGAAGTTTTCCCCGACATCCCGAACTTGGTAATAAGTCCCCGGATCTCATTTTCACACGATCTTTCACCAAATAACCTAGTACCCATCGAACAATACCTTCGATCCAACAATTCCATCATCGATTTCGATTTCTGTGTCTTCAACGAAAGCTTCGGCCAAGATTCCTCCTCCGCTGACGAGCTTTTCTCCGACGGAAAAATCCTCCCTATTCAAATCAAGAAACCGCAGCCTCCACATCCTCCGCCAGCGAAAACAGCGGCGCCGCCACCACCTCTGCCGCCTGCAAGCAGGAACACAATCCCCTACCTTGAAACAAGAAAACCCATCTCGGAATCCGAAGAGAAACCCAGCAACAAATCATCGTTTTGGGGGTTCAAACGCAGCACGAGTTTGAATGGAGGCAGCGGATACGGGCCGGATTTGTGCCGGCTGCCACTTCTGTCTCGAAGCAATTCAACAGGTTCCAATAATAAAGTTAAAAGGACGAACAATATGAAACAGAGTTTGCTCAGATCATCGTCTTGTAGTCACCAGAAGCCGCCATTGAAGAAGAATAATCATGCTTATGGGGTTAAAATCCATCCTGTTCTCAACGTTCCTCCGGCGAATCTCTTTGGTTTTAGTTCTATCTTCAATTATAGTGGCACGAATAAGAGCAAGAAGAAGTGAATAAATTTGTGTGTACTTTCATGTTTAGTCCGTTTAGTTGATTTCCATTTCTACTAGTCAAATTTTCTGAATCTGTCCAGTTTTATGTGGAATCATACGTTGAGTCTCCACCATCAAGAGTTTGAATCTTTTCAATTCCGTGAAGTAACACAATCCACATGTTTAGGGAAAGAATTGCGCCAAAAAAGATCAACAAGTAAAATTTGTTTTCAATGGTTTGTCTTGTTTCTGCTGAATATTTGCACATTCTTGTAATATTGTTTTGTAAATATATATTCTCATCATTGTTCTTTCCTTTGATTATGTCATCAGACTCACTATGAGAGGCTTTACTTGTCATACACAGGAAGAATTACTATTCAGAGTTAAAGCTAGGCTAGACTCTTAATTTTTTTTTTTTTTTTGAAACTTTACTCTTGAATTTTTAATACATCATCAGTCACTCATAGAACATAAAAGATTCACTTGATCCAACAGTTTAGAATTGGAAATTCTGGTATGTATCGTATGTCAATTTGTTCAATACACCAGCACACATGAATTATTGTCAATCATAATTTGATAAATTGTTGCTGAATATTGGACCAGATATAGTTTAGAAGAATGAGGATCCTTCTCACGGGGGAGCCCACTTGACTATTTGTTAATTATTGGAGTGATTATTATTTTTAATGTTAAATTTATTTTTCTGGTGAAATTAGGGGTGTGTATCGGTTCGGTTAACCGATCGAACCGGACCGAACTGAAAAATTTTGGTTCAAACCGAACCGAAATTTTTTTCGGTTTTTTTTTTAAAAAAGTTCGATTTTGGGTTACAGGGTTCGGTTAACCAAATCGAACCGAAAATCAAAATTTTTAAAAAAAGTATTTTTTTTTAATTTTTTTTAAAAATTAAATGGTTAATAAATATTTTGTAATGGTTTCTTTCGTGATCGCATGAATAAAAACTCATAATTTAACTATTATTTTCAAGTATAATATAATTTATTTTGTTGTTTCTTTTAACTTGACTTTTTGATATATAACTTCAAAATAATATTAAAACTTTTGAATTAAAATGTTAAAAACCATTTTGAGTCCAATGTATGATGTATTAGTATTTATATTTATGTTGGATTTCCTTTCGACTAACCATCTAATTCCAAAATTTAAAATTTTAAAAAAAACTCAAAAAAAAAACTACGATTTTAACCGAAACCGAACCGAATTTTGGTTCGGTTTTCAGAATATCCGAAATTTCGGTTCTGTTAACCAAAATTTCAGTTCGTATTGAAACCAAACTGATGAACACCCCTAGGTGAAACTATTGGGTTGTGTGGATTAAAAGATTTGGAATTGGTGGATTTCAAATTACTCACTCGAATCCATCATTTTTTATTTGGGTAAAGAATTGAAGTATTATTTAATATTCCTCCTTATTTTAATACATTTTTCCTTTACATTTTGGAAGGATTTTAAATGACGACCAACCACATGCCATTGTAAATCCCTGAATTTCAAATTTTTAGATTTCAAATCATTTCCACCAAATCAAATCATCATATTCAAATGCAACCTAGATTTATTTGATTTCTTTCCATATTTTCAAATTATTACTATTATTTATTTATTTTTTTAATATTATTGAATCACTTGTGAGAGGCAAAGTGTGTAGTAAGGGTGATTTCCGAGGGAGTTGCGATCGAAACACATAATAAATTAGTAGTAATCCCTTCACTCTTTTAATAGTAGCTTATTATTTGCGGACGGAACACCTTGTGACCCAGCTGATACCAGCTCTATTAAGGGAGCTCGAGGTCTTGGGTTTGAGCCTCGTTCCCCTATCTTTTCTCATGTAGTTGTAATAGTTGCTCAAAAAAACTTGTAGCTTATAATGTTAAATTTAATGAGCGCGGTGATTTATTTAAGTCATGAAATACAGTTCGATTTTATTTTTTGCGTTCTTCATATGAAATTATTATGATATCCAAGTATTTTCTTCCCCAGTTATAAAGGTCTTGATAGGGGTTTTATTGTTGCCGCCCTGAAGGGCACCGCCCTCGGGGCCATCATCCACCATCCATGTTGAATCTTTTTTTTTTTAAAAAAAGATTACAAATGAACGGTGATGATGCCCCTAAGGGCACTACCCTTAAGGGCATCATCAAACAAACCCTTGATAGGATAGCTACATTTAGTGCGGAATTGATTAGGGCTCGATCCCAGTTGCTCACAATATGACAAGCGGCCCAGATCAGAGCGGTTAATGGATTGGGCCTTGTTAGGTACAATTTAGCCGCGTGTGGTTGGTCTTTGGACATAAATCTATTACAACGAATTCCGACACAGAACTGAAATATAGACAAAATTGATGCCAGAGTTCAATTCTATATGCAATTGTTATGCACTTGAATGAATTCTGTAGAATCCATGGAGTACTATTTATAGTTTGTGAATGTCTTTTCGCAAATATATACATCATCTTCTAGGCAGTAATACATTTGGTATGTTAGATCTTTGATCTAATGGTCCACATCGCACATTTTCATGAAAGATCATGGTATTCACCGTGTCCCATCATCAGATTAAAGCTGATGTGTCCATCTTGAATCCAACGATATAGATTACATCTCATCTAGATGATCACAACCATTTCACGCAACCTGCTCCGTCAAATCTCAATCTGACGGTATTGATCACATCCCTCGCGATGGTGCAAACCATCTTTATTTTCCCGTTTGATCAGGATCGATCTAATCCATTCATTCATGATCTTACGATGCGTCTAATCATGAACGATCACATTTAGTCCATACACCTCTTCGATCCGATCACGATCCAATGGCTCTCCATGATGGTGCACACAGCCATCCTTATGCACATGCTGGACCGATTTGATCCATACATTCACGATCTAAGGTCCTTGATTGCTTCTCATCATGAACGGTCACACATCTTGTCCGTAAACCTCTTCGACCCGATTACGATCGGATGGCTTCCCCCAATCACCCTTATTCCTACGTGTCCCAACTACCAGTGGCTCCCAAATCACAGATGTCACACGATCTCACCATGCCTTCCAGCCACCCTGGTTTTAGTAAATCATAGTACCACATACCACATGTCACACGATCTCACCATGCCTTCAAGCCACCCTTGTCTCAGTTCCTCGCGAGGATGCAGTACGAATGCGGCTTGGGCATACCCGTAGAACCCGGACATGGGTCTACTTGCATAATTAATCACCGTTTGGGGTTCATGATAATATTATTAATCCCGGGATTACTAAGATCATCCAATGTTTGTTTTGTTTTTTTTAAAAAAAGTATCACATCATATTTATCACATTCTAATCCCACTTTGCAACAAAATGACATAAATACCCCTTCCCGCCTTTTTATTACTATCTCAAAATTTGAAATTCCCGCCAAAAACTACAATTTATTTCCTACAACTTTATTATTATATTTGTATTGTTTATATATTATTATTATTATTATTATCATATTTTATTATTATATGACTATAATATATATATATATATATTATTATTATTATTAATATTATTATGTAGTAATAATAATTATTATTATTATCATTATGTAGTAGTAATAATAATAATTATTATTATTATTATATTACTATTATTATTATATATTATTAATATAATAATAATATTAGTATTATTACACACATATATATATATATATATGCATATATATACATATATATGTATATGAAATAATAATAATAATTATTATTATTATTATTTATGTATATATATATATATATACACGTGTGTATATATATATTATTATTATTATGACTATTACTATACATAATTATTATTATTATAAATATATTATTATATATATATATATATTATTATTATTATATAATACGTATATATATATATATTATGATTATGATTAATAAATATGTATATATATTATATAATCCTATATAGAAGAATCATAATATAATATAATATCTCTATATCTATCTATTAATATGTCCTAATAATCCTTATTCTTCTCTTCCTCTTCTTATTCTAAATCTGTATCTCTATATCTTCTATCCTAATCATCCTCTATATATATCTATTATGCAATAATAATAATTATTCTTATATTACTATTATTATTATAAATTATTCCTATAATATTATTCTTCTTCTTTTATTTTTGTCTATATCTATGTCTGTATATATATGTATATTAAATAATAATAATAATCATAATAATTCTTATTCTTATTTATGCCTATATATAAACATATATATATTCTTATCTTATATTATGATTATCTTATATATTCTTATTTTATTATTTTCTAAACACAATATTGTATATATATTTATCTTATTATTATTATATATACGTATTTATATATATATATATTTTGATTATGATTATATATTTTAATTATTATATTATTATTAATATAATAATATATATTTATATTATTATTATTATTATTATTATCTATTTATATATATATATATTTATATATTCATATATATATATATACACGTATATATGTATATATTAATATATTATGATTATTATATTTTATTATTACAATATTATATAATAATCAAAATATTATACATATACATATATATATATATATATATATATATATATATATAATTATTGCATTAATGAGGGTATTTTAGTCTTTCTATCAAAGAATAATCCTTATCAACTATCTTATCTCCCAATCATACATCATATAACTTATCACAATTTATTTTTACAATCATTTCATAACTTTTTAATCTTTACATTACTTACACATCAATCACGTCAAACGGTACCTTACTATAAATGTTTATATACGGTGAATTGAAAAGTCTTGCATTCCTATGTTGGACAAGACTCTTCACCTTCCACCTATCATATCAATGTTATCATAATGGGACCTTAATTTGTCCATCTTCGATAATTAATGTCACATTCACCCAACAAATTAATATTCTAAAAATATTTACTCTAAATGTAGATTTAAATTTCGTGTTTTTTAATAATATAACCGTGTTTTTAAAAGTATTTAATAATATAACCGAAATTTTTTCTTATTAGCAAACTAACCGTAGTCGCCATGTCAGATGGCGACTTCATTTGAAGTCGCCATCTGGCATGGCGACTTCAGGTGAAGTCGTCATCTGACATGGCGACATCTTTAAAAAGACATGGCGATATCTTTAAAAAAATTATTTTTTTAATGTCGCCATGTAAGATGGCGACATCTTATAAATAATCTTTTCACCGATGTCGGTATGTATCGACATAAACTTTTTTTTTAAACGTTGTCGCCATCTCAGATGGCGACAATTGAAAAAAAATATTTTTATGTGATGTCGCCATCTAAGATGGCGACAACAATCAGTTTTTTCGTCTACAAAAACGAACACAATGTTGCTCATTTCGTAAACCAAAATATATTCGGCATTCGTAAACAAATTCTGTTCAGAATTCGTAAATATTTTCTCTCCAGAATTCGTAAACCATAATCTTCATTATTTCCTCCAGTCATTTCCTCCGGTGGGCACATTGCAGGTACGTTGTTATACAAATAATCAAATTTAACAACAATATATATAATGTACTAATTTATAAAATGTGTCTTTATTTTTTAAGGTATGCCAATTAAAGTTTTGTTGTATTGGGGAGACGATATTACAAGATTCAGAATCTGTTAGATATTATCGTGGTCCGTCGAAAGGCATGACAATATCTCGCACTATTAATTATTTGCAGTTATTGAACGACGTATATGATATTACTGGCATCGACGTAACTAGTTCATTCTGAAAATATATTGTAAATATATATTTACTGATTTTTATGGGATTAAACAAACAATTTTTCCAGTTGACAGTGATTACAATTTAGCATGGGTATTGGATTCTGAACAAAATTATAGTTGCTTGGAGATGTATATACAAACAGAACGAAGAGCTTATGATTTTATTACAGAAATACCAACGTGGTAGTGGTTCATTTGTAGTAGTTACAGAAAGACCAACTACCTCTAGGATTCAAGATGATGCTCCTATAGTTGCTGACAATATTGTCCCGAGCCACTAGCAGACAGTTTTGTGGATTTTGGAGATGATACAGACTGAACCGGAGGGAATTCCATCTGAGGATGAGTCTGATGACGATGTGGTTGATATTGAAGAAGTGGCAGTTAATGTACCAGACACAACCACGACAAATACTCATGGCCTTTATCCAACAATTCCATTCTTCTCAATGACACACCCCGAAGTATTTGGAGACTCAGAAGATATTCCAACAGGTAGATGGGGGAGTTATTGCGATTACTCCAAAGAGGATATCCATCTAGATATGGTCTTCAAAAATAAAGCTCATCTGCAGGCAGCTGTAAAGGATTACTCTGTACGTGTTGCAAAACGGGAGTACCGCGTTGTCAAGAGTACAAAAATATTGTGGAAAGTGGTGTGCAAACACAGTACATAAGATATGCCTTGTAGACGGTACATGCGGGCCTCGTTGAAGAAAAAAGTTGGATTATTCAAAATAAACAAGTATGGAGGTTCTCACACTTGCTTTTCGAGTGAACTGTCGATCGATCATGCAAATTTGGACAAAAACATGATTGCTACCTTGTTAGTGGGAATTGTTCAGCGTGATCCAGCTTACGAAATAAATATGTAATTCAAATAGTTAAAGATAAATATGGATTTGAGATCTCATAGGCAAAAGGATGGTTTAGTTTGCGACGTACTGTTGAGAATGTGTACGGAACATGGGAGAGCTCCGTGAAGAAATTGCCTTACTACATGGGAGCTTTGCAAAAATAGAATCTCGACACAGTCGTTGAGTGGATTCACCTTGAAAATACCAGACCAAGAGAAACGACTTTGAATTACGTGTTCTGGACCTTCCATCCATGTGTAGAAGGATTTCAACATTGCCGCCGGGTAATAAGCGTGGATGGAACACATCTGTATACGAAATATCAACATAAGATGTTGATTGCCGTGGCAATGTACGCTAATAATCAAGTCTTACCTTTGGCATTTGCAATTGTTGACGAAGAAAACTTTGTGTCATGTAGATGATTTTTGGAGATGATTAGCAAGCATATTATGAGAAGATCTGAGGGTGGTATATGTTTGATTTATGACCGTCATCCAGGCCTTGTTCCAGCAGCCGATTGTATTCCTGACTTCAAATCGCCCCGTGGAGTACATCGATTTTGTTTGAGACATGTTTGTTCAAACTTTAATAGTCACTTCAAATCCGTTCATTTGAAAGACTTATGTTGGAGAGCGGGATCAGAAAATCAGCTCAGAAAATTTGATCGCACAATGGAAGAAATAAAACTTATAGAACCAAGGGCTTTTGATTACTTGAGTCGTATTGATAAGTGTAAATGGTCTCTTGCTCATGAAGGAGGCTGGCGTTGTGGTATCATGATCACAAATATGTCAGAATGCATAAATGGAGTTATGAAAGGTGCTCGTCGACTTCCAATCACCGCCATTGTGCAATTAACTTTTGATCGTTGTGTGCTATATTTTTTCGAACGGCTTAAGAAGACGGAGCGAATGGTTCAAAATAATCAAGAATGGCAAGATTATGTGTTCGAAAGATATGGTCGTGCTGACTATCATTCCATCCATCATGATGTCCATATGTTCGATCGTAGATGTTTAACAGCTTCTATTATCACAAGAGTACAACCAGGACGAGGGGGTAATACACATGTCGTGCATCTAAAATCAGGGGAATGCTCTTGTGGAAAATGGAAAGAGTACGGAATACCTTGCTCACATGTGATCCAAGTGTGTCGAAAGTATGGCTTAAACGCTAAAACATTTGTGAAACCATATTACAATATGAATGAATATTGAAGCACATATCAAGGACGATTCGAACCAATGTGGGGGGAGGAGTATTGGGACACCCCCTGTTTTGAGTTGTACCACAACTCCACTCTGCGAAAAAGTAGAAGAGTAGGTCGAGATCGAACAACTCGCATTCAGAATGAGATGGACTGGCCAGAAGCCCGTGCAAGACGACAAATGGCTTCAACTTCTCTAAACCAATAAAAAAATTTATGTGTAATTGATTATAAGTTTTATGAGTTATGTTATATCAATTTGTTTATGAGTTTTGTGAGCATACAGTCAATGTACAATAAGTTCGTAATTAAACATACAATAATTTTCACAATAACGTAAAATCATTTACACAATAAATATTTACAACATAAATGATGACTTCAACGACGACGACGAGCTAAATTTCCTCCAGTACCACAAGGAGGAGGATTTGTCTGTCTTCTAACTCTTCGTTGTTGAACCACTTCTTCGCCCCTTTCCCTTGCCACATGTGTGTTGACAGGCTGCTGAATTGGCGTCAATTGAGGGAATAGAACTGGCGAGACATCGAAAGGTGAAGTCATAGATGCATATGTACGGGGGCAGAGTCGATATCCTCCAACTTCTGTAAATACAATAACCTAACAAAATTGCCTGATGAATCAGGGCACATAATTCTCCATAACATCAATAACGCACAAACCCGTGTAAACTTAACAACATCATCTGGCGTACTATATATCTCCAAGGGATTTTGCAGCAAATGATTTTTCAAAACAACTAATATCAACCTCGCACCTTTAAAATCTTTGATATCTGGTGTGAATCCTAAATATGTATGGCAATATTTTTGTCATTCGGGTAGAGTCCTATCATAATCTATCTCCGACACTACGATGCCATCTACTAGCAACGCCCATATCACTGCAATGTCTTGCAGTGTGATAGACGCTTCTCCGGATCTAAGATGAAATGTGTGTGTTTCACGTTGCCATCTCTCAACTAAAGCCATGATCAGGTGCATGCCAAGTTCAATCTTACAACATTTATATATACCATAAAATCCAATCACGTGCAATAAATTAACTACATGTATATCTAGTGGACACATATCCCAAAAATAGCTATCTGGGTTTCTCACATGAAGTATGCTATCCATATCACCTCCCATATATTCTCAGATCGATGTGAAGACTGCAATGACAAGAGATGTGTGTCAACTAGGTCTGGTTGTCTCATTTGATTCATCCTGAAATATAATACAAAAATTTATCAACATTAATCTCAAAATTACAAAAACTACCCGCCGGCTGTCCACGACCGCCGCCCTCCGACCGACGCCCACCGTCGCCCGCCGCCCAAGCACTCCGGCAGCCGCCCTCCCACGCCGACCCCGAAGCACCAGCCACCTCAATCCGGAGTCGACTCACGGCCGCCTTCCTCCGGAGCAAACTTTTCACCATCCACATCACCAAAATATACACCAACAAATAATATACTCCCAATATATATATATCAAAATTCATAATTTATCTAAAATCAACAAATAACAAAAATAAAAAAAGCTTACCTTAGATAATTTGGAGAGAAATCGTTCGATTTCGCAGCTTGCAGATGGAAAATCTGGAATGTGTGAGTGAGCGACTGACGTGTAAAAGAGGAAACTAGTGTTTTAAATTTCATTAGATGGCGACACCAATGAAAAAATTATTTTTTCATTTTCAGATTTAAAAGATGTCGCCATCTCAGATGACGACATATATTAAAAAAATAATGTTGTCGCCATCTGACATGGCGACATCAAAAAAATCTGATTTTTTTGCAAAGTCGACTTCGGTTAGTTTGTAATTAAAAAATAATACGGGTTATATTGTTAAATATTTTAAAAATATAGATTAAATAATTTAAAAACCCTTTAAATTTCATCTTAAATGGACCAAAACCCAAACATAAGAAACATTTTATTATTTTTGTTCCAATCGTCATATATATATATATATATATATATATATATATATATATATATATATATATATATATGACAATTCAAGGGGACAGACTCGAATTCGAGCTGTTTATAAAGGAATGAGAGGTGATGATCACTAGGCCACAACCTTGATCATCTTGTTACACTACATATTTTTAATGTGACATCTAATTTTTAAAATTTATATCTAAACAATATCTAAAAATTATTTTCTGTGGCGTCGATTGAAAGCTAACCAAGTGATGTGCTCGTGTTACTTTGATTTTTTTAAAAAAAAATTATGTACACATTTCTTTTTAAAAAAATTATCGTTACATTATAATTAAATACCATACATTCTGTCGGTCCACGATAAAATTTATCATTTAAACCAAGAACTGAGAAAATTAAAATTCGATGACATAAACTCCTTCAGTTTTCATATGTAGAAATTAGAATACCTATCCGACATGGATTTAACTAATGTTTCGAAAGGTTTATAATTAGTTACAAATTTTTTTTTACTGCAACTAGGTTAATCCTTTTCGGAAAAAACGATCTTAAGTCTTTTTGGAGTGGTTGTGGTTCGACCTGTAGAATAACCTAGGGAAAGACGATGAGGGGATAGCCTACTCGGGGCTGGCTGTCCCAAAAACCTTTGAGATGCCATGGAGCTCGGGCTTACAATCCATATGTTCTAACACAATCGTAAATGTCTCTCTTGTCCAATAGGCCTACAAGAACTATAAATATGAAATGGTTCTTACAAGATTCAATTATACAGTTGCGTTTAAGTGGGTCTGGCCAAGAACGTGAAATGATGCACTAAAGAAAATGATGTGATTAGATTTAGTAATAAATAGACATAAAATCAAAAAAATTATATTGTGGGCGAAGATATATATTTCAGAAATAAAATTAATATATTTTTTTAAAAAATTATAATTTAATTATGTTTTTATTTAAGCACACAATTATCCACGATAGTACCCGCATGCCAGTATTTCCTAAGGAAATTTTAACACGGTCACAACCCCCTTCCAATGTGTAGGGGGTCGTCGGTTTCTTTAACATTTTCCATTTATATATTTTATTTATTTATTTATTATTGATTAATTCATTACTTTTTATCTTCTCCGTATAAAAAATATAAGATAACTTAATGATATCATATGACATTATTTTTGATCAATTTTTTTTCAAAAACCCAAGAGTGCCTTTCACATTTTTATTGAAACCTTTTTTTTATTACCACACATGTTTATTGGTCGTCCCCATGTTTTCCGAATATTAGTTTCGCATTTTTAACTCATCAAATTCACTTCTCCCTCTTAACTACTCTCGCTTTTGTTGAAAATCGACAACGAAATTTTTATGTCATACACCATCAGGTTTGTTTCATCTCCACTATTTTTCAAGTTTGTTTCATCTTCACTATTTATAAATTCAAATCTGGAACAATGTTTCTTTTAGATTATGATGAACCAAATGAAGTTTATACATGCAATGCGTGTGCATTAGCACTAGTTAATTATTTATTGGTGTGTAGGGGTCTGATTCTCTTTTTGTTAAACTTGGATATTTGGTATAATTTCATTCTATTCCATCCTTGTGAATATTGCAGAATATATATACAAGAAACCAAATCATATGGGATCACACCTAATCCCATAATATTGGCATAAAATCTACTTACCTAAACTAAGAGATTTTATACAATCTTGATATTTATACAATCAATTATTTCCTATTCTTTGGGGATTCTAATGACTCATGCTAACACACCTCCTCAAGTTGGTGCATAGATGACTTGAACACCCAACTTGACAAGAGAGTCATAAAAATCTTTGCTTGATACTGCTTTTGTTAGTATATCTGCTAATTGGTCCTCAGATTTGACAAATGGAAAACGGATAATCTTCTCCTCTAAATTCTGTTTGATGAAGTGTCTGTCTATTTCCACGTGTTTAGTCTGGTCATGCTGCACCGGGTTCTGTGAGATGTCAATGGCCGCTTTGTTGTCACAAAATAATTCCATTTCTTGAGTAGGACCGTAACCAATTTCTATTAGTAGTCTCCTAAGCCACAACATCTCGCAAAGTCCTTTAGCTAAGCCTCTAAACTCTGCCTCAGCACTAGGCAATGCCACTATATTCTGTTTTTTGCTTCTCCACGTGACTAAGTTTCCTCCCACGAATGTGAAGTATCCCGAAGTGGATTTTCTATCTAGAATGCATCCTGCCCAATCAGCATCCGTGTACCCTTCAACCTTCAAGTGATCATGTTTTGAGAACATCATTCCTTTTTTCCTGGAGAGGACTTTAAGTAGCGAAGTATCCTCATCACTGCCTCCATATGCTCTTCATTTGGATTATGCATAAATTGGCTCACTATGCTAACGACATATGCAATATCTGGGCGAGTATGAGACAAGTAGATGAGCTTTCCTACCAACCTTTGGTATCTACCCTTGTTTGTAGGCACTTGGTCTTTTGATTCAGTGAGTCTATGATTCTGAATTATAGGGGTGTCCGCAGGCTTGCATTCTAGTAATCCAACTTCAGACAGTAGATCCAACACGTACTTTCTTTGGGACAAGAATAATCATTGCTTTGATCTTGCCACCTCTATCCCCAAGAAGTACTTTAGGCCTCCCAGATTTTTCATCTCAAAGTCAGCCGAGAGTTTTACTTGTAGCCTTGAGATTTCTTCAGTGTCATCTCCTGTGACAATCATGTCGTCCACATACACAATTAGAGCTGTTACCTTGCCATGGTGGTGTTTCAAGAAGAGTGTATGGTCTGCATTACTTTGTTGGAATCCATATCCTTTCATTGCTGAACTAAATCGCCCAAACCACGCCCGAGGTGATTGTTTCAATCCATACAATGCTTTTTTCCAATTTGCACACCATTGTGGCTTTGGGAGTTGATGTACATCCTGGTGGGATGTCCATATACACCTCTTCATCGAGATCACCATGGAGAAAGGCATTTTTTACATCGAGTTGCAATAATGGCCAATCCAAATTCACGGCCAGTGACAATAATACTCGGACAGTGTTTAGTTTTGCAACCGGTGAAAAAGTTTCACTATAATCTATGCCATACATTTGTGTGAAACCTTTTGCTACGAGCCTTGCCTTGTATCTATCAATAGATCCATCGGTATTGTATTTAATCGAGAACACCCATTTGCATCCTACTATCTTCTTCCCTTCAGGTTTTGTTATCAATCTCCATGTGTTGTTTCTTTGCAAGGCTTCTAATTCCTCTTTTATGGCATGTGCCCATTTAGGATTGGTCATGGCATGTTCCACACTTGTTGGAATATGATGAGATGACAGAGTTCAAGCGAAGTTCTTGATGGTCTTGGGTAACTGCTCGGTGGAGACATAGTGTGCAATGGGATATTTGGTTTTCCTGGCTTCAGTCTCAGGTGAATATCTATTTGGAGGTTTCCCACGATTTTGCCTGAAAGGTAATATATATTCCAAAGGGATATGTTCGTTAGTGATAGTTGGGGAAATAATAGGAGAACTTACCTCAGGAGAATTCTCAGTAGAAGACACGGGTATGGTGAGAAGAGAGGGGTCTTGATCCTCAACCAGTGCTTCCTTACTAGTGGAGTTGTCATGCATGATGTCTAATGTGGTCTCTTCTTGCTGCATTGTTTCTTCTGTGTTTCTTCCAATCTCGAGTTCGAGTTCATGTTCGGGTTCGAACATAGGAGGTGTAGTAGGTCCTCCCATTAGCCACCTTAGGTCATCACTTGTGCTCACATGCTCCCCCTGGGGACTGAGGTGGATAAGTGAGGGGAGAAGTATGGTTCTGATTCAAGAAATGTGACATCCATGGTGATGTATGTTTTTCGAGTGGTAGGATCAAAACATTTATACCCCTTCTATCGTAATCCATAGCCCAAGAACATACATCGTATTGCACATGGATCAAGTTTGGTACGTTGGGATTTGTGGGTGTGAACAAAGACACTACATCCGAAGATTCGAGGTGGGATCATAAGTATAGTTGGTAGTTGAACATGAGAGGAAAGTACTTGTAGAGGGGTTTGAAATTGCAACACTTTGGAGGGCATGCGGTTGAGCAAGTAGACAGAAGCCGCTACTGCATCATCCCAATAGGTTTTTGGGACACCGGAGCCAAGTAGATGTGCACGAGCTCTCTCGAGTATGTGTCGATTTTTCGCTCAGCCACACCATTTTTTTGTGGTGTATGGGAGCATGAAGTTTCATGAAGAAGTCCGTGTTGGTGAAAATATGTATGGAACTGATGATTGATAAACTCGCCACCATTATCGGACCTTAGGATTTGAATGTTGGAGTGTATTGTGTTCGAACCATGGCATGAAAAGGTTGAAAAATTGGAAACACTTCGTTCTTGCTTTTCATGGGATAAAGCCATGTCATGCGGGTGCAATCATCCATGAAAATCACAAACCAATGATTACCAGAGAGTGTAATACTAGGGGACGGTCCACACACATCTGAATGTATCAATGCAAAATGAGTAATACTTTTATTCAAACTCACTTGATAAGTAGCCCTATGGCTTTTAGCCAAAACACAAATGTCACCCTTAAATTCAACATGATGTAATGAAAGAAATAAGTTTGGAAATAAGTGTCTTAGATAACCAAATGATGGGTGCCCAATACGACGATGCCACAGCCAGATTTCTCGTTCCTTATCACTAAGATGCTGACTGGTATAATATGTTGTTCCTTGGCAGCCATCGTCTAAGTAGTATAGTCCCCCTCTCTTAGTACCACGCCCAATAATCTTCTTGCTCAGAACCTCCTGAAAAAGGCAAAACATTGGGTATATCAGTAAGGTACAATTGAGTTCCTTAGTGATTTGTGTTGGAATCGAAGAGGGGGGGTGAATGAGATTCCTTGGCTACTTTAGCGTTTTAAAATGAGTTTGTAAAAATAAAATATTTTGCGCTTGCGGAAGCCTTTAGTCAATCGATAAATGCAAAGAATAAAATAAATAAATGCGTAAAGGAAATAAAGCAATAAATAACAAAAGGATTTGTTATAGAAGTTCGGCGATGAATCGCCTACGTCTCCTCTTCCCGGTTAGATAACCTCCAACCGAGGTTCCACTAGAATAAATGATCTTGGCCTTGAGGGCTCCAAGTTAGCCACACAACAACTCTTCCCGAGTTACAACGCTCTTCCCGAGCACACTACTCTTCCCGAGTACACAAGCTCTTCCCGAGCACACAAGCTCTTCCCGAGCACAATACTCTTCCCGAGTATACAAAGCTCTTCCCGAGCTACCAACACTCTTCACGAGTCTTCTTGGCCTTAAGGGCTCCAAGGATAGCCACACACTTGCACCAACTAGACTAGTTGATGACTTTACAATTTTCCAACTTGCTTTGGTGTTGGAGGACCTTTACAATGAATTAAACCAACAAACACCTTCACGGTGTACTCACACGAAGTGAACAAGACTCACACACAATAAAAGAATTACAAGCTCCAATACAACAACAATGTATGGAGATTGTAATATAATTTGAAACAATAATTGATCAAGACTTTGTATGAGTTGTAGGCTTGTTCCTTAGCTTCAAAATGCTCCAAAGCATCCATATTTATAGTGTAGAAGACCTCCAAGGCTCCTACTAGCCGTTGCTACTCATAAGGCTGAAATCACTCCAAGATCGCCTCGGACATCGCCTCAGGCGATCACCATCGCCGCGCCCCAACGGTCACCAAAAATCACGCATCGCCTCAGGCGATCGCTGGATCGCCTCAGGCGATCCAGAGCAAAAATCAAGGCCGTAGCCTCAGCTCCTTCAAATCTTGCATCGCCTCAAACGAACTCCAGATCGCCTCAGGCGTTCGTGCCATCGCCTCGGGCGTTCAGCTCATCGCCTCGGACGATCTCCTTGCGCGCATGCCCGCGCCATGCCTCGGCGTCGCTTCAGTCGATGTGCGGGGCGAAGTCCTTGTGGCTGCCATCGCCTCAGGCGTTGTTCACCATCTCCTCAGGCGATCTTCCTCGCATGCTCGCCTAGCTATCGCCTCTGTCGATGTGCGTGGCGATGCCTGGCCTGGCACCCATCGCCTGGGGCGATGATCACCATCGCCTGGGGCGATCCAGGCCAGAATATGCACACTTGAAATTCTTCATTCCAAACCACTTTTCATCACTTAATCTGCACACTAAGTAGATGCATTAGTGTACCAAACACAAGTTTTGTTGATCATCAAAACTCAAAGATTGACCGGGGATAATTTAACGCATTAAACGCAACCATGCGTTTAAGGCTCAACAATTTGGCTTACAGATAGTAGTTTAGTAGATAATGATGGAACAAGAAGAGTATGAGAGAGTGAGAGGGATGGTGATAAGGCTACTGTCCCAGCCCCTATAACCGGGTACGCCACACCATTGGCGTTTGCAATACTGGTTCTTCATGGTTGAGTAACGGTTAAGAAGTCAGTTGGATCAAATGTCATATGGTCAGTAGCGCCAGAGTCAATAATTCATCCATTAGTGTTCTCAGATCCAGAATTATACAAGTCATGGCCAAGGTTACCTTGATCTATTGTTATATGTAATTCGTCACAGGGAATGAGAGATAAATATGGCTCAGATGTGGCCATAGCAGCTTTTCCCGAGGCACTCCCTAGTTTGGTAGGATCCTTTTTCTTCTTGGCATGTAGTTCATGCCACCAATCTGGATATCCATGTAATTTAAAACATGAGTCTTGGTTATGTTTGTTCCCCCCACAATGCGTGCATTTGATACCAGTTTGTGGTCCCTTTTGTTTTGCAGCATTATGATGGTTCCCATTTGCCAAGGTGAGTTGTTGTCCATGGTTCCAGCCTTTAGTGGCCATTACCGCACCGTTAGTCATGGGTTCTCCTCCAGAGTTCATGACAGCTTGGCGAGTATCTTCCCGTCGAACATGTGCGTATGCTTGTTCAACAGTGGGAAATGGTTTTAGCTGGAGTACGTCGCTTCGTATATGATCAAGTCTATCGTCCAGTCCATCCAGAAAGATGTAAACTCTTTCTTCTTGTAACAAGTCATTCAATTTTTTTATATCTTGCGCACATTTCATAGGATTGGGACGACGAAAATCAATCTCGCGCCATAGTCCTTGCAATGTATTGTAATATTTTTCTATAGATCCGCCTCCTTGTCGCATGCTTGCAACCCGACGTCGGAGCTCATATACCTGTGAGGTATCCATGCCATCAAAATAAGTCGTTGCAATCGAGTCCCAGACTTGTTGTGCCGTAGGAAACCAAATGAAATTCGGGACCAAAGATTGGTCCAAGGAATTAATTATCCATCCTTTTTGATGCGTGTGAACGTACCGCAAGTGTACGGTGTCAAGTTTTAGTATATGAATTTGAAAGTACGGATGTCGAACCCACAGGGATTGAAAATTAAGTTATACCAAGTACTGTAATTAGAATAGTCTCGACTTTATTTAGATAACCGATGGCATAATTATTAATTAATCTACTAAAATAAAATAATAAATGAACAAGATGAAAATTTAAGTGGAGAAAATCAATGAGAACGGATTCTAGAGGTTCGACTTCACTCAACCATCCACTATGTCGCGTTCTTCTAATTTATTAACCACGAATCCTATGTTATCTATTACCTCTCCCGATTGTTAAATAGAAATAATCATTCAACAATCATCTTGATGTGCCCACCTAAGATAAATTATTAAACAATTTCAATAGCGCTAGATTCGTTCTATGGCTTCGTTGGAGTTATATGTCTCCCGACTATATAAACTTCCAACGATGTAAATTCCTACGGTCCTATTCAAAACCCCCTCTCCCGAGTGATAGATTCTAAATAAATATGACGAATCAACTAGTGATCAATTAATTGAAACACATTCAAATCAGGAATCACAAATAAACCAAGCGAAAAACCAAACAATATTCAATCAATAATTAACGACATAGTTTCAAGTCAAGATCCGTCTAACTCTAGAATAATAAATTAGTTCATGAATACATTAAATAAACACATAGACATGTTCTTAATAATCATAAACATAAAGGAAGATATAATCAAACGAATTGGATGATGGCCCTCCGTCCCCGGTAGTCGCCGTCTTCTTCTCCGTTGTCAAAATCTCTACCCTTCGTTGTACGCGCACCGCCTCAATTGATCTCCTCCCCTTCTTGGTTCACTCTCGGCTACTGCTCTTCTCTCCTACGTGATTCGTTGCTCGTCTTTCTCGTTACGTGAATTGTCTCCCGCTTGCGTCAAGTTCCTCTTCTCCCTTTACGTCAAAATCTCTTTAACGTAAAACTCTCGCCTGCTCCCTTTTTATAAAATATCTATGCGTATCTCTCTATTTTTTCGTCCAATCACCTTTCTTTGTTTTTCTTAAATCTGTACGTGATTTGTTCCTTGTTTCCTTCTTTCTCGGCCCTTTCTTTTGCCCACGTAAATTCCCCTCTAAATCTATACGTCTTTTATTCACGTAAATCTATCCCTTTTTAAATCTTATCACCAAATCTCCTCTTTCCCTTTATTTCAATTCTTTCCTCCTCGTGTATATATATATATATTATATTATATTATATTATAATATAATATAATATAATTTTGCCACTTGACATGTCCCGGTGCATTATTATTTCACCGTTGAGTCCCAATTTGAATTATTGTCACATTTATGCATTTCTCATCATCTTTTAGTGATAAAATGCTTAATTCCTTGGATTCCTGCAAAACATCAAAAACAACCACAAAAGACATAATTCTGCTCGAATACCAAAATAAAAGTATAAGAAAAGAGAATAAAATATAAGTGCAAATATGCACTTATCAAATCCCCCCAAACTTAAACTTTGCTAGTCCCGAGCAAAATAGAAATGGAAAAAGACTAAGAAATAAAAGAAATAAAGAAAACACACGACTAACGTAAGTCATGAAATGTTATAGTTGCAAATTGGCCTCGAAGATCAATGGTCTAAAAATTTCAAGTCAATTATGCATATCAGTCTACTCAAGAGTTCTCAAGTGTGTGTGCCACCACTTCCATTTAACCATTAAAGCAATCTTTACTCACACAAATCAATAGGACTTTGCAAGGTTGTGTTCAATTGCATTGTTCATAAAAAAGAGTATGACTTTGATAAACGACAAACAATGCATCCAATCACGGCAATGAGACGTGTGTGTGGATGTCAAACGCATATTCATTACAAGTGTTTCTCGAGAGTCCATAGGCTTACAATTCGTAACCTTCTCCACTAGTATATTAGACGAATGTGGCTATGTCAATAGGTCTTAATTGGATTATAATGTAAGGCATTGGCTCATGGCTACAATAAGAAGATAGGAATTTCAAAACAAGAGAGTAAGTCATATCAACCATGTTGCGCACTCTCATCTCAATTTTCAACTTCTCTTATTGACGATTCATCATTTTTTTTTTCACATTTTGGATTCACCCTCCTTTCTCATCCGCCTCACCATTCACCTCAATATTTTTCTCATTCTTTTAATCACTTATTTCTTCCCCTCTTCACCATTTTTTTTGCATCCATGCCCTTTTTTCATTATTATCCCCCTTTTATTTTTCAATTAGGAACATGGGGGGATATTTGAAATTTTAAAGTGCAATATGGGTCTTACTCACTTGAGGGTAGGAAATAGTGTATAAGCTTTCAACAAGGTGGTCGATGTGGGATTTTGAAATGATGCCGAATGGGGGTTATTATGTGCCTAAGCACATGCCATTCGATTTTCAATAAGCTCAAAAAGGGTAGCTAGGGATAAAATGATGTATTTCGGTGACTTCAAAGGCTCAAACGAATCAAAAATGCCTAAATCATTCATAAGCCACATAACATCCGTATTTCGCCTCAAATGGTACTAAAGCAAGTTCTAGACTACTCTCAATTCACAAATAACTTATATGATTTGACCAATGTGCTCAATTGTGTCTCAAAACCAAGGTAATATAAGAAAGAAATTTGAATGAGATTCTAAAACATATTGCAATAATTCAATCATCATTCTTTTACATTTAAGCTCAAATGGGCTACTATGTCAAATTTATATCAATGAATAAAGGCCCAAAATATTATCAAGAATCGCCTATATCATATTTGTGTTCATTCAAATCAACATTGATTAATCAAATGGTCATGGTCTCTAGTGCATTAATGTGAGAAACTCAAAAGCAAAGCGAACAAAAATTTTAAAATTTTCACAAATAAGTTCAATTCTTCATCATCGGCCTTCACAATTACTTCAAATCACGACTTATGACACAAAAAGAAAAAGACTAAAAAAACACAAAACACAACACACATAGGAATCCAGGAAACAAAACATCTTCAATGTTTAAACACCCCCCCAAACTTAAAATCGTGCATTGTCCTCAATGTACCATACAACGTATAAAATAAGGGACAACACACCTACCTGCGACGACGATCGTCAGAAATCGTCGTCCATCTCATGCTCATGGGTATGGTGAGAAGATGATGATAGGGACCTCCGCATCAGTATAGACCTGCAATGGGAAAAATAATGATCAGCGGCTCTGACTAAGACATGCTAATAAAATGCAATACTAAAATTAAAAACTGAAATAAAATAAAAAGGATACAAGGCTTGGGTTGCCTCCCAAGAAGCGCTTTGTTTAAAGTCGTCAGCCAGACTATGCCAAGCAACCATAAAATAGCGGCTTCCGCCCATAGTAAGTATCATATGACACTACATGTGGGTCTTGGTTGTGTATGCCCTCAAGCTTGGCAAGATAGTGGCAGTTAACGCTCGTCGCTCCAACAACGTCCTTCGAAAATTGATAAGCATGGGAGAAAGATTCTAAACTCGACTTCATCTCGTGGAGATCATAATATGGTGAAGTTGGCATCGATGGGAAGAACGAATCCACATATGGCATATGGGACATCACCATTGATAAGTGCTCCGCACTATTTTCAAAAATATGCTCATCTTCCAACGTCACGTTAGGCTCATCTTGACACGGGAATTCATCAGATAACTCTTCCACAGTAGGCTCGACCACTTGAAAATGCTCATATTCCCTTGAACCTTCCGCATGTGTATGATCACTCTCCCAAACTTGGTTGGTTGGATGATCATCATCATGTGACCACACCTGATTTGTCACTTCTTGATTAGTATATCTCATCTCAACCTCTTTGCATCTCGCTAAAAATGTCTCTATCTGCTGCTCAATGCTACTTCTGGTGTGATTTTCGATCTTTGGTTCAGATGATGGCCAGAATTTGCGCAAAATATCCTCCAACTTAGAGACTATATCAGAACTATACTCATCCTCTGCTAGATGCTTGAATGATTGGTGTGTAAAATGAGGGTAATGATGCTCTGGTGGATATTGGTGACTCCAACCCAGCAGTGAAGGATCATAATGCCACTGATAGTCGAAATTTGACATATGTTTAAACAGGTGCACCCTGTCATCATCTCTACAATATATGGGACTACCAGTTGCCAAAGCTCCATTAAATACCCATTCTTGTGTGTCTGCATCCAATCCACTGTAGAAAGATTGAAGAGGAGCGTAGTTTGAAAAGTCGTGGTTGAATCTGTCCCAAGCTGCATAGAATGGTTCATACGGTTGTTGGGCAAAGTTTGTGGAAACTTGCTGATGAAACATCTCCAAGTACCTCACAAGAAAAACATCATAAAAATAAAAATAAAACAAAAAATAAAATTCTAAATTAAAATCAAGACTACTTGGTAATAGTATCAGTAAACAAAATTATATCAATCCCCGGCAACGGCGCCAAAAACTTGATGCGTGTGAACGTACCGCAAGTGTACGGTGTCAAGTTTAAGTATAGGAATTTGAAAGTACGGATGTCGAACCCACAGGGATTGAAAATTAAGTTATACCAAGTACTGTAATTAGAATAGTCTCGACTTTATTTAGATAACCGATGGCATAATTATTAAATTAATCTACTAAAATAAAATAATAAATGTACAAGATGAAAATTTAAGTGGAGAAAATCAATGAGAACGGATTCTAGAGGTTCGACTTCACTCAACCATCCACTATGTCGTGTTCTTCTAATTTATTAACCACGAATCCTATGTTATCTATTACCTCTCCCGAGTGTTAAATAGAAATAATCATTCAACAATCATCTTGATGTGCCCACCTAAGATAAATTAAACAATTTCAATAGCGCTAGATTCGTTCTATGGCTTCGTTGGAGTTATATGTCTCCCGACTATATAAACTTCCAACGATGTAAATTCCTACGGTCCTATTCAAAACCCCCTCTCCCGAGTGATAGATTCTAAATAAATATGATGAATCAACTAGTGATCAATTAATTGAAACGCATTCAAATCAGGAATCACAAATAAACCAAACGAAAAACCAAATAATATTCAATCAATAATCAACGACATAGTTTCAAGTCAAGATCCGTCTAACTCTATAATAATAAATTAGTTCATGAATACATTAAATAAACACATAGACATGTTCTTAATCATCATAAACATAAAGGAAGAGATAATCAAACGAATTGGATGATGGCCCTCCGTCCCCGGTAGTCGTCGTCTTCTTCTCCGTTGTCAAAATCTCTACCCTTCGTTGTACGCGCACCGCCTCAATTGATCTCCTCCCCTTCTTGGTTCACTCTCGGCTACTGCTCTTCTCTCCTACGTGATTTGTTGCTCGTCTTTCTCGTTACGTGAATTGTCTCCCGCTTGCGTCAAGTTCCTCTTCTCCCTTTACGTCAAAATCTCTTTTACGTAAAACTCTCGCCTGCTCCCTTTTTATAAAATATCTATGCGTATCTCTCTATTTTTTCGTCCAATCACCTTTCTTTGTTTTTCTTAAATCTGTACGTGATTTGTTCCTTGTTTCCTTCTTTCTCGGCCCTTTCTTTTGTCCACGTAAATTCCCCTCTAAATCTATACGTCTTTTATTCACGTAAATCTATCCCTTTTTAAATCTTATCACCAAATCTCCTCTTTCCCTTTATTTCAATTCTTTCCTCCTCGTGTATATATATATATTATATTATATTATAATATAATATAATATAATATAATTTTGCCACTTGACATGTCCCGGTGCATGATTATTTCACCGTTGAGTCCCAATTTGAATTATTGTCACATTTATGCATTTCTCATCATCTTTTAGTGATAAAATGCTTAATTCATTGGATTCCTGCAAAACATCAAAAACAACCACAAAAGACATAATTCTGCTCGAATACCAAAATAAAAGTATAAGAAAAGAGAATAAAATATATGTGCAAATATGCACTTATCACTTTTACTATGGCATTTTCGGTGCTCCATCTGCGAAATTCAGGATTTGTCTTAGAAGGTGGAGGGAGATCATCATTGATATATCCCAACTTGTCCTTCCCTGATATGTACATCTCAGTTACCTGAGACCAAAGAGCATAATTGGATCCATCCAATTTAATGGTAAGCGGTATAGTTGGGTGATCGAAGGTTTGCGATATGGGTTGAACCTTGGATAAGGCCTCTGTCATTTTAGCTGTAAGATCGTCGATGATGTTGGAAGGTTTGGTTGGGTTATCAACTCGGTGGAGTCAGTCATGGTTTTGAATGTTCTTTGTTAAATTAAAGAGAATTCATAACCATGCTCTGATACCATGTTAAACTTGGATATTTGGTATAACTTCATTCTATTCCATCCTTGTGAATATTGCAGAATATATATACAGGAAACCAAATCATATGGGATCACACCTAATCCCATAATATTGGCATAAAATCTACTTACCTAAACTAAGAGATTTTATACAATCTTGAGATTTATACAATCAATTATTTCCTACTCTTTGGGGATTCTAATGACTCATGCTAACACTTTTAACATTTTTTGGATCATCAATTTAACTCTCGTGAAAAGTAAAATTGTGAAGATTCAAAAAAACGTATACTTAATGGTAAATTGCGAAATTATAAAAATTAATTGGCAAATATTAAAATATTTCATTGCTTAATTGTTCTATGATAACACATTTTACATAAGATCATGTGAAAACTAACTTCTACTCTATTTTAAACACAAAATAGATGGAAAACAATTACTCTGGATTATTTCATATTTCGATTTTACCGTGTATTGTGCTTTAGATGCGATGTGAGCCACATTTATGGATCAATTTAATTGATTGATTTAAAATGATTGATATATTAGATTATTTATCTATTTATTTAAAAGATGTCGTGTTTTAATATTAGTTTGTTTATAAGTGGGAGCAAAATCATATACATACACATATTTCCATCGAATCGATTCTCCATTTAGTTGAATTTGCTCCAATATTTGTATAAAATCAGTCGAATTGAATATAAATGGAGAGTGGTGCAACCAAATTCTCAATTTCCAAAATCACTCCTTCAATGACGAAGATCATCTCGCCACTGTAGCTTTCCAAAACATCGAGCGACGATCACGTGAATAGACTCACTGATAAAAAAGAACAGTCCATAGAATATAAGGTTTTTGGCAACGAACCGCATGTGGTTTTTCAAATATGTAATTTACACCCCGTCGTTTGAAATTGACAGTTTATCCCATGATTTGAAAACAAACTGTTTATCCCACTATGGTTTGTGAATATGTGCAAAACACGTGCTCCATGTATGACGTGTGAGCATGGTTGGCCGTTTCAGTATCGGAACGGCCGTTCCAGCTGTTCCGACACTGGAACACCCCACACCTATCCCGAGATGCATGTTGTAAAGGTTATTGTCATTCAAAGGCGTTTTTCACCCCAAAATCGGTTACATAACGGCTATAGCGCACAGGAACGGTCGAAACGGAACGTTCCGCCCATCCATGCAGGCAGTAACACTTCACGATCGATCGCGAAGATAACGTGATCGATCGCGCCAGTGAATATGCCCCAACGCACGTGAAGCCGCGATCGATCGAGGAAAAGACCGCGATCGATCGCGGCATGCATAGGCTGTCGGTGCAATGCGTTTTTTTGTACATTAATCAATTATAACATTCACTATTGAATGTTGATGAAACTTTCACTTATCTTGAACGAAGAATTGAAGAAAATTCTCTCTTCCAACTTCCACGTAAGTAGCCTTTCTTCTTCCGGATTATGAAGTGCATTAAGTTATCCTATGATTACTTGGGTTCTTGTTCAAAACTCTTCAATTGAAAAGTTAGATAAAATTTCTCAATGTATTTATGAAATATGTTTATAAAGAAAAACAAATGGATCTTTGCTTGTAGATTGTATTAATCATTTACATTTTTGTAATTTTTAAAGAAAAAAAGAGTGAATCACTAATTTTTTAGAAGAATGGCTCCAAAAGTTGATATTGGTTGGGAGTTTGGTAAACTCATCGGAGACAATCGGAAAACAATACGATGTAAATTTTGTGAGATTGTAAGCGGATGTATTACAAGATTTAAACAACATATTGCACATGTTATTGGAAATGCGAGTCATGTAGTAAAGCTCCAAATGATATATCATTAATGGTATGGAAGCATCTTCAAGATTCTAAGTCTGAGAGAGATGTAATAAAAAGGAAAAAAAAATTGCAGTTAATGCAATTCAACAAAGCATTCATGCACTTGACAGTAATAGCGAAGGTGACTATGATATGGAAGAAATGTTACTAGTGAAGAAGCTTTAAAGAAATTGGAAAATAGGGCACTGCGAACAGCCATGAAAAAAAGTTGTCAATCAAGAGCATTAGAGGACGAGATGTGTAACCGGTTTGGTTCCGGTGCCGGTTCATCACTTGGTGGAAATCCCAATTTCAGAAAATAGATGCCTCGGAGCTTTAGCGTAAAAGAGGGAGCCCGAAAACCATCGACAGGGATTGATTCGTATATGTTTCCATCAAAACATAAGAGTAATAAAAATTGGTTTGCTCCTGAAAAAGTCAAAAAAGTTGGTAAAGATATTTCAAAATGGTTTATATACAATGCCATTCCTTTTCATGCAGCGAATAGCGGTCCATACTACCAATCTATGATCAATACCATTGCGGAGGCTGGACCTGGAATACAAGGTCCTTCATGTCAAATAGGGGGTGTTGTTTTGCAGGAGGAGGTGGAGGATATAACTGGATATTTACATACTTTAAAATCAAAATGTCCCAAATATGGATGTACAATAATGTGCGATGGTTGGAGCACACGTAACAAGCATCCTATTATTAACTTTATGATATATTGCGATCGTAACATGATATTTCATAATTCAGTGGATCGCACCAACAAGAAAAAGAATGCTAATTTTCTTTTATCTCTTTTGATCAAAGTAATTGACGAGGTTGGGGAGGAAAATATTGTGCATGTGGTTACAGACAGGTGAAGTGCAAATAAGGCTGCTGGTCAGAAAATGATGATTGAAAGGCCTCACTTGTTTTGGTCACCTTGTGCTGCACACTGCATTGATCTCATGCTTGAGGACATCGGTAAGATGACAAAGGTGAAAAAGTGCATTGAGAAAGCAAAGCAATAACAAGTTTTATATACAAAAGTGATAAAATGGTCAATTTAATGAAAATCTACACCAATGATCTTGAATTACTTAGACCTGGAATCACTCGCTTTGCAACATAATTTATATCTTTAGAAAGTCTTGTCCGATATTCTCAAGATTTGAAGAGATTGTGTACTTCAATTGAGTGGCAAGAGTACAATACTACAAGCAGGAGAAGAAAAGATGCCGAAAAAATTGCACAAATCATTATGGATACAAGATTTTGGAAGAGGGCTCGTGACATTTGCGCAACATTTGAACCACTTGTGAAAGTTTTAAAATTGGTTGACCATGACAACAAGACAACTCTATCAATTATATATGAAGCAATGGATAGAGCGAAGTTGTCCATACGAGAGAGTGTGAAAGACTGGCAATTATACTGGGATGTGATTGATACGCGTTGGTATAATCAGTTACACCAACATTTACATGATGCAGGTAAAATTGAATGATATTTACATGTTTTTAAATAAGTATGGATTTACTCATATATAGTTATCAACATATTTTTTTTGTATATTTGTGTGTTTTAACATATTTTCTCAATCCAATACTGCAATATTCTGGAACCTATGTTTATGACGATGAAGTCAAAAGAGGATTAAAGACTGTAATCAAGAGACTTGAACCTGATTTAAATGCACAAGCGTCAGCAATCACTGAGGTACAATATTTATAAAATTTTGACAACATATTTCATATTCAATATACAATAGTTTTTTTATTTAATATGTTTTACAACTTAAATTATTCACGGAACAAATTGGAGAGTTTGGATCTCCACTCTAAAAACACAGCAGTTAAAAAAAGTCTTCCAGGTTTGAACTTCTTCATATTCTTTATACACGTTAAAGTTATACATTATGTATCATAAAACTTTTTTTCCAGATGGATGGTGGAATGATTATGGTGAAGAAGCTCCACACTTGAGAAAAATTTCAATTAAAGTCCTAAGCTAAACATGTTCATCTTCTGGTTGTGAGAGAAACTGGAGTACATGGTCTCTAATACATACTAAGCTTTGCAACCGTTTGGCTATCGAAAAGTTGCATAAATTGGTATATGTCCATTATAATATGCGCCTGAGAGTAAGAAATTTGATGAATAAAAAAGAAGATGATGACTATTATAGCCCTATAGATCTCGATCATATATTCAAAGATGATGATACTCTAAATGAATGGACAAGAGATACTGACCCTCCTGTATTGCAAGATGATGACTTGGCATGGTTAGATGAAGATCAAAACATTACAGCTAGTGGTCAAAGTCATTCTAAGAAGACAAATAGTGAGAGCAACTCGAGATTATCAAAAGGCAAAGAAATCATATCAAGTGATAGCGATGAAAGTGACGATGGCGATGACAGTCCTGATAGCAATGGTGGGAACAATCAAGAAAATGGTGAAAAGCACCAAGACGATGATCAACCCCCATCAACATGATACTGGCATGACATGAGCACAAGGGAAAGAAAATTATTATGCCACACAAGACACTGATCATGGGTATCGTCATGGGATAGAGGAACAACGTAGCTATTTAGCAAGTTTGTTAGAATTCTCGAGTGCCGAGGATAATGAATATTCAGTGGACCTTCCATCCATATATGGGTGTTGAAGAACAAATGAAAAGTATTGGCTTTGGGGATGAACAACATTTTCAACTTGGAAATGATTATACATTTGGAAAATACCATCATCGTGACGAAATATTATTAAATCCATATTAATTACCCCGTAACAACTATTACGCTTCAAATGCCCGATTCAACCAATTTTCTCAACGAGATGCTGAGGGAGAGTACAATGATGATTTTGTTCCTTCACGTCACTTCTCATAGTATTAGTCGTAGTGATATGACATTTACATTTATTTTTCTAAGTTAATGTTGTAAAATATTTATTTTGATGTAAATATTTTCCCTAAAATATTCAAATTGTTTTGAATTTTTTAAATAATTTTATTAAAAATTATGTTCCGTTCCCGTTCCGTGAAATACCATTGGAACCGGAACGGTAGCCACCGTCTCGGACACCGTTCTCGTTACGACGAACCATACGTGTGAGTGTGATATTGTGCTATATTTTACAATCCACGTGGGAAAAAAATGACTATTTATAAACTACATGTGGTAAAATTTTTATTAACTATACCATATCAGATAAAATCATATTTAAATATTTTATGAGATAAAATATTTCTTAGCGATACCATATGGATGCAAATTATCATTGACTTATGTAATATGTCATAAGAGTTCCAATAAAATCTCTCCGTTGCTCAAGTTACAATTTGATGCAAACAAATATAATTATGCGTAAATAATAGTGTACATGTATGAAGCCGAATCTTTTATTTGTAAATGTAGAATCTCAAAAGGGATATGAAGCTTAATATACGAAACAATAAAATTTAGGTATATCTCCGAAATATCGAGATATATTTTAAATTAAAATAGAAAATTTTATATTATGCAGAATATATTATTAAAGAACAATGTTGGTAAATTGAAATCGGATCAGAAGGATTAAATCGTGAACCGACAGATTGGATGTTATTCTGGTCAGAATATTTTAATTAATCAGCTTTCAGTTTATAAAAAAAAAACAAGTAAACCGACGGAGGATGTGTTGGGACCAATGATCTAGTCGCGAACAAATGTCGGGAAATATTTATAGGCACTCAATTGCTCCTCACTTATACAAGATTCGATATTAAAAGTTAAAACATAACTCATTTTCCAAAAAAAAAAAATATAAATTAGCATACTAATTATTTAAGATCAATTATATTGAGTTGGTTCATATATGAGATCCACGTAAAATATTATAAATGCTTTTCACAACCGTGAGATCATTTTCTCTAGTTTTTAATGGGCCTAAACCAAAAAAAAAAAAAGGAAAAATTACGGGTCGGTAGTCTTTCCTAAAACTTAATTCATCATAGTCTAGCTAAAAAAACATTAGTTCATCTAGGTCCATTCTTGGTTGAAACGACTTTAATAACCCCATGTGGTCCAAGTGATCCACGCGGTCCAACCAATTCTTAATAAATTACATTCTTAACCCTAAGAAAATGTTTAAAGAACAAATATGCATCTATATACTATTTATCATCTTCTTTATCCTAATATTCATCAAACAATAGCATTTATGAACATGAGATCCTTCAGTTTCTGTCATCTCGGTTGAACCCAAGAGCATACTTTTGCAAAGGACTCACAATTTAACGTTCTTCTAATTATAATTCAAAATCCGATTTGAAGATCATGTTATAAATAAATACAGCCCATCATGCTTCCGTATTACAATAAAATTTAAACAAATTGAAATATACCATTTTGACCATAACGGCACCGAGTGAGGTGGGTCGCAAATCCACCAGTCGAAAACTTACTGCCTCCAGAATGTTCTACGAATGACTCTTCACCATCTAACCTCAACTCGCAGAGGAGGTTAGTCTGTCAGTTATCCGACTCTTTCAGAAACCTTACAACACAGCTCTGATTCATTTCCTACCTTAGGGTGTAATGTATAATCAAGATATAAAAAAGATTTAAAGAAATTTGAGAGATAGATGGGCAACAACCTTATTTTTATTCTGGAATACTCATAATATCTTTTACATTAAAATGTCTCCTTTTGGGAGGAGACAGACTTGTTTAGCCTCTCATATAGATGATGCTTGACCTAAGAACACATAAATTAAAACAGAACAATATTACAAATGATTACAAAATAAAGAAAAGAAAAGAAATATTACTAAGCTAGAAAGTTGAAAGATTACCAAGCTTGGAGACTCTAATTTTATTCGCAGAAAACTATGGAGAATTTTTGATGTCCTTAGCTTCCTGAATGAGTGCCCTTATATAGGCATGAATCCGGATTTCAACTTCGGATTCCAAATCTTGATAATTGTTGAGTGCGCCCGTGAGTGCGCCTTAATTTTCAAGTGGTCTGGCATCTTTGGCTGAGTGTGCCAACTTTTCTCGTGAGTGGTCCATTATTTTTGTCTAAGTGCGTTGAACGGTATCTGCACTAACTTCTAATGGTCCACACATTTCCCTTTGTTGGGGAATCTTTACATTAATGGTTTTTGTGGTCCCCGAGCTTTAGGAAAACGGGCTCTCTTGTCAGTATGTCTTTTTGTCTCTTCCTGCCTTTGATCTGTCGGGTTTGGATTGGAATCCTTTCCCGAACTCTGGTTCTTTCTGCTCCGGGCATGCTTGGCAAATATGGTAAATCTATCGGCCAATGTGTGCCATGTTGCAGAATTTTTGGTAGGTTTCTTTTCCTGCCGGATTCTTGTTTTCCCAAAGAATCATTTTTTTTTGTTTCAAAGAGTTCTTCGGCAAATCTCGTGGAGGTTCATGTCATGGAATTCAGCAGAAAAGTTCCGTTGGCTGAATTCTGAAAGAACTTGAAGGAGTATTTGACTTTGTCCATTTCCTTGAACATTCCAGCTACATATAATCATAACCCCCAACTAGAATGTGAAACAATCACCGCAAGATGAATTGAGAAATAATGGATCATCAACAGATTGTATGACAGAGAATCGCCCATAAACGGCTATGAACACCAATAATCACCAAACTGATACAAGAGAAGAAGTCGCACACCTCAATACGACATCTGTATGTGACCCAACAAACTAAGAGAAAACCCAGGTGCAGATGACGAACGTCGGTCGTAAATTAAGCATAGAAGAAGCGTTTAGGTCCAAAAATGGCTGTTGATCAACTGAAACTTCATCAGGAAGAGAATCTCTCATGAAAAATCTAGAGAGAACCCATGAAACATTCTTCTCCTCCATTTGCAGGTAGCTTTTGATTGCACGAAGCATTTTTGTTGAATTTTTATATGCTAATATCAATTATCATAACTATTTATAACAAAATATTTTAGTTTGTGTTATCTTGGAAATGTGACAGAGTGATGTGTCACATCTTCCATGCAAGAATATTTCACTCAAGATTGTGATTCTGCTTTCTGCGCTCACGAAAGAACAGTTAGAAAAGAGTCAAAAGCATTTTCTGGTAAAACACATCCGACACTCAAATCATAATGAAGTAGAAATTGCAATAAAAGAAGAAAAAACACTCAATGTGAATGTATGTCAAAAATAAAAACCTATAGTTTTATACCCAGCAACGGAAAATACTCTCATACACCAAGGTGTATGGTACACCAACACACATACCTATACATACATATATTCATCATTGGCGCTTGGTAAGAGACTTAGAAACGCGTCAAGCTGTTCACAGGGCTGACCAAACCGGATCCAACCTGTCCCGGACCTGAAAGGGGTGGAACCAGACCAATCAGGTTCCGAACCGGATTGGTCCGGTTCCGGTTCCATGGCCAAACCATGGAACTAGTTCGATTCGGGACCCCGGATCCAATAGTACGGAGTGGTCTGGATTATACCGTTTCAAACTGGAATCGGTTAGGCGATCGATCGCCAAGGCACCTTTTTTTTTTAAAAAAAGTTACGGCCTTTGGCGATCGATCGCCAAGAATCTAGCGATCGTTGGTGATCGATCGCCAAGGCACCCTTTTTGAAAAAAAAGTTATAGCCTTTGACGATCGATCGCGAGGCCTATTTTTTTTCTTCAGATTTTGCGTTCAACCCAAATCGATAAGGAAAAATACATAGTTTATTAAATATGGGAAACAATGTAAAAGCTATAACATTTTAAATTTATAAAAAAATACATTGTTCGTCATAATTGATTAGTATAGTCTTGACCAATTCTTCTTCTTCTTCAGAACTTTCGTTGCCGAACACGTCGACTCCTCATTGTCTCTTATTTCTTCTGTCAGCATCGAACCAATCTTTTAGAAGCGTAAGTATGCACAGTGATTCTGGTTTTAGAGAAACTCTAAAGTCTCCAATTAGTCGACCACAAGTTGAGAATGCCGACTCCGATGCGATACTGGATATTTGGATTGTAAATACATCTCTAGCCCTTTGGCAATGACTGGAAATTGTCTTGCGTTTGCTTTCCACTACTCTAGTACGTAAAAATTTTCATATGTAATGAACATTTGACCCATGAAGAACTGCAACTCATTTGAAGAGGTAGATGACACTCCGCTTCCTATCTGCTTCTTTCTTCCAAGCTCCTCAACAGAGTAATCCATCCGCTTAGTGATTGAGTAGCGTCTTCTCCTCCCCCTCCTACACGTAATGAAGAGCTCTGTCCCTGTTCACTATGGTACAATCCAAACATATTTTGAAGAGAATACATGATTCACCTCTTTTGATTGTCAACATCCTTATCCAAGAAAAGTAGTGTAATATTCAAAGAAAGTATCGAAAGATTCTGCACCCTGACTTGGGTCTAACAGTGTAGATATACAGTGCACGAGTAGAATTTGTTCCCAATATTCTTTAAAGTTCTCATCCATACGATAAACGAACAACGTCAATTCAATAGCATCTCTAAATTCAATAAATATACAAAATATGTTAAATACAAGATGAAGAACTGATCAGTTGCTTCTTTAAAAGTTGATAACAAAACAGTTAAATTATTAACAAAATACAAATTCTTATCAGAGAATAAACAACAGTTTTTAAGTTTATCTATGCTACTACATTCAGCATCTTCCTAACCAACTTTTACAGCTAAATTAATTATATGGCATGCACATCTAACATGGAAAAAAACAATATTAAGCATTGGTCGTAAATGTATTTTAAGTTCACGCATTGCCCCCGTATTATTTGATGCATTGTCAAATGTAATCGAACAAATTTTATATGTATTTCCATAAAATCTACAAACATTAACAATAAATCTAGCAATTTGGGAACCAGTATGTGCATATTTTAATTCATCAAGTGACAAATTTCTTTTTTGCAAACACCAATTATCATCAATCCAATGACAAGTAATAACAAGAAAAGAAAGTAGTGCGGTATTCATCCAAATATCAGTAGTTAAACTTAATCTGTAGTTTATAGAAGAAAGTTGATCAACTCAAGAAACACATCCACAATATTTCTTCTCAAAGTGTGCCTGAAAATATGTCTAAAACATGGTTGGATACCAGAAGAAAATTCAATAAAGCTATCTTTTTCAGAAAACAAGATAGGAAGTTCACATCTACAACAAAACGAAATAATAATATTTTTTTTCCCGGAGTTAAGATAAAATTAGTGCCAGATTGAGGATTAAGTTGAAGTTGGGTTGGTTCTCTACCTAATGATTGTAAAGTAACATCATCAAAATTATGTTTCTTAACTAGATGTTTCTTAAAAGTTTCGGTATCGCAGGTGGAACCACCTGTTTTATAATTATACGTGGTTATGTAAATTTTACAAATAACAACAGATTCGTTCGTACCCGACTTTGTCTCGACATCAAAATGATCCCAAACATTGCTTAGTTTGTGACGGTTACTCGGGCGACTCGAAGCGGCAATAGTTGCGGATGACCCATCGGGCGCCGAATTTTTGGGTGCGACAGGTTCTACAACGTGTTTCGCTTCTTCAACATCGTAAGGATTGTCGAACTCGGCAAAAAATATCATAATTTTCTTGGAACATAGGTGGATTTAAGGGACCACCACGAATAGTAGAAGATGATGACATCATATAATATAGGTGAAATATTGGAATTATATGGGAAAATGAGATAATTGAATGAAAGAGTAGGAGTGTAAGATTAAGAGAGTTGGAATTAGATGAAAAATTGGAGAAGAAAAATTTGGTATTTAAAGATAACATATAAGTATGATTTTTTTATTTATTAATTTTTTTTTAAAAAAATTAATAAACCCAACGGCTGGTGGCCAAAGGCTATATAGCCGTTGGCCCTATTTTTTTATTTTTTTTTTAAATTTTTTTATAGTTTTTACGGTTTCGGTTCCAACCGAAATCTGAATCGGTAGTAACCGGAGCCGTTGAAATCGGAACCGACGAATTGGCGGTTCCGATCCAACGGAACCACTCCGATCCAGGTAAAACCCGGATTGGGTTCCAATTTTTAACCAGACTAACCAGTTTCGATTCGAAATCGGAACCGATCGGTCCGGTTCCTGTTAATCCGGCCCAATAAACAACCTGAGCCACGTGTGAGTCCCTTCTTTTCTGGTGCACCATACTGTTTTCTAAAAAGATAAGCCACATATAACTCGGGCCCACAGTTAAAGAGGTTGGTACATCAATTCGAGGTCTGAACCCGACTTGGCTCCTCGAGATATAGCTTTGCAGGTCAGGAGATTGGGGCGAAAATTTTGGTTGGCCTGCCACACACTCTCCCTACCAAAATTTACCCATCAGGTCTGGGAGATCATCATCTTTCACAAGAACTTCTCCATCCACCATACTCGTCTCAACCTTCTTAGATCAATCGTCTACAAAATAAGGTCATTCATCGATTTCGCAGGTTAGGCTAAGCTAAATAATTATGTCAACCCCGGCCACAACAACTACACTACTTGGTTCGCGACTGCCGAATGGGTTAAACAGTTCCCACTGAATTAGGCCAGGATCGGCTCAATCAACTCGGGTCAAATCCTTCTTGAAGCCAGGTCTTGCATGGTCTGAATTATGATTTACAAGAATTGAACAACTGGTTGATTGGTTAATCAAAAACCTAATGACCCTGTAACCGAGGTTATATTTTAATGGGCCAATTGCATGTATTCATAGTGTCGCACAATTCAGCTTACGGACAAAATATTGGTCAAGATAATTTCATTTACAACATGGTTAGTAGGTGAAACTATTCCTTAATTTATTAAGACATTTCCCAGAAGACTTCTCGGCTGCCAAATAGGTACATCAATGACTCAAATTTATCAATAGATTGAGTCTCATATAAAAAGGTATATGAGATATTAATAAATTTAGATCATTGATCCAATATTTAAAATAGTACGATGCACTTGTCCGAGATGGAGCGTAAACTGCACTTGCGGGTTTTATACGAAAACCAATCAACGCGAGTAACATTAATTTTATTCTAAAATATTTGTTACAATTATTATTATCATTCACATGGCGACAGCGCAAGTTAGCAGACAGACGTAGACTTGACGTTTGCTCAAAACCACACTCCATTTTTCCCGGCTTCCCACTTCCCAACCATTTTTAAAATAATATCTGATCTATTAATTTTGACTTATACATTGTTCATAATTTAATTTCGATCTATTTATTAACCAATTTAATATTATTAATTTAGAATTATTATATGTTAATTTGTGTTTTTTTAAAAAATATTTTATATTTTAATATTGAGTTGATTTATAAATAAGCTCTGAATCGGGTGCATATTTCTTTAGATTACCTTTAATATTTTTGAGTAGATTGTAATTTAGATTCATCGGGATTTTGATGTAATATTTTTTTAAAAAAATTCAATAGATATTTGTAGGTTAATTAAAAAAACTTACAAGTATAGAAATCATTTGATTGGGATTTTATTGACTCCATCTAATTTAAATAATTATGAATTCTCTCCTTAGTTTAAAAAAAACCAACGGTACCTCCCATATATTTTTTATATTAAATTATTAGGGAAACAATTGTACTTTTTTTTTTCATCTATAATAAATTAGAAGGAGAAATTCCTCATGTAACTATTATACATGAGTTCATCTGTTATTGTTTAGACTGTATATCAGAAAAGTGAGAGTATCGATTTATTAAATACTAAAGAATTTAAAATTTTAAATAGGATATGACTCCAAATTAGTTATTAAATAAGAATTAATGGAATTTTTCCAAAAGATGATAATATTTAATTAAAAATAGGTTCCATAAAAAAATCTTTAACAAAATACAAATTATCAATTTCAAAACAAAAAAATTTCCAGAAAACTACAACATTGCCATCTACAGCAGGGGGGCTACCTAAATGTAACAGTACGCATGGGGGGTTCACCCTGCACCATCTTCCCCTTATCCTACTCCACTGAAAAAACACAGAACAGCCGTTTTCACAGCTCAGCTTTTTCAGCTCCTCAGAAGAAGAACAAAGATACAAAAATCCCCTCAATTGCATTTGCTTTTTCTTGGGGTCACCAAATACATGGAAAAACATTTGTGTACCATCAAGAATCTCACTTTGTAGCTATTATCTATTCGGCATTTCTTTTACGGACGATGATTATGCGTTCAGCTCTCATGTGTACGAACCCCCAATCTTTTTACCTTCTTTTCCGCTCCCTGTTCATTTGATGCAGTTCCAGAGATGGGTTTTTTACAGTTACACGTCGCGTGAATGAGGTGAATAATTGGAGTTCCACCGTTCATTTACTGCTTATTTTTTGTCTTGTTTTCTAGTGGGTGATTTTCAGGAACGGTACTTATTATTGTTAAGTTTTATTCAAATTGGGAAATTCTTTCACTGCCTTTTGAACTGTTTTCTGGGAGAGGGAAAAAATGTGACACTTGGAAAGAAAGAAAAATAGGTGGCCGATTGATTTTTTTTTCCTCTCTTTTTGAGGATTTGACCAAAGGGATTTTGGATGGTTATTGTCTTGGAGTAAAGGTGGATTTTTTGTTGAGAATAATGGTTGGGTTTTGTGGGAAACAGGTTTCTTGAATATTCTCAGAGGTGAGAGGGAAAATGGATGATACCTTGGAGAAGACGACATCATCTTTGGCTATTGTGGAGAAGAAACCTCAGAGAACAGGGGGATGCGTGGGCATTTTCTTCCAACTATTTGATTGGAACCGTAAGTTTTCAAAGAAGAAGCTTTTTTCCAAGAAATTGCTTCCTCCAGGTTAGTGTTTTGGCACATTATTGACATATATTTAGCAGATGCTGTCAATTTCAATGTTGAATCTCGTTAAAGTTATTTATATATTACTTGCTCTTTGCATTGATGTTTAGTTCGGTCGAAACAAGGTTCAAAGAAAAACGGGGGAGCTGAGAAGCACTCCAAACTTAGATTGGTATGAGTGGTTTGTTAATGCTGAATGTTTTGCTTTATTATATATCGGTTACTTAGTTATGATCCGTTAGAGAAGTTAACCTGTGTATTATTTCTGCTGATGGTATATTTTCTTGAATTATTTTGTGTAATGGTTTAGATTGCTAATGAAAATAGCGGCGGTTTCCCGAATATGAAGAAGAACCGTGGGTCGACTAATGTCGACCTTGAGCGAAAGCATGAAATGAGAGCTCCTGGTTTGGTTGCCAGGCTCATGGGTCTGGAATCAATTCCGGTATTACAGAGGCAGAAGTCGAAAATCGTTCAAGTATCTGGATCTGGAAGTCGTAAACCAGAGAAGTTTGTGGATGATGAGTGTGAACATGAGGGAGGTGAGTTGAATGCAGAGAAAGGGGGAAGTAAGCATGAATCGAGGCCTCAAAAGCTTCAAAAGATGAGTTTTAACGAGCGGCTGCCAATAACTCCATTGGGGGCTGAGACGCAGCCATTTAAGAATGTTTTATTGAAATCGAAGAAGCATCATCCCAAGCTCCCTTCACCGGTTAAAAGTCCCAGAAATCTTTCCAAGAAAAATGCATCTAAGCTGATTGGTGCAGCGACTCGAATTCTGGAACCTGGACTACAAACCAGCAGGTCTAAATCTTCCCTCACTTACTCGAACACCTTGCATCATTCTCCTAAATGCGAGAGTGTTTTGGACGAAGAGTGTTTTGGACAAGCGGTAGATGTGTTATCAAACCAACTTGAGGATTCTGCCACATTTTCAAGTGTTGCTTTGAAGGGGCATCAGTCTTGCCCAAAATGTGGCCATTGTATGGATAATTTGGGTTCTAAAACACATGTAAGCAAACAGCCACTCATTTTTAATTTACCGGCATTACATTGTGCAGGACACTCTTGTCAAGGATCAGAAAAAACTAATAAGCTAGGGGAGCCTACATTTTATCAAGATTTAGAAGACGAGTTGCCAGAGGATTACCCATTAGTCGTGGCTCCGTTACCTGATTATGAACGACCATGTGTTAAGCATAAATCAGAGAAAAGTTCTTTGAGTGTACATGTGCGTGAGGGTTGGATGGATCAACCCGTCTCATTTGGTTCTAACCATAAATCAGAGAGAAGTTCTTTCAGTGTACATGTGCGTGAGGGTTGGATGGATCAGCCCGTCTCATTTGGTTCTAACCACAAGACTCAAAGCCAAAATCAGATTTCAAGACTAAGAGATACAGTCCCTGCCAGGTCAAAATTAAGCAGTCTGTCGCATGATAAGGTCTCGTCTTCAAATTACATTAGTGAGACAAGGAATGTCATTTCACTGAATCAAAGTTCAAGTTGTCTTACTAGGTCTCGATCACATGTTGGAATGGACAATGAGAAATTTGAACCTGAAAGCAGTATCGAAAACAGACAGAATGACTTGTTATTACAAAGACGAAAGAGGAGGCCTGTTAATATCTCTAGACAAGGTGAAAGCTGCTCGGGTTTGGGCTCCACCGTAAATAAGCGAACTTGCTTTTTTCCTCATTCATCCTCGGGTATAGGATCAAATGTTCACTCTGAAAACCGGCAAAGAAGTAAAACTGGATTGATTGGTTTGCATGAAAGAAGAGTTGGCAGTGGCCCGGGGGACCAAACTGCCGTTTCTTTTCAATTTAATACTCCAACAAAGCAGAAACCGGGATTTCCTGCAGTTACAAAAAGAAGGGTTCAAAATGATTCAGTTCTCGATGACAAATCACAGAGATTAAATGAAAATGATGGAAGGACAAGGTTTGAAAAGCCGCTCCCACTGAGTGGAGATGATTTGGGTGTCCTTATTGAACAAAAATTGAAGGAATTGACTTGCCAAGGCGATGATGATGGATGCAATGCAGCTAAGAAAACCATTGCTATGATTTTACAGGAGCTGATAACTGCCTTAACTTCAGAAACACCGTTTCAGCAGGATAAATCATCAGTTATATCAGAAAGGAAAACTAATTCGCTACGCCACTTGTCATGCTCGAAGTCTTCAACTTGTTATCAGGTAGCGTAAATACTTGAATTTCTAGCACCCAAAAAAAAAGCCAAAAGTTCTCAAATTTTGTTCTTTGATGAATGCGATACTCCGTTATCCAGTATTCCATCACATCTTTTAGAATATCATTGGATGAGATTCAGTGCCTGTTGGTATCTTTAACCTATTATGTAATTTGTCGAACATGGCAGTTCTACTTTCTTTCAATTTAACTGTAATTCAGGTCTCTTCTTTCGTTTAAAGCCTCAAGAAAGTGCACCCATTAACAAAAGTACTAATATAGCTCAGCTCAGTTCTGGCATTAGACTTTTTATTTGGACACATATGCAAGATCCAATTGAGTTTGTTGTAATCTCAATCATATTTTTTATCATACTTGTACTCCACATATTTCATTTGATTTATTTATCAGGCAAACACGGTGAAAGGCAAGACATTGGTCGATCAAGTAGTTGGAAGTGAGCTCCTAAGCCCGGGATCTGTTCTCGAAACATATTCTTCTGAGATGAGTTGTCTTTCCAGCAGTCAAGGTGATAGTTTTGGTAAGGATGCCCATTTTTCTTTGTCCTGACAGTCTAATTTAATTTTGTGTTACCAATTACGTTTTCTAATGCTATGAGACTCCCCGAAACTATGAATTACTCCTTCAATGAACGACCTTAACCATGATGCAGAAAATTTGGATTCTTTGGCCTCCATAAACACTGCGAAAACGACTAAGCAACTGGTGGCCAACATCATCAACAATGTTTCAGAAATTTTTCGATGCCTGAACCTTGCTAACTGTGGATTGAAAGGAACCAAGCTCGACCATGCAAATGAGGTTATTTTGAATGCTGAATTGGTAATTGGAAATGTAGCTCCTACCAGTTCAGTTGTACAAAGAAATTTTTCTATCAAACATTTGGTCGTGGAGGAACTGGAAACACTTGCAACCATTCTTTGGATGAATTTTGGTTGCTCCCTTGGCGTCGAGGAAAGTAAAGAAGCGAATCAGCTTCGAACATTTGCACTGGATTCGATCATAGAGTATCTTGATTCAAGATTTAGCAGATATCTTGACTTGGGAACCACACTGTCCCAACAACTGCCACTTTGCCTGAACACTAACACAGTCTTTTTGGACATAGTTGAGGAAGTGAGAAAATGGGAGGAGTCGAGCAGGTTTGTTTACGACGATCTGATAGAGAGGGAGATGAGTTGTTCCCTCGGGGAATGGACACGATTCAGGACCGAAAGATTTGAGACAGCTGTGGAAATCAGTAGCCATTTGCTTCAGAATTTGGTGGAAGAGATTGTGATAGGTTCTTGAAGGCTGAACGAATTCTTCTTCTCACTATTTTGTTTTCTAATCTCATAAGTTTTAAACAGGTTGTATTGATTGAACAAATTTATGGGTATCTTTAAGGTTGTTAATGTTAAGATTAGTTGACTTTAACGGTTTTAGCATTTCTGGTTCCATTCAATCAAATGTAAACATCTTTTAAACCCTCGCTCACAATGTAAAATAATGATTTTTATTTTTTTTCTTTATTCAAATTGAATTTAACAAGATATCAGATAATTTTGTTCTAAATATGTTATTTCAAAAACACAATTATATTATGCATACAAATTGATTAAGTAATAAACCCAACATAGTGTGGTATCATGAATTTTGCTACAACCAAGAACTTTGCTGGCTAAACGACAGCACAACATTGAACATTGCACGCATGCTTTATGATCAAAGCTTTCGTTTTCAGACTTCGTGGCTTGCCTCAATAGTTGTCAATTTCCCGCAATTGGGAATGACTTAAGTTGGAGTCTCGGTAATTACAAAATCTTGCCTCCTGTGATCAATAAAAATCCTTTCGTTTTCAAATACATTATTTATGCAATAATAATTAAATCAAGGGATGACTTTGTTTTTTTTTTTAATGATTTACATCAAGGGAAACTTACCAAAAAATCCCTAAACCAAATGTAAAGTTAAAGTTCAGTCCCTATTAAAGAATTCTATCTGCACTTCCTAATTTGAAAAAACATATTTTGACATCCCTAATTAAAGGTATTGACTAAACTACCCTGCTCACACCCCACAACTTCCTTCCTCCTCCCTCTTATGTAAAGATTGTTTCCACATTTTTTCTTCTCAACCATTTCTTCCTTGATTTGAAGCAAATTCTTCTGCACTGGCTATGGTATTTTTTTCCTTATGATTTCGGTATCTCTCTGTCGAAAATTGCCTTATATCTTATCGACCCTTTCTTAGATTATTTTTTGAGCTTCTTCGATCTTCTTGATGTTTTGTTGAGGGGGAGATACGATCGATTTTAGGGGCTACCAAGGAAGTGTCCAGTCATTGTTTGATCAATTCCTACTGTATGGGTTGTGTTTCGGCTTGTCTAAATCATTAGTGGGTTAATTATATCAATTTTTGTCTGGACATTTTGGCTCCCTGCTACTGTGCGTGCGTGAGTGGGTTGTCATTGTTGAGTTTCCTCTCCACCTTGAATTGCTTTGTTTAAGTTCGATTTCTTGTTGCTGCCAGATCGAGATTTGCATTTTTATTGGTCAAAAATTTGATGTCAAATTCCCTAATTTTGGGCTTGAATTTATGTTGTTTCAGGTTTAGAATCTTGCTACTTTTATCATAAAATATTTCTACTGTTAGTTGAAACATTGATGCTGTTTTGGTTGAAAGTGCTGCTATATTGGTTGAAAAATTGCTGCTATATTGATCAAAGTTGGGTTGTTGTTTGGATAAAAAAATGGTTGTTGCTGAATCAAAGTTTTTATGGTGCTTTGTCCAAATTACACTATATATTGAGTGAAGTTTATACCATTTATTGATTCAAAAATATGCTACCATTTATGTTAAAAAATCTAATGTACGACGAACAAGTCTTGTTGCTGTTATGTCGGTTGAACTGACGTTGGGTTCTTCCATGCCTGGCATACTATATATGTAGTTAAGTGTACTTTTGTGTATTACAACGTATAAGTTTGAAATGATAAGTCATTTCAAATTAAATTTTTCTTTTGGGTTGTCCTTTATTTTGAATGTTGTCTCATAAAATAGTTGATTTTTTCAATTTGTGAATCAGATGACATATATTTATTCTTTAGCAACTGTTGAGGGCAAGGACGAGAATTGGGAAGACTCTGGCTTGTTGTAACAATGAATGAATGTGTTTATGTTTCAGACAATATTTGTATTACCTTCATGATGTTGGGAAAAATGAGAATTTTTCGTTTTCTATTGATCATGATACATACTGTTTTAGGGCAAGTTAAATACAATTTGTTTTGGGACCAAATATTTTTTTGTATTTACATTAAGTACATATCAAGCAAGAAGCAAGTACTATCACGTTTGCTAATTGACAATATATCAAGTACTCATATTGACATTAAAGTAGGTACATATTCACTCCAAACTAAACACATATTCAGTTGCATAGTATTGACAAATATTAAGAATAAAGTCTCAATTGAGGCAAAAAAAAAGGAATGTAAATTGTAAAGTGCTTGGTTTGTATTTAAAATGTACATATTTAACATTACATAAATACTTAATTTGTGTTAAAACAGTATTCCTTTGGTGTTTTGAAAATCAATTCTCAATTGTGATCAATACAAAGAATGATAATTCCAAAGTACTTCGTTTGTATTCAAAATTTACCAATTTTACATTCCAAATATACTCAATTTCTAATCAAAGGATACTCGTTGTGTGGGTTGGAAAATAATTGTCTCAATTGGGGCCAAAACAAGAAATGGTAATTCAAAAGTACATGGTATGTTCAAAATGTACATATTATACATTTCAAATATAATTGGTTTGTGTTCAAAAGATACTCATTTTGTGTGTTGAATGGTTGGTTGTCTCAATTAGGATCAAACAATGAATGTTAATTAAGTTATAGTTAGTTATAATTTAAAAAGGGTAATTACAGATAAAAGATTTAAATTAGATGATTGTTGTAACATTTATTGGTCATCGAGTGTGTCTTGACTCTTAATAACTTGAACAGTCAACCATTAATGTTGTACTAATGTATATGTTGACATCTTTTTTGACATCTTCAACTGAGCACTCCAACTTTTTTTAACATGCATCATTCAGCATAATATATTGTATAAGGTTTGTGGCCTTCTTAAATAGGGAAATTCTTAGATTATTTTGTTACACATTATAAATTTGAAAAGTATTTGGTTATTATTTAAAATGTACATATGTTATATTTCACATGTACCCGGTTTGTGTTCAAAAGGTACTCATTTTATGCCTATTATACAAGCGCGTACTTTCTGAAACACAAGTGAGTATATATTAAATATAAAATATGTACATGTAAATAATAATCAAGTACTTTTTAAATTTATAATGTGTAACAAAAGAATCTAAAAGTTTCCCTATTTTAGAAGGCCATACACCTTGTACAATATATTATGTTGAATGTTGCATGTGAAATTTAAAAATAGTTGGAGTGCTCAGTTGAGGATGTCAAAAAAGGATGTCAACATATACATTAGTACAACATTAATGGTTGACGTTTCAAGTTATTAAAAGTCAAGACACACTCGAAGACAAGTAAATGTAGGCGTGGCCATTCGGGTCGGGTTTTCGGGTACCCGACCCGATCGGATATTCCCTAATTTGATGAAGAAAATGGGAACTTTCGGGTATGTAACCGATTCCCGACCTGAAAATTTTAGGTCGGGAATCAGGTACTTTTTTGAACCCGATCGGGTTTCGAAGAACTAAAAAAAAATACATATGTAATGTTGACTCCTTCCACTTCGCTTCAGACTTCCCATTTCGTCTTTTCCATTTTTCCCTAAATCACGAATGCCCACCTCAGCCACTTGAAAGTTTCACCGATCACCACCACCACCACCACCACCACCACCACCACCAGTAAGCTTACCGCTTACGCCTGCGCTCGCCTAGTCTCCGTCGCTCGCCTTCGTTCACCTCTTCCTCGTCATCTTTGATGCACGACCGCGCCTCTGCTCGTCTCTCAGCGGCGGTGATACTTCGGCTACGGGAGGAGGCGATACTCACGCCGATATCTCCTAAATCATTGAGGTAATTTAGTGTATTCGATTTTTTTATTATGGATGCTACTAAAATGAGGGACAATCGGTAGAAAATTCGTTCAAATTGTAAATTTATTTGATGAAATAGCTTAACATTTTTCTATGGGTTTGACCTAATTTGGAATCGGGTACAATAAATTATAGAGATTGGAAGGAAAATTTGAATTGAAGAAAAAATGGAGAAATGGGAGGGGATAGAGTAAACTGCATGATAATTGATAAAGTACTTTGAATTTTTTTACCCATTTGTGATGGGTACATCCACGATTTAACAATTGATAGATGAATCAATTAATGTATTTGCTTTATATCAAAGTTGATGAGTTCACTTTTCTCCATGAAAAGCAAGTAAGGGTTGTCTCTTTATATGTGTAGTTACAAAACTGCAAAGTAAATCTTTCATTATTATTAATAACTTTGACGTAAATTTTGAGAAATTTTCATTCAGAGTAACATCTAGTGTCTTGATTGTTCTGATGATCTGAAAGTTGTGTAGGTAATGGAACCAGTTGGTGGCTCCTCACAATCACACAGTGATGTTGAAAATCTTGAGGTAAGATCATACCAACCACAACCAGAGATACAGTTTAACGATGTTGATGCTCAAAATGTAAATGTGAACGAGGATGAAGATGAGAACGAAAATAAAAAGAGGAAAAAAAGGACATCGAGGTCACCGTTTTGGGATCATTTTGACAAGTTTGATTGTGATAAGATTCAGAAGGGTCGGTGTAGATATTGTAAAGCTGAAATTAGAGCAGACCCTAGATTACATGGGACTACATGTCTTGCTAACCATTATAAATCTTGCAAAAAGAAACCACAAGAAGTTGAAACAAATCAAAACCGTCTTAGGTTTCAACCACCTCATCCGAATCAACGAGGTGGGCTATCCAATTGGCATTTCGAGCAAGATAAAGCTTTAGATGCATTATGCCAAATGTTGATTATGGATGAGATGCCATTTAGGACGGTGGAGAAAGCAGGTTTTAAGCATTTTATGTCAATTACATGCCCTATGTTCGCGATCCCCTCCCGAAGACATTGACCAAACACATTTACCAAATGTACTTAAACGAGAAGTCAATGTTGATGTCCTTCATGAAAATGCATACTCAAAGAGTTAGCATCACCACATACACATGGACATCCATTCAAAAGGTTAATTACATGTGTCTCACTGCGCATTTCATTGATAATGACTGGAATTTCCATAAGAGAGTTTTACACTTTTGTCCAATATCTGGTCATAAGAGTGAAGAAGTAGGTAGGACTGTTGAAAAATGTTTGAATGATTGGGAGATTGATAGGATATTCACTGTTACTGTCGATAATGCTTCGTCAAATGACGGCGCTGTTGCTCACTTGAGAAGGAGGTTTGATGGCCGAAAGAATGCTAGCATTATGGGAGGGAAATATATGCACATGAGGTTCATTGCTCATATTCTTAATCTTGTTGTACAAGATGATTTGAGGAGTAAAGAGGAAAGTATAGCCATATCTCGTATTAGAGGAGCAATTAAGTAATTAGGAGTTCACGTGCTAGGTACAAAAAATTTAATGAGTGTGCGATGCTTGAAAGAGTAGAATCAAGCACAATGTTGTGTCTCGTACCTACTAGGTGGAACTCTACATACTTGATGTTGGAGGCGGCCACGTCACGTACTAATGTTTTTGAAGCGTATGAGGACGGTGATCGTGGTTTTGTCATTGATCTTGTGGATGGGGTTCCAGATGGTTCAGATTGGGCTGGAGCTAAGCTTTTATTGAAGTTTTTGGCCCATTTTTATAACCTAACATTGTGTATCTCGGGCTATTTGTATGTCACATCCAACATTGTGTTTAAAGAAATAAATGCAATTGATCGACTTCTTAACCGGTGGTTAGATAGTGATGACTTTGAATTGTGTTTGATGGCAGCCAGAATGAAGGAGAAATTTGACAAATATTGGGGATCAATTGATAAGATGAACAAGATCTTGTATTATGCTGTGATCCTTGATCCAAGTCGTAAGTGGTCATTTTTGCAGTTCACATTTGAGAAGATGTGCCCCAGCGTCACAGCAAATGGGAGCCCAAAAAGTAGGGACTTGAAAGATCAAGTGTGGAGGGGTTTTGATGAGTTGTTTATGGAGTATAAGAAATTATATGACCACACAGTCCCAACAAGCCCGAGTAGAGCAAGCTGTGATGGGTCATTGCGTAGTTTGGCTGGAAATGGTGGTGATGAAAATGAAATAGATGATTTGGATGATGAATTTAATAGGATGAGGACAGGAAAAGGCAAGCAGATGAAGTCCGAGTTGGACAAGTATTTGAATGAGGATTGTGAGCCATTTGGGGAGGAGTTTGATATATTGAAATGGTGGAAAGTAGAATCTCACATCCAATTCTTTCCAAGATGGCTCGTGATATTTTAGCAGTTTCAGTCTCCATCGTTGCTTCAGAGTCTGCATTTACCACGGGAGGGCGTGTTCTTGATGCCTTTAGGAGTTCTTTGTCTCCTAGAATAGTCCAAGCTCTCAAATGTGCTCAAGATTGGCTACGAATGGATTCTAGGCCTGTAAGGGTGGAGGAGGATTTGTGTGAATTAGAAAAACTTGAGAAATGTTGTAAGACCCTAACCCCTTATACTCGTCATTAGTGCATTTATGACGTCGTATGAGTATAAAAAAAATTCATTCTGTAAAAGAATCCTTACATGCTTCACATATTATCCATGACATCAATAATACTCAGCAATAAGACTCAAGGTTCACCCATTATCATCACCATTGCACCACTTTTACATTGTGGGTTTTTATAAAATTTGGGCAGAGTCTCCCCATAAATTGAGCTATCCCAAAATAAAACACATCACCAAAACAATTCCCAGCCAGGGAAAAAACACAATACTCAGAAGACATCAAAAGTGGGCTTCAACACCCTTATACAGTCCATATACATGCTTCCAGGTGCTCACATACGAGCAACAAATAAATGAATACTAATCTAACTGAATAAATAGCGTATACTATTTACCCACACTCATATACGCTTCTGGAAGCGGCATGATCCAACAAAGCTCGAACCAATATCCCAAAATAGCTTAGTACCTGTTGTACCTGTTTCAACAGAAAACAGCCCCACACAGGGTGAGCATACCAACATCACACTACCCATCTCATAACAATGCATAAAGATCATGATAAGATCAAAGTATCACAATTTACGAGTATTGAAAATCTATAAAGTGTACTCCCTGTACAATTCTGAATTTGTATAGCTTCCAGTCACTGTTCCTGTTTCAAACTCACGCACTTTCATAACATCAAGTTTAGTATCATTATTCAAACCAAGAAACTCATCAATGCAATGACTACGAGATAACCACAATTTATCATTTAGATTCAATCATACCCAATCTCAAATCGAAGGCAACTTTGCCCTCTAGTTAATCTCATCCTCAACCATTTCGAATATTGATCATGCCAAAGGCATCACTACCCAACTCCATATCCGGATCACGTGCACTTACGTGTCCACCATACCACATATATCAAACTCAATACACATATTCATTTTCCTACATCCAATCATCACATTTAACAATACGTGTATATATGAATATGTAAATACTGGGTATACCTGCTCGTACGTCACCACGTACCTTAAAGTCGACGACATGATAAACTATCTTGACATCCGGAGAATCATGTAGAATCTATATCGAAATTATCACTGAATATTAGTTCATTTACACTCCAATCGATATCATTCATTTCAATATCTTAATTCAACAACTCAATATTATCATCATTCACTCATTTACGAACTCAAATTAACTGGTAATTATCGAAGCAAAGTCGGAAAATCGGATATCATATTTTACCCAATTTCGCACACAGTTCACACACGCTTGTCAGCCGATTCCGGCGACCTCCGGCGGCGGTAGTGGCGGAGACCGGTGTAGAAATCTTCGTCCAGGTGAGGGGAAGAGATTTGGTATATAGCTTCGTCCAATTTGGTGTAGAATCGAAGAAATCGAACAAAAGATGCTCAAATCCTAGTCTGTGCGATTTCGTCCGTTCCAGATCAAAATCGAACCACTTTCGAACACCAAAATTTGATTATCTGGTATGGAAAGATGCGCCTCTGAGTTGTGAACACGGTGGTAGGTCGGTCTCGTCTTTAGGTGGTCGGACGGCGGCGAACGGAGCGAATAAGTACACGGTGGTCGGTGATCGCGCGAGCAGTGTGTGTTTTCGCACCTTTTAGTAGGTGCCCGCGATCTGTGTGTGTTTTACACGTTTTGTTATGTGTTTTTACATAACACCGATATATATTAATTCCCGACCAATTATGAACATCGGGGTGTCACCGGTGTACTGGTGCATATGCGTCACATGTACAGTCCACACCTAACTTCATGTCCTTATTTGAATCATAAAAATTAAATCTTTCGATTTAATGCAAATTTTGTATTAATAAAATTTCGGTGTTAATTAGCATGATAAATTCGAGCCCGAAATTATTTATCCCAACTCCGCTCCGAAATCCGATACCCAAGAATTAAATATCGACATATAATATAACCACCATAATTAACTCAATTGCACAATTAATAATTATTTCGGACATTACAAATGTAGTTTTAAATTTTTGTTATTTTTTACAATTGTAATATGAATATTTGTAATTTGGTTATGCATTTTAGTTCTCTTTTTTTTTTTTTTGCAGATTTGACTGAAATGGGCAATGATTCATCAATCCTCGATGTTTGACGAAGAAGAGGAGATTCCGGAGACAGGAGATGCACTAATGATTGATGATGATAAATTATGTTTGATGCTTCTTGTTTGATGTTTGATTTAGTTGTTTTTGATGTGTTGAACTTATTATTGTTGTTTGGATTATTATTGATGTTGAATTGAGTGATCTGGTTGATCACGGGGTACAAAAATTAAGGGGAGATCATGCCCGTTTTTTAAAAACTCAAATCTGAAAAAAAAAAGGATGAAATTGAAAAAAAAAAAAAGCAAAAAAATGGGGTAACCCGAACCAGAAATATCGGGTACCCGCAATTGTCGGGTATCGGGTATGTTCTGGGGGTACCCGCAAATTCAGGTACCCGAACCGAACTTCCCGATTTCCGAAAACCCGACCCGATCCCAGCCCTAAATAACTGTTACAACAATCATCTAATTTAAATCTTTTTACTGTAATTACCTTATTTTAAATTATAACTAACTATAACTTAATTAACAGACACGACCAAATAAAAGATAAAACCAAAAATAAAAGATAAAATCAAAAATATATCTTACCAGTTATACATATTACTTCAATTAACATAAAGTTTAACAGACACGGCCAAATAAAAGATAAAACAAAAAATATATCTTACCAGATTCGAAATGCATATAAATAAATGCATGTCATCGAACTCATCATAATATCATTCATACTAACACCAAATGTATATCACTTCAATTACCATAAAGTTTAACAAACATGTCTAAATTTCATTTTAGCCAAAAACCTTTTAAATTGTACAATTAACCCCCAAAAATGTACTTCGTTTACATAAATCGAATATATGTCAATTGTAAATTAGGTATTTTTTTCAATACAAACCAAGTACTATGAAATTATCATTCCATGTTTGGCCACAATTGAGATCACCATGCTTTTAAACTAACAAAGTGGCTCCCTCCTGAACATAATCCGAGTATATGTCAACTGTATATTAGGTACTTTTTCAATACAAACCAAGTACTATGAAATTATCTTCCCTTGTTGGGCAACAATTTAGACCTGCTTTTCGAAACACACAACGAGTACTTCGTGTACATAAACCGAGTATATGTCAAGTGTAAAATATGTACTTCTTCAATACAAACCAACTACTATGAAATTATCTTCCCATGTTTGGCAACAATTGTGACATACTTCTCGAAACACACACCGAGTACTTCGTGTACATGAACCTAGTATAAGTTAACGACAACATAAGTACATTTTAAATATGAACCAAGTACTTTCCGATTATCATCATTGTTTTGCCCCAACTGAGACTACTGCTGCTTTTCAACACAGGAAACTAGTATTCTTTAAACACAAAGTGAGTATATATTAAAGACAGACTATCATCATTGTTTGGCCCTGACTGAGACTACTACTGTTTTTCTGCTAAAAAAATGAGTACTTTTGGAATACAAAGTGAGTATGTTTTAAACACGATATAAGTACATTTTAAATATGAACCAAGTACTTTCCGACTATCATCGTTGTTTGGCCCCGACTGAGATTACTACAGCTTTTCAGAGCAAAAAATGAGTATTTTTTGAACGCAAAGTGAATATATGTTAAACACGATATAAGTACATTTTAAATACGAAAAGTACTTTCCAACTATATACTACTGCTTTTCAGTGCAAAAAACGAGTACTTTTGGAACACAAATTGAGTATATGCTAAACACGATATAAGTACATTTTAAATATGAACCATGTACTTTCCGACTATCATCGTTGTTTGGCCCAGCCTGATACTACTACCTCTTTTCAGCGCAAAAAAATGAGTATTTTTGGAACACAAAGTGAGTATATGTTAAACACGATATACGTACATTTGAAATACGAATCAAGTACTTTCCAACTATATACTACTGCGTTTCAGCACAAAACAAGTACTTTTGGAACACAAAGTGAGTATGTGTTAAACACGATATAAGTACATTTAAAATATGAACCAAGTACGTTTCAATTATCACATACTTTATAGCATTTTATCATACAATTTACTTGCATTCATATGAAATTCCAGTTAAAACTGTCAGTCAGAAACAATCATGCCAAGTCTTCGTAGAAATCCATCATGCAAAACAACAATGTCAAGTCTCACGCAACATGTTTCAAAAGTATACTTTCTGACCCAGTTACCCCAATTTCACATGTCAAAAATTTTATCACCCCAGTTCCCTTAATCATTCAAAGTTCACACATCACACCCCACACTTAATTATATCATCATATCATTTTAAAGTAAAACACGATCATCACCCGCAATAGACATAGACGATAAGTTGCATTTACCATTATCATCAGATTAGATTGTTCCAAAGCATTACAAATTAAAAATAATAAGCATAAATCCCAAAAAAACGAGAAACAAAAAGGGATTAAATAAATCATGTGAGAAACTTTTTTCTTGATTGAATCTACATGACTTGGCTGGTTTTCCGGACGACGTATCGTTAAGCAGCGACCTTTCGCTTCCTAGAATCATTGTTATCGACAGAAATAACCATTTTTCGGCTTCTTTGGTGGCGTATAAGTTGTGAATTGGCTCCTCATTGGCCAAGACCCACCGTTGTTTCTCTACCGCGATGGTGCAACTGTCTTCCACATTTGATATGAGATGTTAAAAATCGGATATTGTAATAATTTAAATTGAAAATCTGAAAAGTTTCATGAATGGTGTTGAGATGCACACTCAAAGCGTGGGGTCCTCTTCGTTGCTTTCCCCATCTTCATTGTGTATTTTTGTCAATTATCCACATTTGTTAAATAATGAGTTTTCAATTATTAATAAGGGCAATTTGATATTTATATGGGGTTAAGGAGTTGCAGCAAATCAATAAACTATTTTAGAGAGTGGAATTAACTTTTTCCTGACATAGGTACTGAACACAAAGTTTAATGTTGAGTTGTGGATGTTCTCCCAATTTGCCGTTACATCAAGGAATTACTTCACAATCTCACGTATAATTCTGCACCCGACTGATTTTTTAAATATATTACACATTCATTCTAACACACATCTCTACGAATTTAATATGGGTAAGTGTAGGTTTCTAAATATAATTAATATAATCAAGTTCTTCCCTTGAAAGGGACGAATATATAAATTCCCCCATCGGCTACGTCTTGGTCTCTTGTTTATACTTTCAACCCCACAACTAGAACTGTCAAAATGGGCCAGACCCGTGCCCAACCCTCCAAATAGGCGGGTTGTGTCAGCATTTTTAAGGCCCGCCAGCAGGCGGGCCTATACGGGCTAGCCCAAACGGGCCGCGGGTTTTGGCGGATTGGCCATATTTTTTAAAAAAAAAAAATTTGTTATTTCTTTTTTTTAGGCTCAATTCATAGATAAAAACTCAATATCACATTGAAACATTCGATCTACTATATAATTTTCACTTGGTCTTGCTTGAAAATTGCAACAAGTATTTCAAAATTGAGTAAAATACTGATTCACTAATCAAGTTTTTTTAGTAGTAGTGTTAATATCTAGATAAAACCTGAAACAAGTTTCAGTATTCTTCTAGCATCAGTTCCAGGTTCGGCAAATTTAGATGTAAATTTTTTTTGAAGTTTTTTCTTTTTAAATAAAATTTAAAAATTTATATTTTTTTTAAAAAAATTAAAATTAAAAAAATATATATTTCGGCGGGCTAGCCCGCCCAAATCCGCGGCCCGCTTCGGGTCGGGTTGGGTTGGGGTTTTCCCAACCCGCCTAGAGGCGGGCCGAAAATGGTTGGGCCTGTTTGGGCCGCGGGTTGGGTGGGCCAGCCCGTTTGGATCGGGCTGGCCCGTTCTGACAGCTCTACCCACAACCATATTGACAAGTATATTTAATAATTTTTCAATTTATTTGAAGAATAAACATAAACTTAGTCCAAAAATATTATAAAGTAGCTAATGAAATATTAGATCGTATACATTACATTAATATGGCATAAAAAATAAATAAAAGAATATTTTTTTTAATCACCAAGGGTAAAATCATGCACTCTACTTTAATATCCCGTCCTCCCATCTGTGACTCATATTTCGCACAAACGGTTCAACTAAATTATCTGAAGTTTGGAAATTACACACGCCATATCTTTTGTGCGTTTGTTGACGAAGTATTCTGCACCGTCTTTCGTATAACAAGCTAGACATATTGGCATCCACATGATATATGCACTCATATCAACATGTCGCTATGTTGCCACTATATAATGAAATAAAGTTGTGCATCTGCTAATAACTATTACTTTTGCCATAGTCGCAAATGATTGATCCCAATAATTGGTATCAGAGCGATATCATGACTTTGAGCCTACCCAAAAGCAATTTATAGGGATTCTTCGAAGAGAATTTTGGGAATTACATGACATATCATCTGTGCGCTCGTCGATAAAGTGTTCTGCACCGTTTATGTCATACAAGCATGGTCCATTGGCACGTACATGGTGCATCACCTCATGTCCACATGTCGCTTAGTACAAAACTTTATGATGCCACTATATAAGTACATAAAGTTGCACCTCCGCTAACAGTTACAATTTTTTGGCATAGTGGTATATGATTGAGCCTAACACAATGCATTGGACCAAAACTATATAAAATCTATGTTAACTAGGTGAAATAATGCCAATAAAAATATAACATATATATCAGTATTATATGTTTAACATCTATGTAAACTAGGTGAAATAATTCCTATATATATACATATATATCAGTATTTTATGTATAACAATTAACATATATATAGGTCCAACATGAAAATTTATAATAGCAATATATAATAGATAACCTAACCATTACTATACATTACATAATCAACCAAATGTAACGTAGACTTAACAAGATAGATTAATTGGCATAAACAAGATAGATTAACGTAGACTTAACAAGATAATTTAAGGGGCATAGAAATATACGTTTTTACATTACAAGTTTATATATTTTATGAAAGATAAAATATTCTTGAAAACTTCTCTATGAAGATCTCTTCATCTCTTTCCTAAAAGTCATTATACTGAAAATAATTCCAACATCTAATCTAGATTAATAGAACAACGTTAACTAACTAAAACAATTATGATCCTTAATTTTTTTCAAATGTTACTCTTTTGGACAGATATTTCATCTCTTTCTCTTAATCATAGGTATATCAATCGGTGTCTTTATCTCTAAAAAGCTTCTTCTTTCCCATTAATCCCCTCCTCCAACGCACCTCCGCCACATGCACCGCCGCCGCCGCCCCGCCGCCGGTTCATCCAAATGGGATTTCTGTGACACCACTACTGCCTCATAATAACATGAGAGATGATGAATTATTATGGAGATCTTCTAGGGTTTCTGCAAATATTCAAGATTATTGAGTTGGGAAGAGGGTGAATTCTTATCCCAAAAATGGCATGTTTTTGACACCAGGGCCATTGCCACTTGCGCCATTGCGGGACAAGTTTTTTTAGAGGACATGAAGGGAAGTACTCCATTTATGTTCATGCTCATCCTTTCTTACAATGAATCTGTGCTCAAGATTCTGTTTTTCAGGCACAAGGATTCCTATTTCCTAGCCAGGTTTGTTGATTAATTGTCATGATATAATGTTGTAAGACTCTTTTATGTATTTGCCCCACAAAATGGCATTTGGACATCAGACATCAGAGGACAATAACGCTTCAGTTAAAAAAAATCACACGTAATTACATACTATCTAAATACATATACGATACGAAATAAAGTTTACATTCACAGAAAAAAAAATTATATTCAATAAAAAATATCATTAATACAGGATATAAAAGTAAATCCCTATCGATCTCATAGTTTTTACTTCGTAACAAAATATTGTATGCCTAATAAGGGGGTGTACTATTCATCCTGTCACCATAGACTTACTCTGTTGTTTCTATAAGCTCGGGTTTTTAGATGAGCCAACAATTTAACATGGTATCAGAGTATCTGGTTAACGCCGAGGTTCTTAGTTCGTTACGCACAACAACAAATCCGTCCACATGAAATATTGACTTCATAAATAATCTTTCTATAAGCTCGGCATTTTAGATGAGACGACAATTTAACATACCCTGCCACCTAAATATAGAACTCATAGAGTGAGCTAACATCTATTACGTTCATATCTAAATACATAAATATCACGTAAAGAACTGTAAAAGGTTCTGTAATCGCTATAATAACCACTGTGTGTTAGTATTTGCCATGTATGACATATGTATTTATTGTTGAATAAATACAATCACGATAAGAAAGCATGAATATAGTAACTCTTCATTGTGTCCATTTAGTACATCTCGACATCGATGTGTGTTAGTATTTTGCCATGTATGACACATGCATTTCTTGTTGTTTTATCGTGTTTTGTGGGCTTCAGCTACTTATTCGTTTGTACCTGTGATTTTATTAATATAATTATTGTTTATGTTTAAAAAATGAATATAATTAACTCGATCAAGCATTAATCATGGGCACCATATTTAGGTGGCCAGTCACTATTATTAGGAATTAACTCTTTTTAATAGAACAAGGGTAAAAATTGAAAGAATGAACTTTTTTTTATTTATAATTAAGTTTTTAATAGGGAAATTTCGGGCAGGTACCAATAGATAAAAGATTTTTCGGTCCAGTCACAAAAAAAAATTCTTTCAATTAAGTCCATGTTTTAATGCAATGACCAAACTAACACCGCTTATCAAAACACTCTGCACCACATGAGTAAATTTTACATGCACCGCATGAGTAAATTTTACATGCACCGCATGACTAATTTACATGCACCGCATGAGTAATTTTTACAAGCACCGCATGAGTCAATTTGACATGCACCGGATGTGTCAATTTTACATGCACCGCATGATTAATTTTTATGTGCACTGCATGAGTCAATTTTTACATGCACCGCATGAGTAATTTTACATGAACCGCATAATTAATTTTTGCATGCACCAGAGTCAATTTTACATGCACCGCATGAGTCAATTTTTATATGCACTGAATGAGAACATTTTACATGCACGGCATGAGTACATTTTTACATGCACCGCATGAATAATTTTACATGCATCATATGATTAATTTTTGCATGCACCGCATGAGTCAATTTTACATGCACTGCGTGATTATTTTTATGATTAATTTTTACATGCACTGCATGAGTCAATTTTACATGCACCGTATGAGTCACATGCATTATAAGATGCATGTCGGTGGATTATCTCTAGAGAAGCGCAGCAGCACCACCGAACGCAGCAAGCTAAGTTGGCTAGAAGAAGCTGTAGAATCGGAACTCCATGGTTGAATATTAGCACACAAACTGGCACTGGCACCGTTGATTCAATTTTTTTTTTCAAAAAATTCGATACAAAACTTTTGTGTTGCTTATCAGTCATCACAGTTTGATTCTCTTGAATAGAATGGAAAAACAAAAAATCTGTACTGCACTCGGTAATTATTGCACCACCGGTTAAGAAATGATTTCAAAAAAAATCACGAGAAGTATCGATGATTGAGAGAACAAACCACTATCGAAGAATTCAAGGAAAGACAACAAAATTTCATCGATTAATTTTTGATACGCAGATTCATTGAGAATGACAACGACAATGAACGACGAATCTACGGGAGACAATGACAAAAGAAGAATATCTACAAGTTCTGTTGTAACGATTCAATTTTTTTTTTTGTTCAGCTAAAGAAATTGATTCAAATTTAACAGAAAACTCAACGATCGAGAAATCAACAATCGAAGACAAAGCAATCATAGCATAAGTTCGAACTTTCAGAATTGGAACATCCGAGAACAGAGGACATTAATTGAAGCACATTTACGTAATTGAGACAATGCTCATTCCTTGTACCGTAGCGATTTTCAAAGCAGTGCATCAATTTTCGATTGATAATTATCCAATTGAATGGATGAATTTGCAAGAATCAATTTGTCGATCGGAAGCGAGAATCCGAAATTTCGAGAATTGTTTCTTGATTCAAATCTGAATGAAACTTTGTCTCCACTTCAATGCTTTAGAACACAAAAATTGATGTGGGCGAAGGTTTGGGGATGAAGGTGTAGAGAGCAATGATATTTTAGTCATAATTAATGGATTAATTAGATTAGAGTTTGATAAAATAGACTTATTTGAAATAAGTTTTCTAAAAGATTTATTTAGTTGAAAGAATATATTTTGGGAAATTTAGTTGAAAGATGCTTTGGAAATTGACGCCTTGTTGTAATTTCCTCTTTTTAATAATATGAATATGTAAGATAATTTAGTTGGACTTTACTCGATGCCTGCATGTGTCGAATCTAGAACTTTTATTTAGAGGGCAAAAAATAATAACATAAAAATAAAGGGGAAAATAAATTTAAGGGGTCAAAATATAATTTTAGGGTGGATAAAAATATATTTTTGGGTGCAAAATATAAAATTTATAAAAAAAAAATTAAGTGATAAATAATTTTTTTTTCGAAGGGTTCTACAACTTCTTCACAATCTATAAACTACCTAATAAGCTCAAACTATAGTTTCTTAGCCTCCATGGACGGCCCCCGAAAGCCAGGCCATGGCCGATACAACCACCAAATGTGGCCCACGATCACCATCCAGCAGTGGAGGAAAGGTTCCCAATGGTTCGAACTCGCCGTGAAAATAATATCCGACCAAAAATACCACAAAATTTATCAAGTTTATTGTCTCCCACCATGCCACAATGATGAGCATTATTTCCCAACTTTGATGAACTTTCTTGATTTGGAGATGATGAACGGGTCGGTTGGTCATGGGGCGGGCCTTACCCGAGAACATTTCATCTATATTGTAGCATCGGTATGCAGAAAAAACACAAATATTTAATCATTTCTGATGTGACGGCATAAATCCACGACTGCTAACACAAGGAATCTGAGTTTAACTCGAATAATCTGTTCAATTATTTACGTGGGACGAGGAGGAAAGTTCTTACCCCAAAAACGTAGGAGAAAACAAGGCTGGCTTTGGTGGGATATGTATACACTGAACACTTCCTTCTAACATCTACACAACCTTGGTCATCGATGGCCTATCCGATCGACTTGTCTTCATGCACCAAAAAAAAAAACAAAAAACAACCAAAAACATTTTTCTTATCCTCTTGATTAATGAGTTCCTCCATTTCCTTGTGTCGAAAAACCATTACATCCTCCTATATTTTCTGGAAAATATTGTTCACTAGCCTTGGACTGATCCCCGATTTTAGTGAATTTTCTTGTTCCAACCATTTCAAGAACCATCATGCCATAGCTATGTACATCAGATTTATGAGAAACTGATCCAATGTTTCTCAAGAACACATCGGGGGCAATATATCCAGCCGTCCCTCTTGCTCCGAGTATCGATAAAATACTCTCCTGCTTTTGGAAAAAGTGTAGCTAGCCCGAAATCCGATAAAATGGCTTTGCTACAGATATTCCGTCGTTCTCTGCTCCAATTAATTGTTCTGATATCAAATTGATACCAGGAGCATCAGACAGATGGAGATGCATCGGATTGTGAATATCGAATGTTGTTCTCATATCTGCCGAACTCTCTATATCCGCCATTGAAGAACGAGTAAAGCGGAAAAAAAAACTAAAAATCTCTATCTCAATCGAGGAATTTCAAACCTCTGTTCTCCTCTGATACATGTTAAAACTAGCAAGAGGATGGGTCTGAACCATTTCTGGAAAACAACAGTCCGAAGAAGAAAATGAAAGCCTATAAACCTATTTATACATTTTGGTTTAATCACCCAAATAAGCTACTAAACCAACTAAACACGCTTCTTCAAAAAACGTAATAAAATTTACTTTTAAGAATTATACATATCTCCGATACGTAAATGATTAGATAAGATTTATTCGGGTACCCCAGCTTCGATATACAGAAATATTTTGCAAAAAGATTAGAGAGAGAGTTCTTATAGATGAATATTTGGAACAATATACAATTTCTTGATCTTAGTTTGAAGTTAATATCTGACCACAAACATGGAGGACAACCTATGACATTTAAGGTATATAGATTTGAACATGAGATAGAGCTGAAACTGCAGACCGAATACATTAGATGATGCATGATATTTTACACGAAAACAAACACCGGGAGTTCTTATTTTTCTCAGGTCAGCTTATATATCTTTCAGATAACTTACTTTTATAGGCATATCCAATACGGTACACACTCAGGACTCAGAAACCGTCCAACATGGAAATAATGGGTTGCTGCAATATACCTTCTTAAATGAAGCCAGCAGCATGAATTTTTGTGCTTTTCAAGCGATCACCATATCAAGCCTTTTCTTCTCCTAAATCTATCGACGCGGTCAGTACTCATTCTTGATTTTTCAGGCATGCTTGACTTCTTAGATTTGTCCAGTTGGCTATCCAAACTGTTTCTTGAAATTTCTGGAAGATCTGGTGGTAACTCGATCGTGTTTGCAGTGTTGCTTTCTACTGATTTGTTCTTATTCTCGGGCTCTAAGAATGCTGTTGCTGAACCATTGGGTGCTCGTCTTAATTTTCCAAGAGCCAATACAAACTTTTTCAGATGTTTGATGAACTCGGGATAGAGTTCAAGATTGCAATGTCCACCGCCGTTTATCCAGATAGGATCGTATTTTACATTGCATAGATCCCAAAGCTGCTTACCGTGTGAGCAATCAACAACATCATCTGCTGTTCCCTAAATATTGGTGTCAAATTACGAAATCCTTAACGTGGTTTTTTTTATAAAAAAAAATTATTGTGCGAGGCAAGTTAATACAATAATGATCTTGAGAAATCTTTAGACATTTCATGAGAGAGCCAAAAAAAGGTGGGGAGAGAGTGCCTTTTAAACGAAATAACGAGAACTTACATGAATAACCAGAATTGGACAATTTATCGCGCCAATTTTGTCAATATTCTGTAATTAACAAGAAAACCGAGAGTTAATCACATAACTTTCAGTTTTGCAAAATAGGTTATTGAACAATAATGCACAGCAGTATACATTAATACCTTGTAAATATCAAACCAATATGTCCGTTTTACAGGGTACAACACCCTTAACCCAGATAAAATAGGACTGTGCAGAACAACGCCTCTTAAGTCAGATATTCGTGCCGCAAGATCGATGGTGGGGCCACTACCAACAGATTGACCATAGAGTATTAATTGGTCGTTTTTAACCCCATATTTCTCCTTGAGGCACTTATATACAGCATCAATGTCTGCGTATGTATTACATTCAGTTGGCTGTTTCAAAGAAAAGGGATTGGATGGGTCAAAATATGATAGGACCAAACATGCAAGCACTTGGCAAGAAAGGCTAAATTTATAATATAATATTTTGACTTATTATCCAGACTCCTAATGAACAGAAAATACAAAAAAGAGTGTGATGCAAAACAAATTCTCTTTCTATTATCTTGAAACAGCCCAACAAGAAATAAGACATCATCAAGGCTCCTACTGAAGCCAACAATGGTACTATCAGTATCTTCGGCCTATACATAATGACGATGATATCACACGTAGAGTCAATGGAATAATAAATTTTCAATGAAATGAACAGAGAAAAATAAAAAATAAAATCAACAAAGATAGCAATGAAAACCATTATCTTATTATGTTGTGGGGAAGTATTTCAATGGCGAACATCTTGATTATAGGCATACTGATTCAAACTAGTGAACCAAAATAGATTTATGTTGTGGTGAAAGCCAGCATCTAACCTTTCCAGTGGACTGTCCGTAGCCTGAGTAGTCATACCTGAATATGATGAAGAAATGAGCAAAAAAACTACACGATGATTACAAAGACAAGAAATATAGAACAGTCATTTTTATGTTTTTTCACTGTTGACAAAATATGCGAATAAGTAAATTTTGAAGGGAAAATTGCATTAAAAGGGAGCCATTGCTTTTATTTACTGGCAAAGTAGCTCAAGATTGAGCTCTTTTCTTTTCAAGATATTCACAAAAAACTATGCTCTATGATGACAGGTTTCTTTACAAAAGTGACATTACTTAAAATAATGATGTGGCATCCACCAACTGAAAACTACCTGCTGTAAACATAAAATAGATGAAGAAATCAATTACTTTCACTTTCAATTCCCATGGAAACCATCGTGCCAATTTAATTCATTTCTTCAAGTTTGAGATGGAGTGCAGTATGAGAAACTATCAGTTTAGGTTAGGGTTCACTCTTCCAAAATGCACCCATGATTTCATCTACTATATAGTTTTGTACAAAGTAGGGTCCAATCTAAATATGTATAATCATTGACGGAAAAAAAAAAAAGAAATGGAAGGAAACGAAAACATTTCGGTTCACATAAAACTTGGTGAGAAATAAAGTAACTAGCTAACACAAGTGGCATGGGAACTTCAATGTACACCTTTTCGCTTCTTCACTCATTATTATAATCAACGTTGACAGTAATGTATAAAATTCCCAATATTTGGAGGACTTGGTTTTAATCTTTTTCTCAGTAAAAAAACAGAAAAATTGTTTTATGACAGCAATCAATTTAAAAAGTACGAGTGATACAAAAAAGAAAGACCACTCTTCGTCCACCATCAGAAAGCTGAAAGATTGACTCGGTAGAAACATTACTTACGAAGCAAAGAGTATTAGGTTCAATAAATGTGGTTATCAGTTCCAAATTCAGAGTCATTTACATTGTGCATGAATCAAATGATTTAAACTGTTCGACAATCCAAACATCATCCGTCATTCATTTAAAAATGCAACCACCAAGCCACCCCAAAGACATATAAGTTCCAAGTCTATCAATTAAAAAATTTCATAGATGCAATTAACTAATGAAAAAATTACTCCACTAAACAATTTCTTTTAATTGGTCCAAAGGCAAACTTCCTAAATCAAGGTTGATATCTTCTTTGACTCACAAATTATGAACATCAAGAACAACACTCATATTATATTGCACATACTAGGTTGTAGGTTTGTCTTAATACATTCGCTGGTGTGGTGGACATGATCACAGAGTTCAACACATGTGAATATCCAACATTTGCATCTAACTACAGGGTTGAATGCTGCATCATGAAATTGCGAATTGTCAGCAGTGGAGATAAATCTAAAGATTGCTATTTGCGATAGCTATATGCCACTGCATAATTTTTTTGTGCCCAACCCACTGCATCATTTTTTTGTGCCCAACCGGAATACTTATTTGAAAATTCAAGTTTGAAAATAAATAAAGACAAGATCTAGAAGAAAACTTTCATGGCATTGATGTAGACTCCATTGAAGGCAATTTTCAGGTAACAGTATCTTTAAAGGAACAAGTATTTCTCCTGATCCCACTCGTTATTTCCTTTATCTTTCTGTTGCATGCATTAATTTTGAAAACTAGTAATTGGCACCCAACAGTAGTAGACAGGCTTTGACAAGCAAAATGTGGGGCATAATATTCCATAATTACTCCTTTATTGGAAGGTATTAACTGATTAAACATAGTAAACGTCAAATGCTAAGTATGATAAAATTCAGTCTATTCTTTTCTTGAACCAGTCATTTTTCACTCCTGCCAATTCTAGATAGGCTAAAAAGCTACGCTATACCAAGTTATTCATACCTTAGATAGGGCTTAGGGGCATATCAACCATTGTATATTCACATCCAATTGACCTTATGGAGGTAACTACTACTCAACCCAGATACGGGACGTCCGTTACATCCTTTAATTCGGTTGTTACCATGTCTGAAATCTACAAAAATCTAATCATGAATGAAACCAAAAGTCACAACCAAGGATGGCAACAAACACGGGTAGAAATTTGACTTTCCTTGTTTGGATAAGCAAGTGACAGGTGAATAAAAACTAATCCAATACGAAGTTGTCATCTTTATTCTCGGATTTTATATATCTTCCAAACAGAACTATTCTCATCTATCGTCAGAATAAATGGATGGAAATAATTCTAAATTTCCAACAAAGATAAATAAATAGATTACGAAAGAAAACTAAACCAAAAAGCTATCCAGCATCAGTTTTCAATTTAAATGCAACCACAAATCAAGGTAAGTGCAAAGGCCATCACCATTAACGAAACAGAGCCCAAACGTTACGGGACAAAAATCGAAAAATTACCCCATCAGATTGATTCGAAGACGGAGGCTGAGCTCGACGAAAAGCTCAAACATCTGACCTAAATCGGCGGCGTTACCGTGGGAATAGAGGAGCGTAGCCGTCGCCTTAGGGTGGCTGATGTGAACCGCCACTACGTCATTCCCTTTACGTGTCCTCAGAATCAAAACGTCAACGTCCTCCCTTCGAGGAACCTCCGGGATACACAGCGCTCCGCCGCACGACTCGTCCGCCACAACCGTGTACGACGGCGGGGTTGGCGGGAAGAAAGCGAACTTAGCAGCGATCGACGAAGTAACTCCTCCCATTGCGTTTGTCAGCAGCACTACGATAATTCCCCTCTCTGTGGTGGTTTAGTAACTGAATTGCACAATTCATAAAGGAAACTGTTATTTTTCGTGATACTCTTTTCTTAATTTCAGCTCCTGCTATTTAGATCTTGAATTCGGGAGGGATATGAAATCCGGAAATCGAGTGATATGGCGTCGGGAGGCGGCGCGTGGGTAGAGAACACGATGGGTGAGAGTGGGGATAGTAAGTGGAATTTTAGGAAGGAATCTGGTCTGGTCCGGATAATAAGGGGGTTTGGCATTTTAGAACGTTAGGATTTTACTGCTGGTACATAATGCATCACATGTCTAATATTTAACTAATTTATATTATATGTTTTCATTTTTGATATATGATAGAACTCGATGCAAAATTATACTCACTCTTTTCACAAAATTACTAAAAATTTAAAAATTATTCTACGTAAATAATTATATCAACTAATTATAAAATATAACAATATCATTAATTTTATTACAATTTCAATATTTTCGTATCAAAACATTATTTAACATCAAAAAATTATTATATATACGTGCAACAAACGTGCATATAAATAATTTGTTATTGCATTTGCTTTCGTCCGCTAGTGTGTGTATATATGATACCCCTTAATAATAGTCACCACCGGATGGACCGACATGTTTCCTTTACGTCCTAGTTGTCTTACTTCAGAAGACCTCGCATCTTCTTCCGACCTCTTTATATATGACCAACCTGGTTGGCCGACATGTTCTACCTCACCTATTCGCCCTCCTCCGAACGTTCCGGCGAACTCTTTTTGGGTCTGAGCTCATTGGCCGATATCTTCTCATAACTTGCTTAGTACATGGACACAACCAGTGAACTGTATCTCCTAAATTAGGCAAGTGCGAGATCTGCAGAGCAATATCGGGGATTTGATTGCATTCACAAGATTTTACATATCTTGATAAAATTTGGATAGACATGGAATGAGTCATTGGAATGAGTCATTGGTACATGTTTGGGCATTCATAATTTCTTTCACTTACTTTACAAGTATATATTTTCTCGTATCCTCTCGTCTAGACTTAAGCGTCTGAGGGGACACGCCGGAAAACTTTCGGCCCCCTTCTCACGTTTATTTCATGATTCCAGGTCACTAAGGTGAGGATCCAAAGCAAGATTGACGCAATTATTATTGGCATTGAAGAACATGGAGGTATTGACTTACCTCTTATTGATATCAGAATGTAATCACACTTTTTGGTGATATCAACTGACGCCGTCTGTGGGAACATTAGCAAAAAGATGTAGAGATTGACAACAAAAAGGAAGAAGATCGAATAATATGTTGACCTCTATGAGGTTCATGACAGAAAGAGGAGTAACAATTTATGGAGACGTACTTGAGAGATCTAACATCCTAGAAGAACTTGAAAGATCTAATCTCATATTGTAAACGCGAAAGATGTAACCTCCACTGACGAACGCGGATATAAGCTTAGAAAAGTTGACTAGTTCATTGTCATGACTATTGATGGGACCACAAATACTAATCAGATCCCCAGCTGCTTGGAGGTCATCCCCAACTCTCTAGCAAAAACTCATCATTAACTCTTCAATCAGAGGTCATCATGAGTTCTTCGTCTTGACCATCAAGAGATCATCCTTAGTTCTTCAATCAGAGGTCATCATGAGCTCTTCATCTTGGTCAACATGAGCTCATCCTTCGCTTTGCAATTAGATGACATCAAGAGCTCTTCATCTTGGTCATCATATGAGTATCCTTAGGTGTTCAATCAGATATCATCATGAGCTCTTAATCAGGATATCATCATAAAGTCTTTTGGAGGTCATTTACGACTCAGGAGATCATCTTCAACTCTTTTGGAGAAGGTCATCCTTAGCTCCTCAACCAGAGTTCAACATTTACTCTTCAATCAGAGGTCATCATAAGCTCTTCATCTTGGTCAATATGAACTCATCCTTCGGTTTGGAATTATGATGTCATCAAGAGCTCTTCATCATGGTCATCATGTGATCATCCTTAAGTGTTCAATCAGATATCATCATGAGCTCTTAATCATGATATCATCATAAAGTCTTATGGAGGTCATTTACGACTTAGGAGATCATCTTCAACTCTTTAGGAGAAGGTCATCCTCAGGTCCTCAACCAGAGTTCAGCCTTTACTCTTCAATTAGAAGTCAACATGAGCTCTTCATCTAAGAGGTCATCTTCAGCTCGTCATAAGATCATCATCAGCCCCTTAACCAGAGATCCTCAGGAGGTCATCCGAATCTCCTCAACTAGAGATCATCCTTAGCTCTTCAATCAGAGGTCATCATCTCAGCTCTTCGTCATAAGGTGATCTACCTCGTAGAGCTCATCATTGCCTATTCAGTAGAGCTCATCCTCAGTTCATCAGATGAAGATCATCTCAACTCTTCAGTAGAGCTCATCCTCAGCTCTTCAGATGGTGATCTACCTCGGATTCAATCTACATGTTTGGGCATTCATAATTCTTTCACTTACTTTACAAGTATATATTTTCTCGTACTCTTTCGCCTGACTTGAGCGTCGGAGGGGACACGCCGGAAAACTTCTATCCCCATTCTCACTTTTATTTCGTGATTCCATGTCTCTGAAGTGAGGATCCAAAACAATATTGACACAATTATTATTGGCATTGAAGAACAGTGGGGTATTGTCTTACCTCTTATTGATATCAGAAGGTAATCACACTTTTTAGTAATATCAAAAATATATATATGTGTGTGTGTGTGTTTGTGTAGGTAATAATATCAGAAGGTAATCACACTTTTTGGTAATATCAAAAATATATATATATGTGTGTGTTTGTGTGTTGTGTGTTGTGTGACCAAATCCATAGTGAATTGTCTTGATTAATAATTAATCGTGTTGTGGTGCAAAATGCCAACAACTATCTATCATGTTCCTAATAACCTTTGAATTGTAAAATCTTCTTTCAAACCATATAGTTTTCTTCTTTCAAACCATATAGTTTTCTACACGTAAATGATAAATCATGATATTTTTATTTCATGAATTCTTCGACTGTTCGTCAATCGAGTCACAATTATGCTAAATCCAGCGTTTTTATATGATGTTATTGGCCAAATCATGTTACAGTGGGTGGAACGGATTCCGTGTCACATAATCATTTATGTTTAAAATACTTTCTGGATGTTTATTTGGGTAATAATATACAAGAAAACAAATGATTTTGACCGGTAAGGCAATATGCACATATTTTGCTTCTTAATTTTATGTTTTGATGTGTTTAATCCAAGAGGGTTCGTTCTATTTATACTAAACCAATATATGTTATTAAAAACACCAATTGGAGGCATAATTTCATAAAAAATCGCACGAAGAGACACACCCATTTTGAAATCTGCACAGGCGCGCGATCAATAGGGGAATAGATCGGGCCCTCGTTATCCAAAAATCTGTCAGGCACGACCTATCGCGCCGACAGATTTTTATGCCCAATTTTTCAACTGCCGCGATCGATCGCGCCAACACATGACAATCGATCGCGACCTCCAGAATGTCCAACATACAAATTCCTTTCGTTTGGTCTCCGACGCTTAATTTCAATTCAATAATCAACATTTTCCCAACATTATCGATATATTAAGGTATTGTTTGTATGATTGATACAGATTCATGAGTTATTCATCCCACAATCAACCAGCATACCAAACATCATATATAATTAATTTAACTATATAAATCACGTATATCTGTTAATTTTTCATTACTGATATTTGTTAGGATTATTGGGTTCAAAATTAAAGCCCAATATTATTATTAATTTTGTTAATGAGAACAAAATTATGGTAAGTTAATTATGAAAGGCAATTAGGCTAAAGAAATCCCACATTGATTAATTGAGGCACTTATGGTTTGTTTATATTGAGATACAAATCATTAGAGTGTAGTTAAGTAGTAAAGATGGGTGCCCCTCGCGCGCCGTCCGTCCGTCCGCTCGGCTCGGCACGGCACGTCACGTCACGTCTCGACTCGACTCGACTCGACTCGACTCGCCTCGCCACGCCACGCCTCGCCTCGCCTCGCCGCGTCGCGTCGCGTCGCGCGTGTCGCTGCCGCGAAGGCAGTCCTATCTTTTTACTACACGGATTTCTGAAATGACTTTTCATATGCCTGAAATGACTTTTCATATGCCTGACTTTTCATATTCTGCTGAGTATTAAGTTTGAGACTTTTTACCTACCTGCAGAATTGATGTCAGATTTAAGTGTGAGACTTAAATCCGAAATGAATATGATGTTAAGTGTTGAGACTTTTCATCTAACCCACTATGCATTGTCATTTAAGTTGTGGCCTTTGGTAGGCCTGCTGTTGCAGCTATATAAGCTGCTCCAGCCTCATTCTTTATCTCATCCCGAAATTGCATTTCATATCATATCATATTATCTTGAGAGTACTACACACTGTTCAGTGTTCGAGTGAGTCTGTCTGGGTTTCTGCTTCAACCCATACAGAGGTGTTTGGGACGTTGTACCTTGGAACTCTCTTGTCCAGGAGGCCAGAAGTTGTAGGTGGGCAATTTAGAGTTTACGGGCACACGGTTTACTGTGGCCTCGTCCAACAACAAAGTTTCTGTCCAGTTTATTTAAACTGTTTGTTGTAAGTTTTTACTGTTTCAACAATTTTATAATATCATAGTATTTGTGATCTTCTTATGCTTTGCCTATTTGTTTTTAAGAGAACAGAACCAACAATCGTAAACTCTAAATCTTTTTGTTCTGTTTTATCAAAACTCAGCTTTCATATTTACTTAAGATTGTTCATGCTTTTTTCAAAGGTTTAAACCTACTGTTTCAAAAACTGCTTTGATATTATTTGTGCTCTCCTATTTGTGTTTTGTTTTAGCTAATGGCTGACCAGTTTACCCAACCACCTGCTGTGAATAATGAGATTCCGGTGATCAAAGCTAGCGGTACTGAGGCCGCAATGCCAATTCTGAGAAGTCCAATGCCATTTTCTCAATTTGAGAAACCGGAAAAGTTCAAGGGTTCCAACTTTAAACGTTGGCAACAGAAGATGATGTTCTTCCTTACCACCTTGAACTTGACCAGGTTTCTGAAGGAGGAGAAACCGGTAGAGGACAAAGAGGATCCTCAATCTGCTGTGATAGTTGAGTCCTGGATGAGTGCCGACTACCTTTGTCGTAACTACATACTGAATTCTCTTGACGATGCACTTTTTAATGTGTATTCCCCCAAGGAGACTGCTAAGAATCTTTGGGAATCGTTAGAGATAAAGTACAAAGTTGACGACGCAGGCACAAAGAAATTTGTAGCCGGGCGATTCCATGACTATCGAATGGTAGATGGCAAGAGCGTTGTTGAGCAATGCGAAGAGCTGCAGCTGATATATCATGAGCTTGCTGCCGAAGGTATGGGGCTAAATGATGCTCTCCAAGTGGCGATGATGATTGAAAAATTACCGCCATCTTGGAAGGACTTCAAGAGCTACCTAAAGCACAAGCGAAAGATGATGAGTCTAGAGGATCTTATCAGGAGGCTGCGCATCGAGCAAGACAACCGAAAAGTTGACAAGAAATCATTTGGAATGATTTCCAAGGCCAACGTGGTTGAAGTTGGGGACAACTCCCATGGGAATAAGCGCAAACGTACTTTTGAACCCAAGGGAGATACTCAGACAAGGAGGTTCACCGGTGACTGTTATGTGTGTGGTAAGCCTAACCATAAGGCCAAGGACTGCACTCAACGTCAAAACAACTGCACTCAACGTCAAAACAATGACGGTAAGAGAAAGATAGTCCCTTACAAAGGCAAAGGCAAGAGGCCTGCACATGCCCACATTGCTGAGGACAATCTGAGCTCTGACATGGATGACATGCATCTGAGTGCTGTGATATCGGAGGTGAATCTTGTTGGAGGGAACTCCAAGGAATGGTGGGTCGACACTGGGGCTACTCGCCACATTTGCGCCAACAAATGGATGTTTAAGACCTATCAACCGGTGAATGATGAGAACTGCTACATGGGAAATTCAGCAGTCTCAAAAGTTGAAGGCAAAGGGACGGTTGTGCTAAAAATGACTTCCGGAAAAGAGTTGACTCTTACCGAGGTGCTCCACGTGCCAGAGATCCGAAAGAATCTCATCTCCGGAGCAGTGCTGAACAAGAAAGGCTTCCGGCTTGTGTTTGAGTCCGACAAAGTCATTCTGTCCAAGGGTGGTATGTTTGTGGGCAAAGGCTACTTGGCCAATAACCTCTTCAAGATGAATGTAATGACTTTAGCTCCTAAGGCTAAGTCTAGTGTAGATGTTGAGGTTGATGTTAATGCAGCAAATGAGGCTAGCACAAGCAAAAATAATGTAATGACTGTTGCCAATGTGGCTAATAAAACTTTAAAGTTTGATTATTCTTGCGAGTCTTTACATTTGTGGCATGGTAGATTAGGACATGTGAATTATAAGTCCTTACAAAGGCTAATGTCTCTTAATCTATTGCCTAAATTTAACATCAATCATAAACACAAGTGTGAGACTTGTGTAGAGGCCAAATTAGCCAAGTCATCATTCCACTCAATTGAGCGAAGCACCGAACCGTTAAACTTGATTCATACGGATGTATGCGATCTAAAGTATGTACAATCTAGAGGCGGTAAAAATTATTTCATAACATTTATCGATGATTGTACAAGATATTGTTATGTCTACTTAATGAGAAGTAAAGACGAAGCAATTGATATGTTCATTCACTATAAGAATGAAGTTGAGAATCAACTTGATAAAAAGATTAAAATTCTTCGAAGTGATCGAGGCGGTGAATATGAGTCACCATTTGCACAAATATGTGCTGAGAGTGGCATTATTCATCAAACCACTGCGCCTTATTCTCCCGAGCAAAATGGTATTGCTGAAAGGAAGAATAGAACGCTTAAGGAAATGATGAATGCAATGCTTATAAGTTCCGACTTACCTAGGAATTTATGGGGAGAAGCTCTGCTTTCCGCCAACTATGTGCTAAACAGAGTACCACATAAGAAGTTGGATAAAACGCCTTATGAATTGTGGAAAGGTCGCTCACCTAGCTACAAGTTTTTAAGGGTTTGGGGCTGTCTAGCAAAGGTACCAATTCCTCCTCCTAAACGGACTAGGATAGGACCTAAGACAGTAGATTGTGTATTTATCGGATATGCACAAGATAGTAGTGCATATCGTTTTCTAGTGCATAAATCAGATAATGCAGAAATGCATGTAAATACTATCATTGAGGCTAGGGATGCTTCGTTCTTTGAGGAAATCTTTCCCCACAAAACTCCGACAATGCCTGAAACCAATGTTGAGAGAAATGTGGGGGATAGAGAATCTCAAGAGAATGTAGAATCGCCTAGACGAAGCAAAAGAGCGAGAAAAGAGAAATCTTTTGGCTCGGATTTTCTAACATATCTGTTGGAAAAAGATCCGACTACTTTCAAGGAGGCAATGTCTTCAAAAGACTCTGATCTTTGGAAAGAAGCGGTGAACAGTGAGATAGAATCTATCTTACATAATCATACTTGGGAACTAGTGGATCTTCCTGCAGGTTGTAAACCACTAGGCCACAAGTGGATCTTCAAGAGGAAGATGAAAGCTGATGGTACTGTAGATAAGTACAAGGCTAGACTTGTAGTCAAAGGCTACAGACAAACTGAAGGTGTTGATTATTTCGACACATACGCTCCTGTATCCCGGAAAACATCTATAAGGTTGATAATTGCATTTGCTGCATTATATAACCTAGAAATCCATCAAATGGATGTTAAAACGGCTTTTCTAAATGGAGAGTTAGAAGAGGAGGTTTACATGGAACAACCTGAAGGGTTTGTAGTTCCAGGTAAAGAAATGAAGGTGTGTAAACTTGTGAAATCCTTGTATGGATTAAAACAAGCACCTAAACAATGGCACGAAAAATTTGATAGCGTCATGCTTTCAAATGGGTTTAAAACAAACCAATGCGATAAGTGTGTCTACGTGAAAGGAGACAATACAAACTATGTGATAGTATGTCTATACGTAGATGACATGATAATTGTTGGTAATAACGATAACATCAAAATTACCAAGAAAATGTTGTCACGAAATTTTGAGATGAAAGACCTTGGTCTTGCAGATGTGATTCTTGGAATGAAGATCACCAAACATGCAGATGGATATTTTCTCTCCCAGGGTCATTATGTCGAGAAAATACTTGACAAGTTTGACAAGGGAAATAATACCATCGCTAGAACACCTATGGAAGTGGTGTCAAATCTTTGCAAGAATCGCGGAGAAGGTGTGCAACAACTTGAGTACTCTAGAGTCATAGGCAGTCTAATGTACCTCATGGATTGCACTAGACCTGATATAGCTAATTCTGTCAATACATTGAGCAGATATACGAGTAATCCCAGTTATGAGCACTGGAAGGCAGTAGTTCGAGTTCTTAGATATCTAAGATATACTTCTAACTACGGACTACATTATACGAGATACCCAGCAGTAATTGAAGGGTATTCAGATGCGAATTGGATATCGGACTCCAAAAATATAAAATCTACGAGTGGATATATATTTATAATTGGCGGTGCTGCTATTTCATGGAAATCATGCAAACAGACATGCATTGCTAGATCAACTATGGAATCTGAGTTCATAGCTTTAGATCTTGCGGCAGAAGAAGCTGATTGGCTTCGGAGTTTCTTGGAGGATATTCCAATGTGGTCAAAACCAATGCCACCCATTAGTTTGCACTGTGATAGTCAGTCAGCTATGGGAAGAGCACAAAACAATGTGTATAATGGGAAATCACGACACATTCGTCGGAGACATAAATCCGTGAGAAATTTACTAAAAACCGGTGTCATTTCTTTAGATTATGTGAAGTCTAAAGAAAACATTGCTGACCCATTTACGAAAGGTTTGACAAGAGACCGAGTAGAGGTTTCATCGAGGGGAATGGGGTTGAAGCCCATGAAATTGATTTCCAACCATGATGGCAACCCAACCTGAATTGTAAAATCCAATTTGCAGGTTCAATGGGAAAACCGAATTGTGGGGGGGGATCGAACAAAGCACTCGGGAAATTGAGTTCCTTACCTATTCCTGTGATGAAAGAGTGATAGACCTGTACTTTGGGAAGGCTGAGCTCATGCTCTTAATGATTCTTCTATCTCGAGATGATAAAGTGGGGTATTACAGGATACTCTTTAGGAGAAATCACCTATGTCGAATGTGAAGGGGCCGCTTCTATGAGATGACCCGAGGGCTAAATCTCTAGAGCATTCGATGAAACATCCAAGGCAGTCCAGGGCCAAAATGGACAACAACGAAAGAACCAATAATAGTGTGGAGATGAAGCTGTGTGAGTATTGTTGTCTTGTTATACATAAAACGTCGAACAGTTCAAGGCATCGCGTCCACTGGTTGACAAGTATATCCGATGATACTTTACTAAGGAAGGTTCAAGGTTAATCACCACCTATCCTGATGCAGTGGATTCTCAAAGTACTCTCAAATCTTCATCTAGGTGCATTGTGTAATTTTTTCGCCATATTGCATTCATGTGGGGGATTGTTAGGATTATTGGGTTCAAAATTAAAAGCCCAATATTATTATTAATTTTGTTAATGAGAACAAAATTATGGTAAGTTAATTATGAAAGGCAATTAGGCTAAAGAAATCCCACATTGATTAATTGAGGCACTTATGGTTTGTTTATATTGAGATACAAATCATTAGAGTGTAGTTAAGTAGTAAAGATGGGTGCCCCTCGCGCGCCGTCCGTCCGTCCGCTCGGCTCGGCACGGCACGTCACGTCACGTCACGTCACGTCTCGACTCGACTCGACTCGACTCGCCTCGCCTCGCCTCGCCTCGCCACGCCACGCCTCGCCTCGCCTCGCCGCGTCGCGTCGCGCGTGTCGCTGCCGCGAAGGCAGTCCTATCTTTTTACTACACGGATTTCTGAAATGACTTTTCATATGCCTGAAATGACTTTTCATATGCCTGACTTTTCATATTCTGCTGAGTATTAAGTTTGAGACTTTTTACCTACCTGCAGAATTGATGTCAGATTTAAGTGTGAGACTTAAATCCGAAATGAATATGATGTTAAGTGTTGAGACTTTTCATCTAACCCACTATGCATTGTCATTTAAGTTGTGGCCTTTGGTAGGCCTGCTGTTGCAGCTATATAAGCTGCTCCAGCCTCATTCTTTATCTCATCCCGAAATTGCATTTCATATCATATCATATTATCTTGAGAGTACTACACACTGTTCAGTGTTCGAGTGAGTCTGTCTGGGTTTCTGCTTCAACCCATACAGAGGTGTTTGGGACGTTGTACCTTGGAACTCTCTTGTCCAGGAGGCCAGAAGTTGTAGGCGGGCAATTTAGAGTTTACGGGCACACGGTTTACTGTGCCCTCGTCCAACAACAAAGTTTCTGTCCAGTTTATTTAAACTGTTTGTTGTAAGTTTTTACTGTTTCAACAATTTTATAATATCATAGTATTTGTGATCTTCTTATGCTTTGCCTATTTGTTTTTAAGAGAACAGAACCAACAATATTAAACATTCATGTCATTCTACCATCCAATACTATGTACTAAATAATGCCTAAATGAACGAGTCTGATTTAATATTAAGTTAGACCCATATCTATCGATATTCTAATGATATAAACTACGGGCGATATGTTTTTTTATATATATATTAAAACCGGCAATGTCGTGGCGTGGGGTTAGGCAGACCCCTACCACTTTATTATATACATACAAATATTATAAATGCAAGAACGAAATATATTCAATGATGCATATAGATAGGTCAAGCATATAATATAGTTAAATAGTAAAACTTATCAGATGTATTCTAAATTATTGGTTTATTTTCCATGTAGTTAATTCATAATTAAATAAGTATGATGTATTTTATCGGATAATCTTTAATATATAGTGCTGCTATTTTGTATGGTTAGTGACAATGAAACATTAAGCTCAAATTAACTTGAGTCATGCTATTAGTGAAAATCATGGGATTATGTTTTAGGATCAAACGCTTACCACTAGGCCAAAATCTATAACTGTTAGAAGAGACGTAATTTTATTTTCTTATACGTTAACAGCACAAAGCCTCGTACTAAACGGTATGCAGACATAAGGGGTTGCACTATGTTGATGCTGATATATCAGGTTTGTTATGGCATAGACGATGCAGAACTGTCCGTTTATGAGTGTAGAGAAGTCTCAGATAATATGCTATGAGGTGAGAGAACATAACTTTAATAAATAAGTGAGGATAGGGTGGTTGCCACTTCTGTCTTTAAAATTATTGGGGATAGGCAATAGGGAGATTGAAGGTTCTCTATTATGACTATGTATATGGTCCGAATTTTTGGTTTTATTATAAATAAAAGAATATTAATTGATTAATAAAATGCTTGAGTGACATGTTAAAATATTTCAATTTGGCTTAGTGACATGCGTAATCTATGGCACTTTCAATGATCTTTACCCATCACTAACGCAAAAGTGCAGGTTAAAAGGAGGAATAGTTGCAAATATGTATTTCTTTTAAAAAAAAATTAGACATGTGATCCGATGCAAGAAATAAATTACAAGGCGAAGGGACGGTAGACTTGAACCACATGTGATCTAATGCAAGGCAAATAAATTACAATTTTAAGTGGAATGAGGGCGGCGTACCAATTTGGTTGAACCCGATAAAGCCTTGTAGTTGTAATAGTGCTCAAATATATATAAGATTATGAAAAAAAAAACATCATCCACCTTGATGAAAAAGTGTAGTAAACTAAAATTGGGTTATGCAATACATAAATATCTCTTATATTCATCTTATTAACAACCCTTTCTGTACGCGTTGCGTGCATATATATATACTAGTTAATTTGGCACCACGCAAGGCGTGGTGCCAGTGGACTTATACATTAAGGGAATATTTGAACAAATGTAATACCATATATCAACAATAGATTGTAGGTAAGCAAAAAATAAAAATGTACATAAACAAGCAAAATCGACGACCTGCAATCTATCAGAAATTTATCATGCCGAATATTTTAAAAAAATACAAAAATAAATGAAAAACTAAAACAAAAAGAAAATAAAATAATTTTTAAAAATAAAAAAGCGACGGCCTAATATTACAGGAACAATAACATATTGAACAAATAATAAATAACAAAAAAAGGAAAAAAAGGGAAGGGCAATAACCTATTGAACAAATTATAAATAACAAAAAAAAAAGAAAATAACAAAAAAAAAAGAAAAAAAAGGGCAAAAAGGGAAGAGGTTACTGTTCATGGGAACAGTAACCTCTTCCCCACTTATATATATGGTATATATATATATATATATATATATATATATATATATATATATATATATATATATATATATATATATATATATATATGTAAAATAATGTGATAACGTTCGTTTATTATTTTGGTTTTAGTTTCTTTTTAATTTAAATTATGAAATGATTATACAATATTTTTATTTTTTAATATTTTTGGATTTTAATAAATTTTTTTGGGTAATATGGTAAATTGTATGGCATGTGTGATCGTAATTTGTAAGATTGGGAAGGACATGACGTAAATTGATGGATACATGTATGTCATATGTGATGGTAATATTTTAGATTGACAGAAGATGAATAAAATTAGATATCAGTCTAAAATGATCGGACAACTAAGGTGATCACACATTATATAGTATAAATATGTGACTATCGTATGAATTAACTATTCTGTTTAGAATATCATAGCAAAATGGCAATTATCTTAACCCTATACTATAATGTGTATATAATCCAATTTCTACTATATATAAATTAACGAGATTATCGAATAAATGATCTTTGTTTGATTATGATTTTGAAAAATAATATTTTTAAAAATTATTTTGAAAAAAATATATATTTAAAAAAGACCTCAAATCAAAAGATTGTTTGAGAAATGTTTTTTTTCATACTATAGCGAGAAAATTAAGCAGTAGCCTATGAAATTAACACAACCAAAAGCCAAAATTACAAACTGCGACAAAATTTGAGAACTATTCTTATTTTCCGTACAAAATATTTCACAATACTACTCAGCAATACTACTCAGGTATTGCGAAGAGCAAAGGTCGCCAAGCTCTCCTCATCAATCGCTGCCGGAACGTCGCCGTTATAGGCCGGCGTGGCCGTGCCCCACATCTACCGACGCAGCCTCCGCCACCGCCACCTGATGTCGGAGACAACCGCTTCCTCACATTTCCCACAACCCTGTCCTCGAGTCCCGGGGGAGAAGACACGAACAAATCCTTTAGCTTGCGACTTACAGAAAACTCCTTCCCCTTCTCAGCCGAGCTTTCTTCGCCGCTGCTACCCATCCGATCCGGCGAGCTTTCATGGCGAAGCTTCGGCGGAGTTCTTCCACCGCCTCCATCACCGCGACTAAGCAGCATTCGGAGAGTTTTTCTCCTGCGGAGGTGGATCACCGGGCTTGTAGGGCTTCTTGTCGGGCTACTAGCGACCGTACACTTGGTGGCTAACATCTTGAATCTCTGCAGAGGTGCCATTTTTTTCACACAGAAGTTCTTGCCAATAATAATGGATGGATTAAAGTTAGAACATTCATGTAAAGTTAATGTGTGAGCATGTGAGAAAGGGAAAGGGAATCATAATAGAAAGAAGATGGGTAGTGGAAGTGGGATAATAACAAAGAATACGGATGGAGAGTGGGTCTCCATAGTTATTATAATTGAATGCATCAATTTTTATGAAGTTAATGGGCATCCCTGTCTGAGCCCTATGGGACTCTTGGATTCGTCCCCGGTATCAGATATAAACGAACAGAAACATAAAACATAAACTTTTCAAATATAAACTTATGGATGATTGATTGTGCAAGAGAAATTATCGTCAAATCTGTGTGTAAATCCCTCGAGTACAAATAATCTGGCCAAATCTACAATCCCAACACAATATTAATTTGACGTCAGCGTTTCTACGATAAGAAATCTATGATTGTTATATATCATTTGGTATATTCTCTATCACCGAACTTCAAAACAAATCGAGAGTGCATTGAAAAATTCTTTAAGATCATTCCTCATATTTTTCCCGTAAAAATGTGTGTTAACAAATAACATTTTATTTTATGCATCGAAACAATGAAATATATCAACACAAGTATATGGTTAATGTCACATAGGAGCGACAAACATATAGTATTCGATACAAAACGCATGTGGTACATTACCTAATTTTAACATGCCTTATATTCATCAAACATAGATTGGTAACACATAGGGATTCAGTCTACATGGTCAAATGGTGTATAATTCAACCACTATTACGTTCACTTATCATTATGTCAAAAGTTATAGCTGTTAGCAAGATGTGCAACTTAATTTTCTTATACAGTAGTAGCATAAAGTTCTGTACTAAGCGACATGTGTACAATGAGGGGTTGCACTATATTGGTGTCAATGTGCAAGACTTTTCATGCATTAGACGGTAGCTGATACACCTCCATCAACGAGTTCACAGAACCACCAACACCATAAAATTTCATATTAGTAAAACGTCTGAATACATGAAATATTAGTTCACTAAAACAGGAAGGGTAAATTTCCCTATAAATCCAAACGTTGTATTAGTTTAATTGTCTATCTTCTTCCCCGTTTGTAGGAGTTATTTTAAAACCTGGAAACATAATAAAAGAAACTAAAAGCAAGGTTCTAAGTCCTACGATGCCAATTTAATCAGTTTTCCTTGCGTAAACCAGGTACCTATCGTCTTACAAGTCATAACCCTTAATTTAAAGGTTTAAGAAACTTTTTTTCTTCAGAAGTTACAGTCAAATTCATCCTATAACTTGAGCTTTTGTCATTTAAATAGTCAAAATTGAATCTTGATTTTGTACGTTGGTTTTCTTTGGCTTTTAATCATATTTCACCGGAGTAATGACTGCACCGAAAAATACTGACATGTCCGGTGCAACACCGTGCCTGCTGTGAAATAGAACTAAAACCAACAAAAAACAAAACTACAGAACCGACCCGGTTTTGACTACGTCAAAAACCAAAAACCAAAATATGTCATTTAGAGGATCGTTTTATCAATTTTCGCTTCTTATATTTAAATATTTTAAATATTAACTTTAATCACGTTAAAACAGGGTAAAATGCACGTGATCCCTGTGTTAATGTAAATATGCACGAAACTCTCTTATGTTAAGAAAATAGGTACAAACCCCTCTAATTTCTTAAACCCTGCACGAAACTCCTCCGTGTTAACAAAATAGGCAAAAAAATCCTATATTTTCTGCACGATCCCCCTGTATTTATAAATATTGGCAACAAAATCTCTCTATTTTCTTAAACCATGCACTAAATTCCCCCGTATTAAAAATTAGTCAAAAAAAACCCCATCTAGTTCCTTAAACCTTGCACATAACACCCTCTCATTTACAAATAACAACAACAACAACAACTTAGCATTTAATCCCAATGAATTGGGGTATGCTTCATGAACAATATAGAGAATCAAGTCTGGTCGTACACATGCGTCAATCTTCTCCAAACGCTTCTATCTGTCAACATATCTTCTGTAATCCCCTTGTACTCCAAGTCTTTGTGTATAGCTTCGAGCCATGTCTTCTTCGATTGTCCTCTCGCCCTCTTGAACTGGTTGAAATCCATGGACTCCACTCGACACGCATGTGCACTGTTGGGCATACGTAGAAATGACCAAACCAAAGTAAGCTGTTTTCTTACATCTTCTTTTCTATACAGCTACACCTACTTTAGCTCGAATATCTCCGTTCCTTATTTTATCTCTTCTGGTCTTACCGCACATCCAACGAAGCATACGCATCTCTGCTACACTCATCTTTTGGATGTAATTCCTCTTGGGTGCACAACATTTTGTCACATACAACATTGCTGGTCTAACAACGGTTCTATAAAACTTTCCCTTCAATTTCAGCGGGATATTACGATCACATAGAACTCCGGTGGTGTTTCTCCATTTCAACCAGCCAGCCTGAATCATGTGGTTAATGTCACTGTCAATATCTCCATCCTTTTGGATAACTGAACCTAGGTATCAAAACTTGCTGATCGATACTTCTTGACCACCGAGTGCTACAACACCGGAATACCAAAAGGTACGACCACTAAATCTGCACTCCATATATTCCGTTTTAGACCTACTTATTCTAAAACCTTTTTGTTGAGCCTTAAACGCATGGTTGCGTTTAATGCGTTAAAGTATCCCCGGTCAATCTTTGAGTTTTGATGATCAACAAAACTTGTGTTTGTTATACTAATGCATCTACTTAGTGTGCAGATTAAGTGATGAAAAGTGGTTTGGAATGAAGAAAATCGAGTGTGCAGATTCTGACCTAGATCGCCCCAGGCGATGGTGATCATCGCCCCAGGCGATGGGTGCCAGGTGAGGCATCGCCACGCACATCGACAGAGGCGATGGCTAGGCGAGCATGCGAGGAAGATCGCTCCAGGCGATGATGACCATCGCCTGAGGCGATGGCAACCAGGAGCAACATCGCCCCGCACATCGACAGAGGCGACGCCGAGGCAATGCGCGGGCATGCGCGCAGGGGAGATCGTTTGAGGCGATGGGCTGAACGCCCGAGGCGATGGCTGGAACGCCTGAGGCGATGTGGAGTTCGTTTGAGGCGATGAAGTTTTTGGACATGCTGAAGCTACGGCCTTGATTTTTGCTGTTGATCGCCTGAGGCGATCCGTGTAATTTGACGACCGTTGGGGCGCGGCGATGGTGATCGCCCGAGGCGATGTCCGAGGCGATCAAGGAGTGATTTCAGCCTTTTGTGTAGCAACGGCTAGTAGGAGCCTAGGGGGCCTCCTACACTATAAATATGGATGCTTTGGAGCATTTTGAAGCTAAGAAACAAGCCTACAAACTTCATCAAAGCTTTGCCAATTCAATTCTTAAATAGCTTTGCAATCTCCATACATTGTTGTTGTATTGGAGATTGTAATTCTTCTATTTTGTTAGAGTCTTGTTGTCTTACTGTGAGTGCACCGTGAAGGTGTTTGTGTTTGATCTATTGTAAAGGTCCTCCAACACCAAAGCAAGTTGGAAAATTGTAAAGTCATCAACAAGTCTAGTTGGTGCAAGTGTGTGGCTATCCTTGGAGCCCTTAAGGCCAAGAAGACTCGTGAAGAGTGTTGGTAGCTCGGGAAGAGCTTTGTGTACTCGGGAAGAGTATTGTGCTCGGGAAGAGCTTGTGTACTCGGGAAGAGTAGTGTGCTCGGGAAGAGCTTTGTAACTCAGGAAGAGTTGTGTTGTGGCTAACTTGGAGCCCTCAAGGCCAAGATCAATTGTTCTAGTGGAACCTCGGTTGGAGGTTATCTAACCGGGAAGAGGAGACGTAGGCGATTCATCGCCGAACTTCTATAACAAATCCTTGTCTCTTTTATTGCTTTAATTCCTTTACGCATTTATTTATTTTGTTCTTTTTATTTATCGATTGACTAAAGGCTTCCGCAAAGCGCAAAACTCTTTTATTATTCAAACTCATTTTAAAACGCTAAAGTAGCCAAGGAATCTCATTCACCCCCCCTCTTCGATTCCAACAAGTGGTATCAGAGCCATTTGATTTTTGTTTTTAAATCAAAATTTTTATATGGCTAATCTAGCAAATGAGTTTGCTCAAGGTCAATCGACAAATCACCCTCCGCTCTTCACGGGTGATAATTACGGCTATTGAAAAAATAGAATATCTCTATACATCCAATCCGTGGATTGTGACCTTTGGAAGATCATAGTGAAAGGTCCACATATTCCTTTAAAGGAAGTTGGGGGAATAAGTGTTCCCAAAGAAATGGACGATTTCACTATAGCGGACATGATTTTAATATCTCAAAATGCTAAAGCTATTAATATTTTGCATTGTGCTTTAGATATGAAGGAGTACAACCGGATCTCAATGTGCTCAAAGGCAAAGGAGATATGGGACAAATTGCAAATTTGTCATGAAGGAACCAATCAAGTGAAGGAGACCAATATTGATCTTCTACAACTCAAATATGAGACATTTGAGATGCAGTCCGGAGAAGAGGTGGATTCTATGTTTAGAAGGCTCACCCAAATTATCAACGAGCTTGCCCAACTAGGAGAGAAGTACCCTCCAAAGAAAATATGGAGGAGAGCCCTAAGAGCATTGCCTAAGGAATGGGACGCAAAGAGGACGGCCATCATCGAGTCCAACAAAGGAGAGAATGCATCATATGATCTTGATGAGCTCCATGGCACATTGGTGACCCATGAGCTTGAAGTGTCAACAAGAAGAGAAATAAAGGAGGATGATAGATCCATGAGGAAGGGGATCGCCTTGGTTGGAAGGAAAGATCATTCCGAGGATGAAGACGAGGATGATGATGAAGAGATGATCTTGTTCACAAAGAAGTTCAAGAAGCTCTTCAACAAACATAGCAAGTCAAAGATCTCAAGTGCTACCAAACAAGAATCCAAACATGAGGTAACTTGTTATAATTGTAAATAAAAAGGTCATTATGCTAACAAGTGTCCTAGGAAAAAGAATGAAGACAAAGGCAAGAAGAAGGCGTTTATAGCCACATGGAGTGATAGCGACTCCGTTGAAGAAGAAACCAACCTTGGTCTCATGGCCAAAGATGACACAAATGATGAAGGAAATGAAAGCGATGATGAGGTACCATCTTATGATGAATTATTAGATGCTTACAATGAACTCATTGATTGTCTTGGTAAAACCAAGAAGATCAACAAATTGCTTAAGCTAGACTTGGCTAAGAAGGAAGAAGAAAATATTATTTTGAAAAATCAAGTGCTTGATTTAAAGACATCTTTTGCCAAGTTTAGTGATAGTAGTTTAAAGATGAATGAATTGCTTGGCTTGCAACGTTGTAGCTTGGATAAAGCCGGGTTAGGTTTCTCAAGCAAATCAAAATCATTTTCAAACATGTTAGCTAAAGCCAAGCATGATTCTCCTACTTGCAACTATTGTTGTAAAATTGGCCACACTAAGAATAAGTGTAGGTTTGCTAGAATCCAATACCAACCTAATAAGAGGTGGAAATGGATTCCAAAAGTGCCATTGAAAGTTAACCCACAAGGACCCAAAAATCAAATGGGTACCAAAGATCCTCCTATTGTTAATTTGTTTTGTAGGGACAACAAAGGGATGGATGAAGGCACAAGCAATTCAAAGGAAGAGTTCATCCTATTCACCTCAATAGAGGAGGCGCGAGGCATTGGATCAATGACAAGAACGAACTCTTGTCATCGAGGGTAAAATTTATTTTATTCATTTTAAAAGAGTAATTCAAAATTCATTGGCACAAATCAATTGTGATCAATAAATATTGAAGCTCAATATTCATTGGAGTAAAATGCATAACCCCTTAGCATAATTGTTAAATGCATGATGTATGCTTATCTTTTTATAGTAAGTATCTTGATATGCCTTGCATTCAAATTTGAATATGCTATGTGAAAATGTGCAATTATATGATTTGTTATAATGCATTGATAATTTTATTGTTTATTGGGCATAAATGCATGAACATATGCACACATTGCAACACTTAGAATTTATTGTTGAGTGCCTTAAACGCATGTGTATTTCACTAATTGATTTGATCTAATAGCTATTACATGCTTGGTGAGGACCATGTGTAAAGTTGTTAAAATATGGCTATGTGTCAACATATTTGAGCTATGTTTATTTATTTTTTTGTTTTTTGATTATCACAAAAAGGGGGAGAATTTTGTGATAAACTTGAACCTTAATACATGCATAGTTTAAGGGGGAGAGCTTATGTATGCATAGTTTGAGGGGGAGAGTTATTTGTTTGATGCTTTACTTGTTTAACTTGTATGTGTCATGCATAGTTTAAGGGGGAGAGCTTATGTATGCATTGTTTGAGGGGGAGAGTTATTTGTTTGATGCTTTACTTGTTTAACTTGTATGTGTTATGCAATTGTTAAGGGGGAGTCATTTGTACTCACATTTCATGCATATTACTTATTCAAGTTTATCAAGTTTTGTGATCATCAAAAAGGGGGAGATTGTTGAGCCTTAAACGCATGGTTGCGTTTAATGCGTTTAATTATCCCCGGTCAATCTTTGATTTTGATGATCAACAAAACTTGTGTTTGTTATACTAATGCATCTACTTAGTGTGCAGATTAAGTGATGAAAAGTGGTTTGGAATGAAGAAAATCGAGTGTGCATATTCTGACCTAGATCGCCCCAGGCGATGGTGATCATCGCCCCAGGCGATGGGTGCCAGGCGAGGCATCGCCACGCACATCGACAGAGGCGATGGCTAGGCGAGCATGCGAGGAAGATCGCTCCAGGCGATGATGACCATCGCCTGAGGCGATGGCAACCAGGAGAGACATCGCCCCGCACATCGACAGAGGCGACGCCGAGGCAATGCGCGGGCATGCACGCAGGGGAGATCGTTTGAGGCGATGGGCTGAACGCCCGAGGCGATGGCTGGAACGCCTGAGGTGATGTGGAGTTCGTTTGAGGCGATGAAGTTTTTGGACATGCTGAAGCTACGGCCTTGATTTTTGCTGTTGATCGCCTGAGGCGATCCGTGTAATTTGACGAGCGTTGGGGCGCGGCGATGGTGATCGCCCGAGGCGATGTCCGAGGCGATCAAGGAGTGATTTCAGCCTTTTGTGTAGCAACGGCTAGTAGGAGCCTATGGGGCCTCCTACACTATAAATATGGATGCTTTGGAGCATTTTGAAGCTAAGAAACAAGCCTACAAACTTCATCAAAGCTTTGCCAATTCAATTCTTAAATAGCTTTGCAATCTCCATACATTGTTGTTGTATTGGAGATTGTAATTCTTCTATTTTGTTAGAGTCTTGTTGTCTTCGTGTGAGTGCACCGTGAAGGTGTTTGTGTTTGATCTATTGTAAAGGTCCTCCAACACCAAAGCAAGTTGGAAAATTGTAAAGTCATCAACAAGTCTAGTTGGTGCAAGTGTGTGTCTATCCTTGGAGCCCTTAAGGCCAAGAAGACTCGTGAAGAGTATTGGTAGCTCGGAAGAGCTTTGTGTACTCGGGAAGAGTATTGTGCTCGGGAAGAGCTTGTGTACTCGGGAAGAGTAGTGTGCTCGGGAAGAGCTTTGTAACTCAGGAAGAGTTGTGTTGTGGCTAACTTGGAGCCCTCAAGGCCAAGATCAATTGTTCTAGTGGAACCTCGGTTGGAGGTTATCTAACCGGGAAGAGGAGACGTAGGCGATTCATCGCCGAACTTCTATAACAAATCATTGTCTCTTTTATTGCTTTAATTCCTTTACGCATTTATTTATTTTGTTCTTTTTATTTATCGATTGACTAAAGGCTTCCGCAAAGCGCAAAACTCTTTTATTATTCAAACTCATTTTAAAACGCTAAAGTAGCCAAGGAATCTCATTTCACCCCCCCTCTTCGATTCCAACACTTTTGATTCCAATGTCTCTCTCCATAACTCCAATTTGGCATTTACCACTGCCATTGTCTCGTCGATTAACACAATATCATCAGCAAAAAGTATGTTACAAGGTAATTTAGAATGTATGTCTTTTGTTATCTCATCCATCACTAGGGCGAACATGAAGGACTCAACGCAGACCATTGATGCAATCCAATAGTGATCAAGAACTCACTTGTCACCCCACTGCTCGTCCTCACATTGGATGCTACTTCGGCGTACATGTCCTTGATTATATTGACATGCTTGATGTTGACTTTTTCTTCATCAAAGCCCAACATAATATCTCCCTTTGTACTTTATCATAGGTCTTTTTCAAGTCTATAAAGATCATATGCAGATCTTTATTACTCTCACGATATCCCTCGATAAGTTGACGAAGTAAATGGTTAGCTTCCGTAGTTGACCGTCCTGACATGAACCCAAATTGAATCTACAATATCTTAACCTCCCTCCTTAAATGACATTCAATTATCCACTTCCAAAGCTTCATTGTGTGACACATGAGTTATAATAGGATAGTTGGTGCAACCCTGAATGTTACCCTTGTTCTTATAGATAGGGATGACAGTACACTTTCTCCATTCATTTGGAATTTTGTTACTCCTCCAAATCTTGTTAAATAGATATGTTAGTCGCTTTATCCTCGTCGGTCCTAAGCATCTCCATACTTCAATAGGGATTCCATCTGGACCAACTGCTCTTCGTGCTTTCATTTTGTTCAAAGCTTCTTTAACCTCAGATTCTCTAATTCTGCTAGTAAACTCGTGGTTTACATCATGTGATGAACGTTAAGATCACCTAAATCTTGGCTAAAGCCATCGTTGAACACGCTGTTAAAATAATTCTTCCATCTTGTTTTGTTGTCTACATCTCTAACAAAGACTTTATGGTTCTCATCTTTTATGCATTTCACTGCACATAAATCTCTTGTCTTCCTCTCCCTCGCTTGGGAAATCCTGTAGATATCTTTTTCTGCCTCCTTGATGTCCAATTTATCGTATATTTCTTTGTAGACTTTAGCTCTACCATCTCGAACAGATGTCTTCGCTTCTTTTTTGGCAAGCTTATCGGGAAATCCTGTAGATATCTTTTTCTGCCTCCTTAATGTCCAATTTATCGTATATTTCTTTGTAGACTTTAGCTCTACCATCTCGAACAGCTGTCTTCGCTTCTTTTTTGGCAAGCTTATACCTTTCAAATGTTGCCCCATTGTTGTTCTTCTTCAGCTATCTGTAAGCATCACTCTTGATTCGAATAGCCTTCTTTACTTCTCCATTCCACCATGATTCATCCTTACCTGGTGGAGCATATCCTCTTGACTCACCAAGGAGCTCTTTAGCTACCATCTTAATGCCACGAGCCATTTTGTTCCAGGTAGTATCAGGGTCATCTTTTGGCGTCCAATTAACTTCCTCGACTATCTTCTCTACAAAAGCTCCAAAGTTGCAATCTTTTAACCGCCATCATTTAATTCTAGGTTCTAACTTATGCTTAATTCTAGTAGCTCTATTTTTAATCCTAACATCTAGAACTAAAAGTCGATGTTGGGTAACAACACTCTCTCCTAGAATTACCTTACAGTCCAACCATTTAACTCTATCTATCCTTCTAGCAAAAAAAAAAAATCTATTTGGGTTGCACTACACCCACTTCTAAAAGTAACTAGATGAGATGACATCTTCTTGAACCAGGTATTCGCTAGGACTAAGTCATATAACATGGCAAAATCCAAAAGTGAATTACCTGCGTCGTCCCTGTCCCCAAAGTCATATCCTCCATGAACACTCTCACAACCATCCCAATCAGAACCTATGTGGCCATTGTAATCTCCCCCGATGAAGATTTTCTCATTAAGGGGTATTCCTTGCATCACGCCGTCTAGATCTTCCCAAAATTTACGTTTAATAGCCTCCCCTATACCAATTTGGGGTGTATATGCACTAATGATATTAAAAATATCATTGCATAAAACTAGCTTAACTAATATTATCATATCTACATTCCTCATAACTTCAACTACATACTCGAGTAGTTTATTTTCTACGATTACATCTACCACATTACTATTCTTATCCTTACATATGTACCAAATTTTATAGCCCCAAGGAGCTATAATTTTGGCTTTTTCACCTACCCATTTGGTCTCCTGCATACACATAATACTAATTTTTCTTCTACTCATAGTCTCTACTAACTCTGCTAATCTACTGGTAAGGGAACCTACATTCCAAGAGGCTAAACGAATCATATGGTCTTGGTTTTGAGCTAACTTCTTTACTCCACTCGCTCGAGGTGAGGGAACCCTTGCTCATTTGACACCACACCCAGGTGTCGATGCGGCGCGCTTCTGGGCGACGAACTAGCAGTCATTGCCCACTTATCACTACACCCGAGATCCGGTGCAGCACGTCGCTGTGTAGGTAACGCCCCAACATAATTCATCTTATAGTTCATGTCATTGAGATATGACTAATTTATCGGGTTGGTTGTCACAAGCCTACCACCACCATTCTCCTTTACCCTGGCTTGGGACATGCAGTGATACATATCATAAGCTATCCATATCCAAGTGATGTATATCACTGGCGGAGTGTCTCATTTACAAACTAACGTATTTTATTTAATCTCGTTAAAATGCATATAAACATTTATATATTATATATGAACAAGTATGAACTTGTTCTAAAACCTGCACATATATTTATATACATCTTATTGTTTGAAAACATGTTTGTAAATGAGATGATGTTTCGTGTAAGGTTTAAGAAAATAGAGGGGTTTTTTTGCCTATTTTTTAATACAATAGAGTTTCGTGATGGGTTTAAGAAAATAGTGATTTTGTTACCTATAATTAAAATACATGGGGTTTCGTACATGTTTAAACAGATATAATATTTTTTTTTATTTATTTTGTTAACATATGAGAATTTCGTGTAGAGTTTAAAAAAATATAGATGTTTTGTGTCAATTTTCTTAACAAAATACATAATGGAGTTTCAAATGAGAGTTTTGTGCAATTAACCGAAGAACAATAAGGACTCTATCATTGTTCATGTTTCATTGCAAGAGAAATAAATAAAAATATAATTAGATTTCACTTACTATTAATGGATAAATATAATGATACACAAATTCTCAGACACCTGAGAGAAACTTTGTATATTTAGTCACTTATTTATATTTTATTATTACACGTCGATCCATTTCGAGGCTAGTTTTTTGAAACTTGTGATCCTCTCCGATTAGCAATTTGGGGTGGCGACGCCGCAAGCGGCGGCTACTTTTCTGGCGTTGGGAGAACTCACATATGGACGGAGATTTGGATCCTTGAGGTAGCCGCAGAGACAAGGCCTTTGCTCTCTCAGTTTCCGGCAACAGTCGGCGGACGGCGACTGCGACCCAGTTATCGCCCCCACGCATGGACTCAGCTCCACCGGACTGCAGGTCACCGCCTCAGCCCCATGCACCGCCGCTCCAATTAGGACCACCGCCACCAGCAGACACTGGAGAGTTACACTTGATTCTGTAATAGACTTGTTCATTTTTAGATTTTAGAATTTTTATGAACAAGAAATGTGAAGAATTGGTGACCATTTTATAGGAGGAGAGGCTAAGTTGCGTGGAAATATGAAATTAAATATGAAACATTTGACACGTTTTGTATTTTTATTTTATTATATGTATTATCATAATTCATACATTGATTATTCATGTATAATTTTTTTTCAAGTGAATTATTAGTATTATAATTTAATGATAATTGTGATTAAAATAAAATTGATATATCCTATTTTTTTATGATTGAATAGTACAGATAAGGATACTTCAGTAATTTTAAAAAAATTAAAGTGAAAAAATGAGATATTATAGTAATAGGAAGAAAATAATTTTTTACGATTCTTTGTTCGATGAAAAAGGATATTTTCTCCGTTTATTTAATTACCAAAATAATTACTCGTTTGTATTTAAAGATTATTTGGTGGTAATTAATTTGAATTTGAAAGCGGAGATTATGGATTTTTTATGCAGTTCATAAAAGGGACCATAGAAACGATGGAACCCATTATTTCTTTAATCCATTTAATTTATATATCTTTTTTTTATTGACTCTATTTTTTTTTACACCTAGCAAAAGAAAATTTTGTGATGACCCTATTTTTTTGATATATTTTAGCCTAAAAAATAATCATATATATTGCTAAAAATATATATATATATGTGTATAATAATATCAAACAAACCGAGATTATGTAATTGGCTAACACTACATTCAAGCTGTAGCAACCAAATCAACGCAGGAGAAGGAATTTATACACGATGGAGGTTCTTTGTTTTTTTTTTTTTCATTTTTACAGTAGTTTTTTTTAAAAAAAATCACATTATATCTTTTCATTTTTTTATTTTTACAAATTTCTAAAGAATATATCTATATATTATTTATTGACATTAATGATAATAAAAAACCTTCTAGGAACCATTGTCTAAACAGAACAAATATATATTATTTATTAATATATGAAAGAAATATATAAACCAACATAATACAAAGTAGCTTTTGTGATTACTATGATTCATCATGTGGAATACAATATATGTCGGATTTAGTGTTTATCATTTTATCAAAAATTATAACAAATGATAATGATATAACTCAAATATTTGAAATCATAAATTGACCACAGTCCCACATTTGGATTGTTTTTAAGTAAGCATTCCTTTCCAACGATCATTTTCATAATAATTACACTATCTTACAATTCGTGGAAGTGAACACATGAATCTTAAATATGATATTAATTATAGGATTGCCACTTACCAGAATCTATAGTTGTATAGCAGCACAAACACCATGTTTGAATTATTCTCCAAATAAAGTTGATTTATTACTCTCCAACAATCCAATCTCAAAGTAAATTGATTTGAAAATGAGATATTATATATTTCAAATAACAAATGTAGAATAACAATTTTCGAAAGATGTTCTAAATTTCTTAATTTGGGACCATGTAACATAATAGTAATCAAGATGATGATGATGATGATGAAGAAAATTATTTCAGCTCTAATTTCTTGACTTGGAAATGCTCCGTGATAAGAACGGAAGCGCAATGAAGTCCAACAACGAAAAGACTTTTGAAAAAAAATACCGAATATGTGATAAATACGTTTTTCTTTTCCAAATTTTTAAAAATTAATTTTATGTATAAATTAATTTTTAAAAGAGATTTTATAATCTATAATGTCGACATTTGTAATTTTTTTTAATAGGATGAGGGGCTAAAGTTTTTTTTGCGCACTACATGACTCGAACATGAAGTTCTTCAAATAAGAGTGAGTTTTTACCGGACGGATTAGGTGTGAAGCTTGTAAGTTTGTTTTAATAATAATTGAATTAGTCCTTCTAAAAAAAAATAAACAATAATAATAATAATTGAATTATGTTCCAAATATGTTGACGCCTTCCTCAAATTTTAACTTTTCAAAGCTTTATTTTGTTGTTCTTAATAACTGTAGCATAATGTATACCGTATATTTGAGCATGTGTTGGTGTGATTAGATTATCTTTTTCCTATATAATTGTGTATCTAGAGTATATTATTTATATATAATAAACACAAAATAAATTTTTTAAAATTGATTTTTTTTTTTGTTTTTAAAATTGGTTTTTATTTTTAAAATTTTTGTTTTTATTTTTATTTTTAAAATTTTAATTATTTGACCTTGAAGTTTATATGACATACTCAGTATTTAAGGATTGTCATACATATATATCAATATTTTTTTTCCAAACGAGAAGATAATGAACATAAAAGTAAATTTAATTGACCGGATTTATATATGCAACTACTCTGCAGGACTCGCGCATCACAACCACCTTCAGACACAATAAAGAGCTTGGGTTTGATGTTGCCCTAAGGGTATTTAAAAGATATAGGCTTTGTGGAATTGATTGATTTTATTGACTATAATTGTCCTCTTTTATAAAGATTTACAATGTGATCAAGGATCAACAAGATATGATTTGGGTACAAGATATTGTAAGATTTACAAAAATATATCTTATAGAATATTTAGGAGATATGATATCATCCTTTGATACGCTCCCGCAAAATCGACGTGTCATCAGCCACATAGATTTTGGAACGTAATAATTCAAAGCGCGCCCGATGAAGTGGTTTGGTGAGAATGTGAGCAAGTTGATCTAGAGTGTTAAAGTAGGATACAGTGAGAACGCCTCTGGATAGGTCTCAAACAAAGTGGATATCAATAGCAACGTGTTTCATACGAGAGTGCATGACAGGATGAAGAGCAAGACGAGTGGTACCCACGTTATCGCACAATAGACGAGGTGGTGTAGATAACCGAATATCAAGTTCATGAAATAAGTGTTTGATCCAACATACTTCAGCAACCGTGGAGGCTAGAACACGATAATTAGCTTCGACAGACGAACGAGCAACACCATTTTGTTTACGGGAACGCCAAGATATGGGATTATCACCGGGTAAGATGATGTAGGCTGGCGTTGATTTACTGTCATAGTAATCACCTCCATAATCAGAATCAGAGTAGGCAGTCAGGGATAAAGTGGGGGATTGGCGAAGGAGTAGGCCATGATGAAGTGTTCCTTTTAAGTACCGGAATAAGCGTTTAACCGCACCCCACTCATTGTCGGAAGGAGCCGCCATAGCTTAAGCTAATTGGTTGACCGTGAAAGTGATGTCAGGCCGAGTTAGTGTGAGGTACTGTAAACCTCCAAGTGCTCGATGATACTCCGTAGGAGTGACACTGCCAGAGGATGAGTTGGGCGGCTTGCAGCAATGGGAGTGGTGAGAGGCTTTGCACCACCCATATGATGATGACGCAAAAGGTCAAGAGTATATTTGTGTTGAGAGGAAGAGGCATTCCTTACACTGCGCAACCTCTATCCCAAGAAAATATGACAAGGTACCCAAATCCTTAATAACAAATCAAGATTGTAGAAGAGCGATTTCGGCAGTAATAAGAGATTGACATGAGTCGGTGCTGATAAGGTCATCCACGTAGACTAAAACAAAAATATGAGTGTGATCCTTGTAAAGAATAAAACTGAGGTGTCAGAGCGGGATTGACGGAACCCAAATGAGATCAAAGCCGAGCTCAGGGCTTGATACAAGCACGTGGCGCTTGACGAAGGCCGTAGAGAGATTTTTGAAGCCGACACGCGTGAGACGGGCGAGTAGGGTCAATAAAACCAGGGGTTGCACCATATGAACATGTGCTGAGAGAGTGCCATGCAGAAAGGCATTGCTGATATCAAGCTAATGCATATGCCAATTGCGCATTAAGGCAATTGATAAAACTACCCGGATAGTGACAGGTTTGACCACAGGGCTGAAAGTTTTAGTGTAATCAATGCCAGGACGTTGGTGAAACCTTTGGCAACCAGATGAGCTTTAAATTTGTCAATTGTCCCGTTAGGTTTGCGCTTGATGCGGAAAACCCATTTGCAGCCAATAATATTTGCATTAGCAGGAGGAGGCACAAGATCCCAGGTACCATGACGAGATAAGGCAGTGAATTCTTCAGCCATGGCACGCCAGCGAGGATCAGAAAGAGCATGTGTAAATGAAGTAGGCTCGAGATCATCAGGAAAAGGATGTTTAGTAGCGACAAGGCGAACTTTTGGTTTGAATATGTTATTCTGACTGCGGGTCCGCATACTATGAGTTCTAGAGGAGGCCGGAGGAGGCGCAGGTAACAGTGGTGGGGCATATGTACTATCACATGAGGGATAGTCAGGCACAAAAGGCAAGAGTATTTGTGGAGTAGAGTGCACCGGAGTCGGAACAGAGATAGGTGGTACGTAGAAGGAGGCATCATGCTGAGAGAGCTTAGTTGAATGGTCACAGAGGAGTGAGGCGGTGGATGAGGAGTTGAAGGGAAAGATGGTCTCCATGAATCGGACATGGCGTGAAATGAACACACGCTCTGAGGATAAGTCAAGACATTTGTATGCACTTTGAGAGGTTGAGTAGCCAATGAACAAGCAAGGCCGTGACGGAGGATCCAATTTGCCGCTGAGTATGGTTTGAGCCATGTGTAGCATAAGCAGCCAAAAGTGCGAAGCTTAAGGTAGTTAGGAGGCCGACCAAATAAGGTAGTGAACGGACTGCATTGATGAAGGACAGGAGTGGGCATCCAGTTGATCAAATAAACTGCAGCCTGAAGTGCATAGGACCAGAATTGAGGCGGAAGATGGGCATGATGTAATAGAGCACGTCCAATTTCGAGAATATGACGGTGACGATGTTCAGATGTCCTATTTTGTTGAGGCGTGTGGGGAGCTGTAGTGAGTCAATTGATGCCATTAGTGGTAAGGAAGGGTTTTAATGCAACAAACTCGCCGCCGTTATCACTGTAAAAGTTCTTGATTTGGTGACCAAACTGTATTTCAACCAGTTGTCTAAATGGGTGAAAAATAGAGGACACGTGTGACTTAGCTGCCAGAGGAATCTACCAATAATACTTGCTAAAATGATCAACTAGTAACAAGTAAAAGCGACAACCATCTTTCGAGGTGTAGAAGTGTAATGAAGAGGATGTAAAGCATGTAGAGAAGTATTAGTAAAAGGTAACTGATGAGTTTTACTCACACTTCAAGAATCACAAAACTTGTACTTAACAAAAGATTTGTCCGAAACAGGTAACTAAAATTTTCCATAATGTGAGGGCCCGATCCTAATGTGGTGTTTAATTAACACATAATGATTAATTTGCGTAAACAGCGGAAGATTTATTTCAAATGTATCAAACGTCCCTAAAATGTTTTTCGCTTTTAGGTGATACATATATACTGATACTTAAAATATGTAATTCCAGTTTTCAATTCAACATGTTGATTATAACATAAATTATCAAGTATATCATCAACAAGTAGTAAAATAATTAAAATACAGATACTCGGGGCATACCCCGGTAATTTAAAACCAAAGTAAAAATATTCTAACAACTATTGGGACGCAAAACATAAAATATAAACCTGAGCTCGCTCTCAAGGAGCTCTGGTATCTCTCGATGCGTCGCTGTAAGCATCGTCACCATGTCCTCCTGTAAAGCCTGTCATGTAAATCACAAATGAACTAGTTCTAAAAGATGGATGCACAGGTCTAGCATGCCAAGTAGATGGAGATGCGCGAACACCAATGAAAGCAAAATGCGGCGTTGACTTTAAATGAAAGGATGGTGGACGAATATGATAAATGTCACTATCACATGTTCCTTGCTTCAGATACGCCCCGTAAGTTGATCCTTCACAACAAAATGAGACGGATCAAATTCAACAGAAACATAATTAGCTTTAGTAAACTGATGTACCGACAACAGATTTTTCTTGGCCGACGGAACACAAAGAACATTAGATAATTTAATGTGACGACGCGAAAATTTAATAATAGAGGTATCAGCTTGAGAGATTGGTAAGCCTGTGTCGTCGGCAAGTTGCACCCTCCTTAATGTCGTCATACTCCGAGTGAATTGTGAGATTTTGGATATCACTAGTGATATTGTGAGAGGTGCCAGAGTCCATGAGCCAAGGCTGCGAATTAGGGGGTGCCGTGGGAGATTGAGCAATATTGGTTGTCGGAGACATCTTCCGGTAGTAAGGAGCAATATGTCCAGGATGTCCGCATAGTTGGCAAATGACCGCGGCACGTTGTGAGGCAGGCCACCCTTGACTAGGATTGTTTCTGGGGCGCTGCTGGCCACGGCCATATTGGCCACCACGACGTGAGGGGTGGTGGTAGCGAGAGGAGGTGTTCTGCCGTGATTGTGAGTGTGGCGTGGAGGAGTGATTGGTCGAGGAGTGACATGTAGCCTGAGTAGGGACATTGGCAGTGGCTATAAGAGTTGAATTGTGAGATTCAGGTGTTTGAGATAAATTTCATGACCAACCAACATGTCATGAAGTTCCTCAAAAGTTAATGATGTTTCACGAGCTCGTATTGGAGCTACAATTTCTCGGCATGAATGGCCGAGGCCATTGAGGACATATAACGTGAAGTCATCAGCCGAGAGTTGTTTGTCTATAATCGCCATCATCGGTCTTAGATTTGATAGACTGAAGAAATTCGCTCACAGATTGAGAGCCAATGCTGGTACAGGATAGGTCATCTTTAAGTTGCATGGCACGAGCCCGAGATTTGCTAGCAAAGAGGCTGTGGAGGGTGTTCCAGACCTGTGCAGCAGTGAAAACAGATGAGACCAGTGGCAAAATCTCCGGCGAGAGAGAGACAAAAATGGCAGCAAGCAAAAGTTGGTCCTGCTGAAACCAAGGGCTGAATTCAGCGCTGCCAGCGGCTGAAGGAGGCAGCAAGGCATCCGTATGGCTTGACAAATTGTAGTCATTGAGCAAGTCGGTGAGGTGAGCACGCCATGATGGAAAGTTGGAGGTTGTTAGGAGAATGATAATGTGCTGATGGGCGGTTAAAGGGACGATTGCAGCGGCGGATTGGGAATGAATGTTGGTTTCGGAGATTGCTGATGAAGATGACATGGCGACTGGTTTGGTTTGTAGGGCAGCAGATGAGGATCGAATTAGACAACTCGTTGGAAAGGTGCTGCTGATACCATATAAAAGATATAGGCTTTGGGGAATTGATTGATTTTATTGACTATACTTGTCCTCTTTCATAAGGATTTACAATGTGATCAAGAATCTATAAGGTATGATTTGGGTACAATATATGGTAAGATTTACAAAAATATATCTACTGGAATATTTAGGAGATATGATAAATCATCCTTTAATAGGGTAGTCCCGTAGGGACACAACCATTGGATGAGAATCTCAACATCCAACTTGAATGAGAATATTCATATGCAATGGTTGATATCCCTCATAGCATTCCCCCGGACAGCAACCATTTTACCGGGGAGGGAGGGGTTAGAGTTGATCCCACTGGGGTCAACCCTAAATCTTGCATTATATGTGAAATGTGGCCCCCACATTTCCATATGTTTGTGTAATAGGAATGCAAAATTTAGAGTTGACCCCAGTGAGATTAATCCTAGCCCCTCCCTCCCCCCATTTTACCCGTAATGGGATGCTAAGCTCTACAGCCTTCGTCAGCATGTTAGATCAAGGAAATTGTGTCATATACGTGCGCTTTGATTATGTTACATTTGGTGGAGCCTAAGCTCTAGGATCCCTTAAGCAAAGGGATGGTCAGAAATGAATTCATGTGAGGCCCGGGAGATCCAAACTCCCACTACACCGGGACTAATATGATATTTCCATGTGTAAATTAGCAAGTAAATTCACTCTGATTAAATAAATCCAAACAGAATGACACAGCAGTTAGACAACTTCGGGGGTTATCTATTTTCACAATAGAATAAAATTCTATATTTTAAATTAATAAAATTTGAATTCTTCTTCAAAAATATTATCAACAGAACTCATCCTTGACTACAGTTATAAATTATATTCTAACAAAAATATTATATCAATAACACTATTGTCTCCTATCACAAAATTTCAAAACCAACGGGGAAGAAAATATAAAAGAACAACTTACCAAAAATCTCACGGCAAAAGAAGCACACTCACTGGCTTTGCTGAATATCCTCACTGCTCTTATTCTTGCCTCGGAGCATATCTGAAAAACCACCCCTCATAATGCGCCTGAACCTTGTGTCCTCAACTGGTGGCGATTGTGTAATGGGTTTGGGATGGGGCTCCAAGGGATCTGGTGGGGGAGCTACGGTTTCAGTAACTTCTTTTTTCCCGAGTAGCCCACTTTCACCGAAAAAACTGGTGACAGAGGACGCTAATCCAAGATGAGCACCCATCACCTTACTTAGAGCATCGAACGTGCCACCAGACCTTTCCTTTAGTATGATTTCAAGAGCTTCCTTGTGTGCTGGATCAAGAGCGTCGGTGTCTTTTAATAGATTCTGAATTGCTGGAAGGAGGAAATCGCGAACGCTTGAAGATGTGAGATCTGTATAAAAAAGATAATAAATGACAACTTGTAAGGAGAAAGTGCGAATCTTCTCTAATATTTGGTACGGATATCCTTGTACAAGGCAAACATTATTCAGCATAAGGGACTTACCGAACATCCAGTTGGTAGCAGAGTATTTAAATTTGACAAGCGATATTCGTGATAACAATATCATATTGAATATTGACAATTCTACATTATAATCAATTTAAACTCGAGGGAAGAGACACAGACCTGTTGCATCAAGAGCACGAATTGATTCACAAAATGCATTAGCTCTCTCCCGCCGACGTGTTACATCAGTTGAAGGGGGTGGCGATGCCGTGAATTGAAAAATCTTAGACAGGAGATGTGAATAGAGTTAAAGAAAAAATATTATATCCGTATTATGAGCTGTTAAGAATAAATTGAAATATGAAGGAGAATATAGTTAATATGTGGTGGGCGGATTCGCTAAGAGGCAAGGGGGAAGTAAAATTTTAATTTTTTTCGAAGGTAAATTTTTTTTTTTGGCCTTAAATTTTTATTTTAAAATTTTTTTGCGCCTCCTTCCCAAAAATCATGCGTCCACTTTATGCCCAAGAAGGGTAATGAAGGATATAATCTCGCAGCCTGTCGGTTGTATGCGGTACAGAGACAACCAATGCACGAACCACTGCAATGGTGGCTTCATGCGATCCATCTTCGAGAAATGTATCCATCTGTATGCGTATCTTGTCAACAATCTAAAATGCAACTTTGGTCAGTCGATTGCATTAATCTGCTCCACGAAGTTGGCTAGACCATAATGCATAATAGAGTACATACCATGTCATTCTTAAACTGTTGTGCCACAGCTCCGAAAGCATCTATGCTTGCATACTTCACTTTCAGGTTTTGGTCAGAGCCAAGAGTCACAAGAGCAGGTAAAACATGAGAGGAGGCAACCTTTGCGTCAATATGTGGCACCTAGGAACAAATATATTATAGACTTCTGAGCACAACCACAATGTTAAGAAAAACGACATCTCTTTCAGAAGAAAGATACTCACGAGGACTTTCAAAAGGTTGGCAGCACTTATTTTCAAATTTACATCAGAACTCACAACCATTTCCCATAAGATTTTTAATATCATACTATGGTGGTCTTCAAAGGTACTGCATCGTTAATATGCTACGAGTCAGCAAATGAACTACACATATCTATTAATCACAAAAATTATGATTTCTCTGCAGGTAACTACCAGATAAAGCGGACGGCATTGGCAATATCATGCTTAGCTGGTTGACCATCCTGTCCAGAACTTTGAATCAACAGATTCCTCAGGTACTCGGTCAAGTGGTCACGCTTGCCCGGATTCCCTAGTATGCCTGCAAGAAGAAGCGGTAGGACACACATTGTAGCAAGTCTCTCAGCCATTGCAGTTTGAGGCATCAAACCTATAATAACAGAAGACAAGCCATTTATACGAAAATTTAGCAGCTGTGTACAAATAATTTTTAAGATTCATCATCCACTACCTTTAATCTTTGACTGCACTGTTAAGGGGAAGTATTTTAAATCAGCTTTATCACCTACGGCTATTAAGAACACCGGCAGCATGATGTCCGTCAAATAAAAGTGCCCAAATTGTCCAGCCACTGCCAGAAGAAACTGCATTTCATTCCAAAAAAATTATTTGGAAAAAAAATAAGAAAACTACAGATAAGAGAAAACGGATACATGCCACCACACTCAAAGTAACTCAAATTCAAAAGGAAAGCAAAGTACCCTCGTGATTCGAGTTCTTATATTATCTTCCTTCTGTGGCAATAGTGAAGACAACTGAATCAAACTGGGAAAGCACTCAATATGAAGCCACTCAAATGCGGGCCATTCAACATTTTCCCTGAGAAAAAAACTTGTGAGCACTAAGACAACTATGAGAATTCTTGATTTATACAATGATAGTTCGCAAAAAGGGCCTATGGTAGAACAGGAAGTTACGGAAAGAAGCCTATGTAACAAGCTTACCCAGCATATAGTTCAAGCAGAGTTGGAGTAATTGATATTTCTGTAGAATCCAAAAATGAAGAAAATGGACAAGTCTTGACAGCTTTCTGGTGCACATATGAGAGCAGTTCAGCTAGCAGCCGCAACAGAACATCAACATTCCAACGTTCTCTTTCGCCTAAAACATGAAGATGGGACTCAACAGAACCTTCAACCCCCGATAGAGGCGGACAACGCTGGTAGAAACAATGTATCAGATGACCGTAATAAGGAAGAAGTGGCTCAAACGGAAAATTTTGTGAATGTGCAACTGTACCTGAGCAGAGCCCAAGATATGAGAGAGTAAAACTTGTAGAACATGATCCAACATATTACCCCAATGTATCAGAGCAGGAACTAATTCCTTCATCGTAGTTTCAACAACAATACCAGATGAATCGCAAACTAATTGAAACATCATCTCCTCAACCTATCAGCAAACAAAAGTGCATTAGAGGAAGTCTTTCGTCTAGATCTTCTGTGTTTTGTTTTTTCGTGTTAGGCCAAATCATATGACCGGGGAAATGCTCCATTCCGTAGGGTCATGGAGCTTACATTTGTAGGAAATCCTGTCAAGTCAGATATCTTCTCCATGATTGCCTCGAAGCATATTTATGAGGCTGACCTTGAAATATTTATCTGTATTTGGAAAGAGCGGGAGCAACAAAGCCAGATTATGAGCAGCAGCCTCCCTGACAACTGTAGCAGAATCCTCAATGAGCTGTTGCACAATGGACAAGATGAGGGAATCGCGGATCTCTGGCCGTACAAATTCTGCAAGCTCTCCGCATGATTGGGCAACAAGCAACCTACGCTCCTCATACATGTGATTAATCTACATGAATAAAATCATCAATTGTCAGAAAAAATCTAAACTCCATAAACAAAAGTTTAAAAAAAAAATGATGCTGGCGAATTTAAGATGGTTCTAACTTGTTCCCAACACTGGGGTAGCAGTTCTGTTTCAGTTCTCAACTGCCCGACATTTTTGGCAAGAGTAACACAAGCCTGTAATGATAAACAAATTCATTAGTGTGACCTGCAAGGTATGAAACCGCCATCCCTTAACATTCATATTCTTACATTCATTATAATTCGTCTTTGCTGCTCATCTGGGCGCTTTATTAGATTGAATAATGTGTGGGTCAAGGAATCTCGGGTATCACTCTCTGGATGACGCTCTATTGCGCACATAATCAGAGGAAGTAGCTCCTATGAAAGATGAACTTCAATGAACTTGATGACAAGCAAAATAAAAAAGTGCATATGGTAGTATTGCAGCAATTTTAGGAACAATGACCATAACTTTCTGAAGTGCATATAGAAAAATACATTGGCGCACTTCTCGATGGTGCACATAGTATCACAGCAATCCCACAATTTTAGGAACAACCAAAAGTTGTGAATTGCATACAGAAAAACACATTAGCGCACCTCGCGATGATTGATTAGAACATAAGGCACAATTTTAGGCAATGAATTTGAAAGTATCTGAATGGTTTCCAAACCCTGACATTAGAATTTAGTTCAAGGTGTTAGCTTAGTAAGAAAATAATCAGCTCATAGGAATTTTGAACTTTCAGGAACAAGAACTTGCCATTTTTTCAGCATTTAATTCAGGATCAAGGTTGTCTGATTTTCTAATTAGGCCCTCCGTCTCTGAGGCAGATTTTACATTGTTCCCGATTGAATTTTCACGTTTCTCAACATGTTCATTATTACCTGAAGAACTTAACAACTCTTCTAGCATTTTCTCAGATTTGCTGTTTGCAATCATCAGAATCACGTGCCCTCAACAGTGGAGTATATTCACCGTCGAAATCTGCTAATTCACCAACTATAGAAGCTGTATTATCATTTACTTGCGGTTCCTCGACATTATGAGCTGCCCCATCACTCACTTTCTCTGGCTTGACTAACTCCATGGACTCCATATTCATCAATGTTTTAGCTTTTGCCATCTCTATTTCGTTCTGAAGTATTTCTTTTTCTTTATTTGGGCGCTTGAAGGATAGAGATGTCAAGAGTGCTGAATCAGATGCCAACAAAAACTTTCCGGATTGAGCTCCTTCAATATGCATTTTCAGGGATGTTATTTCAGCTCTACAATCATTTAGTTCTGTTCTTTGGCTTTCCAAAGTCTTCTTCATATCTTGGACCTGATACACATTCATGACTACATTTAGTGAACGAAATAAACAAGAGAATCAATATATAGACATGGGTACTAGATTTACCAAGTTTTCTCTGTCTTTGATATCTTTCTGCAGCGTCTCCAATGATTTTATCAACACTGCGACTTGTGTATCAGACATTTCCTTGCGTTTTAGCAAGGATTGCATATCCTTTTTCAGTCTGTCATTTTCTTTAAGAAAAGACTCGTTTTCTCGGAGCAGAGCTATTTTCTCCTGAAGCACGTGGCAACATATTAGCATGACAGGTTTAACAAAAGAAAACATATTTACATACAAAACATCATCATATAGCAGGTAGACTCATTTAAGAAAATTTTTGATAACCTAGTAAAACCTTCAACAATGAATCAGCTTCTTAGATATTCATAGAATAAGATCTAATATCTTTTGCAAATATAACTGATGAAAGCATGATATATAAAGAGCTGTAATCACATCAAATTGTTTGAAGGCGCAAAGCTAAGCAAGAATGACAATCCACCTTTAATCCATATTGAACGCTAATGCTGGTCTAAATAATATAAGCTGTTCAGAGAACTAATGATGACCTACAGTCCTAGGAATGGCAAAAACATGCTAAAGCTTCGGATTGTTGAGCTCTGAAAGCTGGACAATATGAGATCTGCGACTAAAAGTGCACCACTATAAGTTAAGTGTCCAACATCGGTTCCACAATAAAATGAGGAGTACCTAATAAGCTTGAGTGACTTCCCATCTAGTGGCTAGTCACCTGTGTTCGGATTATCCTCTTGGGCCTACGGCCGAGCATTGGTGCTCTTGTTGAAAATAGACACAGCTCGAGGGGGCACGTTTAAAAAGGGATAGTGTAAGCATCAAATACTGACAGGTGAGTAAAAGCAGGCCAAAGTGAGCCATTTTGAATATTGGCTTCTCAAGAGGTGGACAATATTGCATGTCCCACATTGGTCCCATAATAAAATGTGAAGTGAATAAACTTGTAAGACTCTCCTACCTAGAAGATTGGTGTTTGGGTTTGGCTCTCATGTTGGGCTTATGCCCAAACACAATGCAAATATAATACATAATACAATAGGATGGAGAAAAAACACACACGAGAAAATACCATGAAGTGTTTGGAGGTGTATGATAGGTAGATGTTATTCCTTAAAAAAAGGAGATGCGTCATAAATCAAAAGAGTAGATCTAACCAAAATAAAAAGGTATATAAGTTCGCTAACCAATCTTGAGGCCTGAATACTAACAGCTGGTTTTCTAGTCACTTTAAGCATTAAATAAGAAAGTTTCTTCACCTCAGCGGCCTCAGCATCAGAAGAAAGATATTGGTAATAATAATGTCTTAGGGCATCTGGAACGCACGCTGGTGAGCTTTGCCATTGATCCAGATTCTGGTCAGTGACCTGTTGTTGAGGTTACAGAAATTGACGGTAAATCAGTTAAAACACAGACACAAAATGACAATTAGATAAGATATACAGATGACAATGTTCAGTATTTTCCATATTTTGCAATTGCTGGAATTATCAATTGATTCATGTTAAAGGCATGCTTGATCATTTTGATAACAGAAAGGGAAATGGAACTCGCTTAATAGTAGACCTCATGCTTAAACCAGTGGCTGGATCCATGTTATGTTGAGGAGGGTCAATTTGTACCCCTCAACTTTTTAGAGATCCATTTTCCCCTTTTAAGCATTTCTACGAGGTAGAGTATTGTTATGAATGAGCCCAGTGAAGAAGAGGGTTAAAAGTTTAAGCATCCTAACTGGTTCCAACTAAATATGTTCACTAGTGGGTAACGTAAATTACAATTTGCATATGAAATTCATGTTCTCACCATTTATCTTTCAAAACAGCCAAAATAATTTCTGCAGTTAACAATACATTATTCAACATTCTTTAAATCTGTCAAAAATATTTGATTATACTGATGAATAAGTTTCTGATAGCAGCATTCCCAGTCCACACCAAAAGACTCGTCCCCTTGTCATAATTTTTAAAGTTATGAACCTAATGAATTGAAATTTGAGGCTGATTTAATCGAATAAGATTCTAGCAATTGATGGATTAAGAAAAACATATGCAAGTCAATGAGATTAAATAAGAACAGAAGAATAATCATAAACCTTCATTATATGACCCGTCAAAGGTTCTTTGAAATCGAAGCACTGGATTTATAAGTTTTTCAATCAAATTATCTTAATTAATCGATTTGATGATCTACCAGCTTACATAAAAAAAATTCTTTATATTTCTATTTTCTAAATGTGAAATTAATATATAAGCGATGCATAGTAAAAATGAGATTTTTTAACATCTTGGGTAAAATCGCTTCTGCAAACTACCAAACCCCTTAGGGACTAAGTATTGCTTCCAGTTCAGCCTCTCAATGAGTTTTAGTGTTTTACCCCTTTTTCCTTGCATAGAAATTTCCACTCCAACATCTACTCAGGGATAAATAAAGGTCAGTCATCTAGGATTACATACTTCTGCATAAACTCTCTTGATCATCGAAATCCATTTCAGTGGATACATGTGACTATGAAGATAAATTGCTAATATTACTCGCAAAAACTGAAAAAAAATACATTCACTGGGCTTTTTCATACTCGAAAGGTTAATTTTTCATACTCGAAAGGATGTATCTAGGTGATCAACAAGATAAAAAAATTGGAGCAGAATATAGGATTTATGCAGACTATCTGCATTCAAACAATCTTTCAATAAAATTAATTCACAATAAATACTGTTGTTTTGCCCGATCCAAACGACTTTACCCTTATCCAGCATCCACTATTGTTTTTGAAAATTTCAATATTACACTTTTGCTCATACCTCAAGATGCTACTGCAGTAGCATAGCATCCACTTAATTCAATATAGATAATAGACCACTATTCACAAGTAATCAGACTAATTACCTCCTCATAAAATGTCATTGCAGTCAAGCGGTAGCCAGCTAATAGTAAATATTCTTTCACTGCACAGTTAATGTCCAAGCGCTCATTCTCCTTGAGGGGCCCCAAATCCGAGAAAGACACATCCCTCTTCACAGGCTGAACAGTAGATCCATTATTTCCAGAAGCACTGACATTTGGATCTGACAAAAGGAAAGAATATCTAAATTAACAAGAAATGATAATTGATTTCTATACCACACAAGAATGGCATAAATTCTTGCATCTACTTAAAAAACTGTCAGTTTTGGTAAAACCTACAGAACATAGAACTCAATTTCATTCTGGAAAAACATAAGGAGTGATAGGAGACCCACTCTTTCCACTGCCCCAAACATGATTTAATATTAGTTAAACATAAGCTTGGGGTTCTAGAAAGAACTGTGCACTGATAAATTCAATTCAGTGCCAGGAATTACTGTTTGATTCAATCAAGTTTGACTCAGATTTCTTCTGCAATTCAGCCTTCAGCTTCAGAACATCTTCTTGAGCTAAACGAAGCTCATAATCACTGACTGCCAATTTCTCTTCTAGTGATTCCTTTTCTTCAAGTAGACTCTGGGGGTCTGCAACTGTTCCCATAACCGATATAAGTAAAGAAATAAGTTGAGGTCAAATTACACATGAATCTAAGTCCTAAGATAAAAACACAAGATCCAGACATTTGATTCAAAATTAATATATAATCATAAATTTACAGAGAATAACTAATGCAGGTGGATGCTGTATGGGAATTACGATTGCCATAAAATAACATGTTTGATACCATAACATTAGTATTGATAAGTTTAAGTTTATATCTTTAAGATAGAATTTATCAATCTTTTATTTAAATTAGAGATTAGATTAGATCGTGATCTTATCTTTTAGATATAGTCTTTTATAAATACTGGAACAATAACTTGTAGTTTTATCAGTTTACTTAACATTCAATAAACTGTTAAAGGTGAATTGCCACACCAATATTATCTTTTTTGATAGCTTTTATGGTATCACGAGCCCAGGTTTATCAATTAAACCTACTGCGTAATATTTTTCAAATCGTGAACTTGGAGTTACATATCAATCGTGATTCTTTTTCTGGCCCAGAACCGAACATCAGTTTTTTCGTTGATGTTCCAATTTACCATTCGCGATCTTTAACTCCACCACCCTTCACGATTTTGTCCATTTTTTTTTTCATTTCGTTCCTTTCCAGTAGCGAAACAAACACATATATTTTTTGGATGGTAAAGATGGCTTTTTCTGGTGTTAATGGAGGAAACGATTCTACGGACTCCTCAAATAATATCCCACCGATTAAATCCACAACACCCACTGCCGTCTTTGAATCTTTCTCCATACAAATCACAAATCACAAATTAAACGGGAAAAATTTCCTTTAATGGTCCCGCTCTGTTCAAATGGTAATTTGTGGAAAAGGGAAAATTGGTTATATCGATGGGTCAATCTTGCCATTCACTTCCACCGATCCAGCTTATTCATCATGGGACGTCCAGAACTCGATGGTGATGGCGTGGCTCATCAATTCCATGGAGGAATCTATTGGCGAAACATATCTTTTCCATTTAACAGCGAAGGAGATATGGGATGCGGTGAAATTGGCATATTCTGACCTTGAGGACTCTTCACAAGTCTTTGAATTACGCAATCAGATTCGGAATTTGAAGCAAGGTGATTATATTGTCACTCAATATTTTACAAATTTAAAAAGATTTTGGCAGGAATTGGACCTTTTTCTCTTTTTGTGAATAGAAAGATGCCGCAGATGCTGTTATTTATCGGCAATTACTGGCTAAAGATCGGGTATATGATTTTCTGGCTGGCCTAAATCGTGATTTGGATCCTGTTAGAGGGCGTATTCTAGGCGTGAAGCCACTGCCCTCCATTGATGAAGTATTTGCTGATGTTCGGCGGGAGGAAAGCCGACTGATGGTGATGCTTCCTGATAATTTATCAATTCCAGAAAATTCTGCCCTTATTGCTCGGACTCCCGCTGCCAGTTCAGATTCCAAGATGAAGGATGGCAAACCGTTGTGTGAACGGTGCAATCGCCACTATCATACCATTGATACATGCTGGAAAATACATGGAAAGCCAGCAAACTGGACCTCACGAGCCAAATCACGTGAAAAAAGGGGTTCCCAACCCGCTGCACCTGCTACTGGTTATTCTGGTGAAAATTCCAGTACACCCGATGCTTTATTTTCGAAGGCACAGATGGACCAGCTGCTGAAAATTATCTCCAGCACCTCTGTGTCATCTTCGAATGTTGCGGCCACAGGTACTCCATTTACAGCCGTAGGTGACTTATCTCGAACATATGAGCGTTGGATTATTGATTCGGGGCTTCGGATCATATGTCATCCAGTAAAAACGTGTCAAGATAGCAGATGGTTCTTATACTGATATCGTGGGTATAGGCGATATTGCTATCACATCCAACATTCTTCTTAAGAATATGTTACATGTCCCTAATCTTTCTTGTAATTTGATCTCCATCAGCAAACGTACACGGGATTTAGATTGCTCGGTATTTTTTACACAATTTACTTGTGTTTTTCAGGACCGGACTTCGGAGAGTAGGATTGGCAGTGCTAAGGAAGTGGCTAGACTCTATTACTTTCAAGGTCATTCTTTCCAAAGTCACCTTATTCAGAGCCCTGTTGGTCCACCTTCATTATCTCGTAGACAGAAAGTTATGTTTCTTCATTTTAGACTAGGTCATCCTAGTTTAGTTTATCTTAGACGGTTATTTCCCTTTATGTTTAGAAACGATGATTCCTTTCAATGTGAAATTTGTCAATTATCTAAACATACTCGGTGTTCATTTCCACCTCAGCCTTATCAACCGTCCAAACCATTTGCATTAATCCATAGTGATAATTGGGGCCTTCTCGTGTATGTACTATATCAAATCATCGTTGATTCATTACATTTACTGATGATCATACACGTGTTTGTTGGGTGTATCTTTTAAAAGATAAATCTGAAGCTCGAAAAAATTTTCGGAATTTTTATTCAATGATAAAAAAACAGTTCAATGCCATGATCAAAATTCTACGAACTGATAATGGCACAGAATATTTTAACTCCCATCTTCATGATTTTTTATTAGAACATGGGATCATTCATCAGAGTTCCTGTGTTAATACGCCTCAACAAAATGGTATTTAAGAAAGAAAAAACCGACATCTTTTGGAAGTTGCCCACTCACTCTTATTCACGACCAATGTTCCAAAACGTTTTTGGGGGGATGCAATTTTAACAGCTTGTTTTTTAATAAATAGGATGCCTTCCCGAATCTTACATTACCAATCTCCGGTTGACTACCTTCGTTCCTTTCATCCTGAGAATAGGATATCTTCAATCCTTGAGCCCAAAATTTGGTTGTATGGCTTTTGTCCATGTCCATGAACACTCTCGTAGTAAGTTGGATCCCCGTTCTCACAAATGTATTTTTTTGGGTTACTCATCACTCAAAAAGGATATCGGTGTTTTTCAATTGACAAAAAGCAATACTTTGTGTCTCGGGATGTTACGTTCTTTGAGTCGGTACCATTCTTTCCAAAGTCAATGCCTAAGACATCGTGTGAGGGGGAGATTTCTGAGTCACCTATTTCCCAATATTTGGGACCTTAGTGTGCCTTTTTCTCCTTCCTACACACATGACCCAACGTCCATATCCCAACACAATACTGCACCAGCACAACAAACACCACCTTCGAAGCATCCAACGGCAGGGGGAGATTTAATCCAGCCGTTTCCTTTGCATTTCTAACGGAAAAAACAGCCAAAGAAAGTAATAGAACCACCACTCCTTGACAGTCACGTCTCTAATTCGAAATCTGCAGTCCCAAGATGACATGGATGTACTGCAGTAGACGTAAATGACTCTTCTTGTGATCTTGATGAACCAATTGCTTTGAGAAAAGGGACCAGAATATGCACACAACACCCACTTCCAAAATTTGTGGCATATGGACATCTATCTCAGTCTATTAAGGTATTAATCTCAAACCTCTCCACTACTAAAGTTCCGAATACTATACAAGAGGCTTGGGATGATACAAATTGGAAAAAGGTTGTTCTAGATGAAATGAGGGCACTTGAAACAAAGAACTTGGGAAATTGTTTATAGACCCAAGGAAAAAATACCGGTGGGCTGTAAATGGGTCTTCACAATTAAATACAGAGCTGATGGATCGATTGAGAGATACAAGGCAAAATTGGTTGCTAAAGGATACACACAAACATTGGCGTAGATTATCAAGAAACTTTTGCACCTGTTGCAAAAATCAACACAGTTAGAGTTCTGATTTCCTTGGCTGCCAACTTAGATTGGCCACTTTAGCAATTGGATGTAAAAACGCCTTCTTAAATGGGGATCTTAAGGAGGAAGTTTACATGGAGTTGCCACTAGGATTCAATAAAGAAAGTGAAAATGGGAAAGTATGTAAGTTGAAAAAGTCTTTGTATGGGTTGAAACAGTCTCCAAGAGCCTAGTTTGATAAATTCACCAAAGCCATTCTGAGACTTGACTATCTTCAAGCCAGTACATACCACACTCTGTTCTATAAACATAAGAATGGAAAAAAACTATTCTTATTGTTTATGTTGATGATATTGTGCTCACAGGCGATGATCAAGAAGAAATGAAGAGACTGAAAGAGAAATTGGCAACCGAATTTGAAATGAGGGATTTGGGGAAGCTAAGTATTTTCTTGGTATGGAAGTAGCAAGGAACATAACAGGAATCTCTGTGTCTCAACGGAAATATGTGATGGATCTTTTAAAAGAAACTGGAATGTTGGGATATAAACCAACTGATACTCCCATGGATCCTAATGTAAAGTTAGAAGGAACAACGAACAGTAATCATGTAGATAAAGGAAGATATCAACGCCTAGTCGGTAAACTGATCTATCTTTCTCATACAAGACCAGATATTGCATTTCCTGTGAGTTGTGTAAGTCGGTTTATGCATGCTCATCTGGAAGAACATATGGTGGTTGTTTACAGAATCTTAAGGTACCTAAAGGGGACCCCGGGGAATGGTCTCTTCTTTATGAAGACAGAAGCAAAGAACATAGAAATTTTTACTGATGCGGACCGGGCAGGATCAATAAATGATAGAAGGTCTACATCTGGTTAATGCTCCTTTATCTGGGGAAATTTGGTAACATAGAGAAGTAAGAAACAACCAGTTGTAGCAACGAGCAGCGCTGAGGCAGAATTACGGTCAGTAGCTCATGGGGTATGTAAAGGATTATGTTAAAAATGCTACTTGAAGAATTAAAGATGAATATCACAGTACCATTGAAATTACTATGTGAGAACAAGGCTGCAATTGATATTACTCATAATCCGGTGCATCACGATCGAACAAAACATGTTGAGGTTGATAGACATTTCATTAAAGAGAAGATTGAGGAAGGAGTGTTCAACATTGTTCATATACCGACCTCAGAACAAACTGCTGACATTTTGACAAAATGCTTGTTTAAGCCTACATTCGAGAAATTTGTATGCAAGCTTGGAATGTACAATCTGTACACTTCAGCTTGAGGGGGAGTATTGATAAGTTTATATCTTTAATATAGAATTTATCAATATGTTTTATTTAAATTAGAGATGAGATTAGATTAGATTGTGATCATTCAGATCTTATCTTTTAGATGTAGAGTCTTTTATAAATACTGGAATAATAACTTGTAGTTTTATCAGTTTAGTTACCATTCAATAAACTGCTAAAGGTGAATTACCACACCAATATTATCTTTTTTGATAGATTTTAATTAGTTTATGTGCACAGTCTTGTGCACACACATAAGCATACAAAAGGGGGTACATTTATGATGAATACGTTTAGTAGTTCACCTACTGTCGCCTAATTCATCATCATAAACTGATACACATCTGTCACACCTCAAATCCAAGAAAAAATGTCTTTAAAAAGCATTTTCAGCTAAATCAATACGTGGGACAGATAGCAGTAGACAATTAAAATGCTAAAAATCACACCTGAACTCGGCTGAATAGGCTTGCGCCACAATATTTTGTCTCTAGTAGCGGAAGAACATTGTATAATAATACTTAGAAGACGATGATGGTCTTTACAGTTTGACATTTTTTTATCATTACCAATGGTCTCTTAATCACGAGAAAGTTTCCAAAAGTGTGTCAGATAACTTGGTGAGGTCATGTGACATGAAACCTCCAAATTCATACCTCTATTTGAAAAAAAATGCAACAGTGACATATAGCTATAAGAGTATACCGGATCCTAACACGTTATTTGGAAAATGTAGCTGTTGGGCCATAAGACCAAGAGTAGAACCTTGAAACATTGTCCATCTCTTGAGAAGCCAATGAAGAATATGCCCAGTCGTATTTCGCTGGGATGGGAAAGTTTGTGCGCTGGCAACGAATCATACCCACGGCGGCTCAGTCTAGATGACTTTTATTCACCTATCAGTATTCGGTGCATGTATTTTAAACCAATCAATACTAACTGGATGGTAGCCCTTTCCAGGCCATTTCTTCTAAATCTACTCTCAACAAGACCACAAATATTACGCCATAAGTCCTAGGAAAGAACCCAAGCTCAAGAGACATATCTATGGGAAAAGCGGTGTGGGATCATAACAGCATAAAACTATCAACGGAAACTATACTACAAAAATAATAGCTATCTTATTGTGCTTCTTTGTTCTCCATCTGCATTGTAAACCTTTAATTGCAAGCTTGCAAAAGGCAGCAAACTATCAACTATAAAATTAACTACAAACAACTTAATTATCCTATTGAGCTTCTAGACATGCCATCAGAATCTAAAATTGTTATTGTCGAAGGATGATACATCCCAAAGCAGGAACAGATAATCCTTGCGTACAACTGATTACTCTCAAAGATTAGGATCTCATTGGATGTGCGCAATCTTTACCGGCTTCAATAGTAAATTAGTAACATAAAATATTTTAGTTGGTATCTCAGCCACTACGCCAAAAAACCACAATATTTGAATGATATATTACAGGCTGTTTCCAGCTAATTAACGGCAATATTTCATCTATATTATAAATTAAGCATAAAAGAGCTCATAAGACACCAAAATATCTGTTCTCAAGGTATTCTGCTTAAGATGTTTTTCCATCAAAAGCAATAAAGTACAAAATAGGTTTACAACACGGTAAAACTGTAAGTGCATAGGTGGACCACGACCCAATAATCATTCATTTTGAATTTGACTCAAACTCTAAATACATATTTGAGTCAAACTCTATCAATTAGAGTTGAACTCTTTCTGATATACACGAGATATATTATGCCAATATGATACACCAAAAGATAACACACGATTGAGTAGTGTATCTCTCATTCTTGTAACACTACTCATCTCTCTTGGAACATAACCGACAATTCCAAGGGTTTAAAGCATGTAAACAAAGTAGATCGCTCTAGTAGTAATCTACCGAATGCCAACGAGAATTCAAGATCTAGGAGGCTTACAGACAGACTCAATTATCCGGGAAAATCAAAATTCCGCTATGAATAGGTATATCGGAAACCTGATTCCGTATTTGATTTTATGTCAGATTTTCCAACATTGGTATCAGGGTCACTTAGCTCAATCTCGCCAAAACTACTAACTTTCTGTTTTGGCCGTTAACTGCCCAAAATTTTTTTGTCCGATATCTACCCAAAATAATTTTTTTTAGCCGTGACTCACGGAGGGGATAGATGATTGATCCCAAAACCAATGACAAAAACAGCACGAAGCAGTTCAGATTCCAATTATACAAAAAAATTAATAAAAATTTAAGCAAATAAGACAAATCATCAGCGAAATATTCACAAGTGAATTAGTATCATGAAAAGTTAATCTATAGAAACTGCAAGCAGATAATATCACAATGCCATCACTCTTACTAACTCGTCCAAAAAGGGAACACCAAAAGAAAAAATAATCAAAAAAACATACACACACTTGCCCAGCCAAAAAAAACCGCACATTTTTTGCGTGCGTCTGCGTTTTGTTATGTATCTGCACAAAACGAACCTCGTAGAGAGTTGAAGCGGGAGATCTGATCGGGAGGAAAACGAGATGGATCGGAAAAGAATTGCTTGAGGCGAATTGCCTGGTCGTCGCGGCCATCTTCGAGAAGCTCGTGGAGGAGCTCGAACGCCGACAGCAGGTAGTTTTCTTCCAGCAAGAAATTCACCACGCAATTGCACAGCGACGAGCTCTCCACGTCCATATCGAATTCCTGATCTCAATTCAGTCGCCCCGGTATCGAATCAAAGCCTATTCAACGAAGAATCGTGTCTCATTTTGAAATGAAGTTCTCGGTAAGATCTATGGATCGTGAATTCAGGAGAATTAAATGTTCAATATTTTTGGCTTTGAAGACCCTGCTAGCAGTCGTGAGAGCACTCCATAAATTTTATGATCTTATATATTTAGTATGCCAAAATTACAAAATGTTACAAAATAATAATTCAACTCAATTAATGTCTAACTTTTTTACTTCATCCTAGTTAATGCTTTTTTTTTATACTAAAATGCACATATTTCAAAAAAAAAAACTAGATCAACCAATTACTTATTCAAAATATATCTTTCCTTCGTCAAATTTCTCCCTCCCACTCCCCTCAATCCCTGTCACCCATAGCCTTCACCTTCTCTCTTCTCCGTCTACGTCCCTTCGCTTCACCCATGGATTCAAATTAATCACCATTAAAACAGGAGGAAGAGAGAGAAGCTCTTCCATGTGATGTCTTTTGTTCTTCGGAGAAGCTTCTTCCATGTGCACGCCGGATGTTTCCACAACACCCAGTGCACTCCTCCCCTTACTGGTACAAGTGATGAGTTGAAACAGCCTTGCAAGTGCACCTGTGTATTTAGGAGTATACATCTTTGATTTTTCATTGAAACAACCATATTTTTCTTTACTTTTGTTGATAAAATGTTGTGCAGATGTACATATTTTGTTTATGTTTATTAGTCAAAATTCTCGAGGTTGTGATTTAGTGCAATGTGTTGAAATTTTAGTGGGAATTACATTTTTTTATTTTGTTTGTTGTTTGAGACATGAGATGTTATTTGAATGAAAATTTGAAAGTTTAGAGTCAATAAGCATGTAATTGCTAAAAGTGTACATGTGCATTTGCTCAAGTGCACCGGTGCACTTGTTACAAGTGCACCAGGTGCACATGTAGCAAGTGCACAGTTGTAATTGCTACAAGCACCGATATAAGTAGGTCTATTATTTGTCTTTTCATTAAATAATTTTAAATTTCAAAGGCGATTTCAAGGGTGTATAAAGTAGATTTTAAAAATCAAGTCCCAAATAGTAATGCGATTTCTTTAGAGCTAATTATCATCCAAATCAAGTTGTGTTTCCCCGTTAGCTGCTTTTTTTGTAGACTATATTCAATTGAAGACTGGTATATATGGATAATGGAAGATAAGAAAAAAAAATTGCAACTTGAACATAGATTTTAAAAATTAAGCCCCTATCGCTGCATGTTAAATTGAGACACCCCAAAACAATGATTTGATTTTGAGTTATATGTGCATGTAAAAATGAATATGTAAATTTTGTTAAAAGGTGCACGTAAAAAATTCAAAGCGCACGCAAAAAAATTGAGGTGCACGTAAAAATTCAAAGCCACAAGTTCATAGGTGCACTTGCTACAAGTGCACGTGTATACTTATGCATGTGTTAACAAGTGCACCGGTGCACTTGCTCAAGTGCACATGCGGCACCGTTGCAATTGCTACAAGCACCAGACCATGTAGGGATATTAACATCCAAATCTATTTGTGTTACCCTGTTAGATGCTTTCTTCGTAAACTATATTTAATTGAAGATTGTCATATTATAAATAATGGAAAGATAAGAAAAAAAAAGTTTGCAACTTTAACAAAGATTATAAAAATTAAGCCCCTCCCGCTGCATGTCAAATGGAGAAACCCCCAAACAATGATCTGATTTTGGGTTATCGGTGCACTTAAAATGAATGTGTAAATTTTGTTAAAGGTGCACGTAAAAAAATCAAAGGTGCACGCAAAAATTGGGGTGCACATATAAGTTCAAAGTCACAAAATACTACACAGTAACAGGTGCAAGTACTACAATAACAGGGTTCACATGCTACAGTAACTGTGGTGCACGTGTAGAAAGTGCTCACGGTGCACGTGCTACGTAAATTAGGTGCATGTGTTACAATACAAGCGATGCACGTGTAGCAAGTGCACCCCATGCACCGGTGCATGTTTTATAGTAACCCGCGAGGGTTAGTTTTGTCCTTTCATCATGAAATGGACTTGTGCGAATTGAAGTTTTTTTGGTGGATTAGATCAAAAAATGTTTTACCTAGTTGTACCAACCCAAAATTTTGCCTTTACATATTGGACCGATCCTCTTCTAAAAAAAAATTTGGACCGTTCCATATGATATTTTTCAAAAATTATTTTATAATAATAATATTATTATTATTATTATTATTATTATTTGACTAAAAAATAATTACAGGTAGAATCTGATTTGTGCTTCCTTGATCATGATATTTTTGCTGGTCAACGCTTATATTGTACACAAATAAATATGAAAAAATTAGATATAAATCCATAAACATAAGTTTAACTTTCTTTTTACTTCCTACCTAAATTTTTTTCAAAGATTCCTACCCATTTTCATCTTTTCATTTCTATTTACTCCCTGGAGAGAGAAATTTTTATAATAATACCAAATTACCCTTATGGTTAAGATTTTGTCATGTTTTGCTTATTCTAACCATAGTTTGCTTTTTAAGTTGTGATCCTTAAAATGATATCAGAATCTGGTTTATTATGGAAATACTAAATAATATTTTGAATATTAATATTATCTTGTATTGGGGGAGAGACAATACAAGAGAATATGAATCCGAACGAATGTTCGCAGTGTTACTTATACATGTGGTACTTCCAAAAATTAGAAGAACTGAATCAAGATCATAATGGAAAATATTACAAGAAGTCGGTGCTAGCCCAGCTAGCATTAATCAGTATCAACAACTGGAGAAGATAGCGAGAAACCTTTACATGAGGAACCTCAAACTTCAGTTCGAGTTATCCGAGGCTCAGGATGAAGACCATCATGAACACAACAACATGATTCTAGATCCAACCAACCTAACAGGATCCAGAACAGACGAATAGAATGGGAGAACCAACCTTTCGAGAAATCGAGCCGGATACTTCTAATATATCCCAAGATCTTAGAGAGATCCAGAAGACAGTGCAGTGTTATGGATACCTACAATACCATGTACATGCATAGGTCCATTAGATTCAAAAACGGGGAAATTATACTAAAACATCATGAGGAAATTCTTGAAAACCTTCGAGATGTTCAAGCCTGAGTTAAAGAGTTGGAGTCACAACCAAGTCCTACAGGAAGAAGAAAATGAGGGTGGCTACCACCGTCCTATAGAACGGGACCCCTTTTACATCAAAAAGGGAAGACAAAGGAGGTCCGAAGGCCTTTGACAGAGACTGAGAAAATGATTGCAGTCCTACGAGGAGATCCAGTACTTCCTACAAAGTAATTGAAAGAATCAACCTGGAAGATCTCCGTGATCTTGTCGATTCGTTTGCGGGATTGAATCTCGTAGACTTCATAACAAATCAAGTTAGCGGAATTCCTCTACTTTCACCACAAGAGAGTTTCGGGTCAAACAATCACCACCCGATGGAGAACATTGCCCCACCAGGAAAATTTTACTACTGGAGCAACTTTAGATACCCCGGTTGGAACAATGAATCGTTCACGCAGGCCAGATATACATCAAACTCCTTACGAAAAATCTCATTAGATCTGATACATCCATACTGACTTATGCTCAACATGAATATCTTGGATTTTAAAAATCGAGAAGTTCTTATTGATGAATGGGCTTCAGCAATTAGAATCACAGAAAGGAACACTTGATCTAAGCAAAGAAGGATTCATATTACTCCTTACTATGAGTCTGGAAGAATCAACCAAAATTGTCTGGGAACTCGCACCCAGGTACCAGAGAAGAAGTTCTAGTCGGAGAGTCCCTGAAAGAAATTGTGGACAAGATGGCTAAATTCTTTAAAATATGTTTGGTTACTTCGAATGAATGGAGCAAGAGAAGGCAAAAAAACATAGACAAGCTCTATATAGCCTGGAACTACATGATATATGTTATGTAGACGAGTACATCAAACTATTCACAGAATATAGATGTAAGACAAAGATGACAAAGAAGGATGTAGTCGAGCTCTTCTTTGCCAAAAAACCAAGCTCGTGGAGAGAAATGCTTATCCAAGAATACATACCGCAAGAAATAGAGACGGTGGCCAGGAGAATGCCATTTCTTAAAATGAATCTTGAAGAGTGGTGCTATCAAGTAAAGCTCCAAAAGAACTACAAGAAGCTTAGAAGAATCAACAAGACAGCTCTTCTTTGTTGTACGGGGACTGATATCCCTATGATCATTGGAAACTAACCCCAAAGGCGAAAGATGAAAAACATAGAAGTCGTCCTTATGGCCGAGGAAGTAGTTCGAGAAGAAGTGGGTCTTCATGGAGATCCAGGATATTCTTGTCAAAGCAGAAAGCCCAAATTTACAGATCAGTAAAAAGATCAAGACCTACCAGGAGTAAAACCTCATCAACAGGTTCTAATCAAGCAAGTTCTAGCAGAACACCGACGAAGAGGACTTTCAGATGCACGCATACTCGTGCAAATGAAAGTTTTAAAGATTGTAACTGCTGGACATGAGGAGCAAGAAGACATATCTCTGCAGATTGTCCAGATAACCAAAATCGATGAGTAAGACGGTTCGAGCATACCAAGGAGTTTGACGATGCTATTTATTTTCAGAATTTGGTGCAGGTGTATCAATTTGAGGATATCCCCTCATATGAAAGCATCTATGAAGAAGAAATATATTGTGGTTGTGGAGGTGAATCCAGTTCAGAATCAGAGTGAATGATAATTCCTTCAACATGTGATCAGAGAAGAGTCGTCGGTGTGTTTCTCTCATACCACTGTTCCTCATAAAACTCTTATGAGAATCATGAAGGAAGAACCAAAGCTTCAGATATACGATGAATTTACAATTGGAGCGATGTGAAAAGCCATGGATAAGTATAGGGGTGCTTACCGGTCTGAACCGGTCCGATCCGGACCGGAACCGGCCGGTTCCGGACCCGTTATGGGCGGAACCGGTCCGGTCCGTTAAGGATCCGGATCGAACCGGTTCCGGTTTGGTCCGGATCCTTAACGGTTTTTCGATTTTTTTTTTATGTTGTAAATGTTTCTTCAATGATGTTCATCACAAATTCAATATATTTCTTCTTCATTTCATAATATAGATGCATACAAATAATTGTAAAGACATGACAATTGAAAATCTAAATAAAAAAATATTACAATTTAGTACTTAGCAGTCTTCATAATTGATAAGTATTGTTTTGGCGTTCTCTTCTTCTTGCTCGTCATAATGATTTACGAATTCGTCAACCGTCTCATCTCTTCTATTTTTGCATTCTGCTTCAAACCAATCTTTAAGTAACGTGAGCATGCATAACGAATCAGCTGATAGACTACTTCTGTAGTCTCCAATAATACGGCCGCATGTTGAGAATGCCGAATCAGAAGCGACGCTTGAAGCTTGTACAGCATACACGTCTCTAGCCATTTTGGCTAAGATAGGGAATTGTGCTGCATTGGACTTCCACCATTGTAAGACGTCGAAGTTGTCTTCGGTTAGAAATTGATAATTCAGATAAATTTGCAACTCAGTCGACGTGCTAGTAGAATGTCCTTTTCCCTTAAGTTTTTTCCTGCCCAGTATTCTAAGCAAATTGATGCCCCCACCTTTAGATTGAGCTTGGGGTTGTTCTTCAACAAGCCTTTGTTGCGATGATTCACTTGCATGTTGATTATAATACAATTGAAACATATTTTGGAGAGATTGCATTGTAGACGTCTTTTGATCGTCAACAACCTTCCCCAAAAAATTAGCATAATATTCAAAAAATATCTCAAATGAAGATAAACATTGACTAGGATCTAGCAATGTTGCGATGCAGTGCACGGGTGGGATTTGTTCCCAATACTTTATAAATTTAGTTTCCATTGCACTAACAAAAGCATGCAAGTCATAGTCATCTCTAAATTCTATAAATTTATCAAACATGTTAAATACTAAAGGAAGAAAATAAACGGAAGTTGGATAAGTAACACCAGAGAAACGTTCCGTCGCTTCTTTGAAAGTACCTAACAATGATACACAATTTTCAACAAATTCCCAATCCTCATTAGTCAAATAAATACTTTCATCGCTATCAGGCATTTGATATGAATTATAAAATGGAGTTAAAATATATTTGTAAGGTACATAGCATTCAACATATTGTACAACGAATTTCACATAGTTTCTATTGGTGATGGAAAAAGAAGATGTTTTAAACCATTAGATAAACATAATTGTTTCCAATCACGCTTAACACGGCTCGTGCTTAACCATTTAGCGCAGTATTTCATTTTGTCAATACATGCTGAGTGATTGTCCTCATAACCAACTTTAACAGCCAAATTAATCACATGACATGCACATCTAACATGAAAAAAAATACCATCAACCATTGGTTTAAGATAGGTCTTTAAATCACGCATCGCAGCATTGTTATTCGCAGCATTGTCTAATGTGATTGAAAATACCTTATCCTGAATTCCATAATGTCTACAAGTGTTGAATCCATATTTAGCAATTACATAACCAATATGTGCACAGTCTAACTCATCTAAAGACAAAATCCTTTTTTGCATACACCAATTATCATCAATCCAATGACAAGTGACAACAAGATATGAATCAAAATTTACATTTGTCCAAATATCAGTTGTTAAACTAACCCTACAAGGCAAACTAGAAAGATGTTGAAACAATGTATTTCTATATTCAACAAATACGTCCATACAATTTCTTTTTAGTGTGTGCCTGGAAATATGTTTAAACATGGGTTGTATAGACGAAGCAAATTCAATAAAACCAGCACGTCGTTCAGCTTGTATAAAAGGTAGTTCACATCTGATCACATATCTAACAAGTGACGTACGATTAATTTCAGCAGTTAAAATAAAATTCGTGCCAGTAAGAACATTAATTTGTGCTTGTGTTGCTTCTCGACCTAATGGTTGTAATGTTGTCTCATCAAAATTATGTTTTTTTACTAAGTGTTTTTTTAAATGTTCCGGTGCCTCCACTGGAACTACCAGCTTTATATGAATACTGGATCTTACATAATTTACATATTGCAACAGATTCATTAGTACCTTCTTTTTGAGCGAGTTCAAAGTGATCCCATATCTTACTTCTTTTGGCACGAGTAGGTTGTCTACTCGCTGCTGTAGTGGCTCCGGATGACTCCACATGTTGTCTTTCTTGGGCTTGGGTAGCAACAGGTTCGGCAGGTTGTTGTGGTTGTGGTTCGACATTCATAGAAGAACCACCAACATTGAGGTTAGCAAAAAAATCATAACTTTCATTTAACTCAGGAATTGGCACAGGCAAATTCATTGCAGAAGATGAACTCAGTGATAGACGACCCGGAACGAGACCCCGACTACGACCCCGGCTACGACCAGCACCACTGCTAGATGAAGATGCCATTATTATATAAGACTATAAGTAAATTGTAGATAGCACAATTGAGAGAAAAATATGAGAGTGAAGTATTTTTCGTTACAAGAATTGTTATGAAACAATACACAACACAACATCCCCTATTTATAGTTTTTATTTTTTATTAAAAAAATTTTAAAAAAAAAAAATTAAAAGTTAACGTTGGCAACGGCTAAGAGCCGTTGCCAACGTTAACATTTGTTAACGTTGAAGAGGCAACGGCTAGACAGACGTTGCCTTCTTCATTTTTTATTTTTATTTTTATTTTTTTTAAAAAAAACTACCGGTTCGGGTTCCGGAACCGGAACCAACGATGCTACCGGTTTGGTTCTTCGCGATCGCCCCGGACCGGTTTCTAACCGGTTCCGGGGCGAACCGGAATCGTTAAGTCCGATTCCAATTTTGGACCAGACTTAACGGTCCGAATCCGGGCCGGGTCCGGTTTGACCCGGCCCGGTAAGCACCCCTAGATAAGAATGGTCTTCTAAGCAGAAAGCATCAGATTATTCATAAGGTGACGACATAAGAATTTGTGATCCCAATGGAATCACGGGAAACCAAATTGAGATGCAGTTAATCCCCTACAGAGAAATTCAGGAGATTAAGAATAAGGTCAAAAGAGAAGTTGATAATACACTCTCATGAATTCATATTGGAGCCATTAGAGTTATCATCAATGCAACTTTCATTGAAGGAATTGATTCGCCACTTAATCTCTCGATCTTTGACAAGAGAATCCCCAACCTTAAAGATTCTTGTTTGGGAGCAGTTGCAGGGAATTTGTATGTTGGAAATATGACATTAAACATCTATCCCATAATAGCATACAATTTGGGAGATCGAGACTTCAACAAGGTTCTTACTCTTCAGCAAGATTTTAAAAGAAGTGATTTGATGAAAGAAGGGAATAAGCCTTACTCGATTACCCACAAGGTGTCTTATGCACTCTCGAATACTCATCATTCATAAGTATTATTGAGAAATGAATTCGGCGAAGTCCCCAAAATCTTCAAATTTTTTGCAAAAGCAGTATTGTCGGATATTATTAATACTCCGACGATTGGAGAGATCGACATGAGGATACAAGATCAACCTGTTTTGAATAGAAGCATGAGCCTTTTTATCGAGCCAAGAAGTATGTAATTCAAACCGGATTGGTTAATCAGTAACTATCCTGGGGAAAAACAGAAAGATGTCTCGAGCAGGATTCGAAAAATCCATGATGTATTCAAAACAACAGGAATACTGAAATGTCCAGAAGGCTGGAGAGAAGTACAGATAATCTTTGACATTGCTGAGAAGAACAATATCTTCCCTTGTGATGTCCTATATTATTTACAACCTACAGTTGGCAGGTATCAAGGAAACCTTCAAATTGTTGAAATTGATCTAACAATTGCAGGGACTACAGGTATGATCCCAGAGCAGTTCATTCTTGGGATTGAGTTTCTTGAGGAACACAAACATTGGGAAAGATTGCAGGATGGAATGGAATTCACGGTGGATGGGAAAAGATACAGAATCTGATGACCACCAGTTCATTATCAATATACATCTCAGTCGGATGTTATACGAGAAATATCGCGCAGAATAGTTTGCAGCCTATATTGATTCAGGAGCTGGAATATGCACAAACGAGACATCTTCCCTAAAGAAGTTGGTGAGAAATTACCAGACATTGCCAAAAGAGACTTTTCCAAGATGATTCTTATTTTAATGAAGGAGTCCATGCGACGGAAATAATAATCGGTGGAGCAGGCGGTACCCCCTGGTACAAAGTCAAGACTCCACCTATTTATTTCCATGATACAGTGGCTGATCTAATGCTAGGAAATAATTTCCTACAGGTATTCAAGCCGTTTACACAGGGAACGATACAAGGGGGCTTATTTTCGCAACCCTTTGTGGTCATAAGATTATTGTCCAGCGACTAAGGGAGGTGTTTCACAGAAATTCCCCATTAGTTTTCGCAGCAAGCGTGGTGATGAAGGAAAACTTCAACACCCAAAGATGAAGGATCAAAGGAGATTTGGTGAAACAATCCTTCAGTTTCGACAACAAGGTCCCAGTGAAAAAATTTCTCCTATTTTACGATATTTATTTAAGAGCATAACATATTTTTCTAGATAATTTTTATTTATATTTGTCAATGTAAAATAGTTATCATTACATTACATATATAATATATATTATCTGTTAGTATATATAATTATATTTATCTAAAATAAAACAAACATGATAATAGCTTAGTGGTAAGAAGCTGTCTATACATGTTGGAGGTCAAGAGTTCGAAGCTTCATCAACACACACTTTAATTTTAAAATAACAATAAATATTATTAAAAAAAACCGTACGGTTTCCGCGCCCGTGAACCGTATCCGGCCCGTACAGTAACGGGCCGGTTACGGTTCGGACCCGTCGAACCGGGTTAACGGTTAACCGGCCGTTGACCCGGTTAGGGGCCCGGGTCGGGCCGCGGTTTATATTAAACCGCGGTCATGCCTAAGTGAACCTACTCAATTCCTTCTACAATATGTAATAATTAAATAAATCCTATTATTTCCACAAACCCCCTTCCATTTAATTTATATTACAAGTTTATCCCGAAATTAATTATTTCGACATCGGACCAAAATATAATTCTCAAGAATTTAAATCTCGAAACCTTATTAAAATATCACAATTAAACCAAATGAATAATTATTAATTATTCTGGATATCACATACAAGATGTAACGAATTTTGAGGGTCACGTGTCATTACAATCTGAACCTTCAATCAATCCAGCACATCTGGGGTAAAAGAGGAAAAGTTGAACATTAGGCCACAGACAGACACTTCTAGAGTTCAAATTAACGAGGATTTAGTTTCATCTCCTATGCAGGAATACTAGCGCATTTGGGAGTAACTGATAACCAGACGAGGTATCAACCAGAAAAAATAATTGTTGATATCTCCGGAAAATACCCAAGGGTTTGGATGAAACCAGACAGCCATCCAAACGATGTACATGAATGGTATAATTTTGGAGCTCTTGATTCGGTAATACTGTTGCACCAGCATTCTCTGAAATCTCCAAATTATCAAAGTGGGTCAGAGAAGCAATTCACGAGACATGGGCCAATAATCCACATTTGGCTCGAGGAGATATCTTGGAGTTGTATTTTTTCAGTGCCGCTCCAGAACCAACAAAGAAAGGCTTTATTGAAACTTTTCACTTTATTAAGCTCAGACGACCAGAAAGGAATGCCTTAAAAATATTAAAGCGACGCTACCGGAGGAAGCACAAGTGTTAGTCGGGGCCATCACCGAAGACGGAGGTTCAACTAGACGAGCATGTGATCTTTGGGTTTGTCTAATAGAAATGAACAAAGTCAAATACTCATTCAAGTTCTTTCAAAATTCAGACAATGGAACCTTCATGTTGAATTCCATGACAGGAACAACAACATGACTTGCCGAAGAGATCTTCGAAGCAAAAAGAATAATTCTTTCGGAGAACAAGATTCCGGCAAGAAAATAAAGTTATCGAAAATCTGCAACATGGCACATACCGACCGATGGAAAGATCGGATTTGCCAAGCATGTCCGGAGTAGAAAGAACCAGAATTTGGAAAATGATTCCGATCCAAACCCGACAGATTAGAGGCAGGAAAAGATAAAAGACATGCCGACAAGAAGGCACGTTTTCCTAAGGCTCGGAGACCCCAAAAACCAATAATGTAAAAGATTTCCCGACAAAGGAAAAATGTGTGGACTATTAAAAGTACTCAGACAAAATAATGAACCACTCACGATAAAAGTTATGGCGCACCAAGACAAAAGCGTCAGCACTCACGAGAGAAATTGGCCCGCGCAGACAAAAGATGGTAGACAAGAGATAAATGCGCACTTAACATTCAACAAGAGTTTGGAATCTGAGTTTGAAGTCCGGATTCATGCCTATATAAGGCCAGGCAATAAGGAAGCTAAGGACATCGAAAATTCTTCATAGTTTTCTCAGAAGTAAATATTATAATCTCCAAGCTGTAATCTGATCATCTTTGATAGCTTGGTAGTTTTCTTTTCTTTTTAATATTTCAATTTCAATTCAGTCTGTATATCTGTTTCAAATACAGTATGAGAGGCTAACAAATTAGTCTCATCCCAGGAGAAGTATTAATGTAATAAATATTATAAGTATTTTCAGAATTGCACATATATCTCTCAGATTTCTTTAAAATCTTTTTTATATGGTTATACTCTACGTCTTAAGGTAGAAAACAAATTAAGGTTGCGATGTGCGATTTTTGAAGGAGTCGGATAACTTGCATACTAACCTCGCCCGAAGGGTTGAGGTTGGATTGTGATGAGTCATTCGTAAAACAATCTGGGGGCAGTAATTTCCCGACTGGTGGATTTGTGACCCACCTAACCCGGTGCCGTTATGGTGAAAGGTATATACCGTTTTGCCAAAATTTTATTGTAATACAGAACGAAATGTGCATGTTACAATTTTAAGCAGTTTTCTTAACTAAAGGGTAAAATGGTATGAAAAAAATAAGGAAAGGGAGAAAAAAACAAAACTAGGGATCTTTCATAAATTTATTTTTAAGTACGGAGGAATTTTAAAGTTGAAAGTAAGATTGGAGATTTAAGTGTAAGTAGCCCAATAAATATAAAGAAAATCCATTTTATTTGTGGAAAATGCTAATATTCTAACTCAAAAAAAATTATGTAAAAGTTTGATAAAAGCACAATTAAAAATTTAAAACACGACTCTAAAGTTTACAAGAAATGCAGAATGAAAATCAAAACAACAAATTTTTTTTAATATTGTATATGTTCCTACTCTTGTATGTTTTATTGTTTCTGTTGGGCTTTAGCTGGAATTTTGTTGCACTTGTGACTAATTAATATAATTTATGTTTATGTTAAAGAAAATATCATTGAGAAATAAAAATGCCGTTTAATCTAAATAGTACTTCAATATCATATTTCTCTCCAGTCTCCTCTACTAAATAATATGACACAATAAAAATAATTTTCATTTATTTATGTGGAATATTAAATCTATGTTTTTCGTGAAAGTAAGACAGTATATAGAATTAGTTTTAAAGTGTCATTTATTTAATTTGTACACAGAGAAAATTATATTGTGATTATCCAAACATCAAACAGCAATTCCAATAAATAAATATATATTGATTATAGCTTATATTTATCAATTATATGTTTTATTAAGTAATACCAAAATTTAAACACAAGCAATATTATGAAAATATAGTGTTGGCCCGTAATTTATTTTAGACCAAATGCAATTAACAATTTTGAAGAATTTTGATGAGATGTTTAATTGAAATTGAAATGGCTTTGCAATTTAGAAGCAGTGTGTTTGGCAGATCAAACAATTAAGGTAGTTGAAATCTTGACCAAGTCATAAAGCAGTAATTGGACTAATTGTCAGCAGAAAACTGTACAAAATGGAGAAATGCAGCCATTCATCAGAGTCTACACAAAACTCAATCAACAATCTCTACAAAAATATTCTCTACAAAAGTTTCTTAGCTTTTTAGTTTAATCTAGTTTGCTTTAATTTTAGCTTTGTAATTCAATTTTTCTTAATTTTAGCATCTTTATTTCAACGTTCCAGCTTTTAGTTTCAATCCTTTGACTTTCTTTCCTTGTAAAAATATTTGTTTTAGTTATTAATGGCATAACTAAGTGTTCATGTCGAGTAATGAATTTCCTTCTCTATTTCAAATTATTTAATTAGTATAATTTCATAATTTCGACGCTTGATCAATGAGGCTAGAAGTTACGGCCAAATCGAGGATTCGCAACATTTTGAATTAGAAATCAGATTTCACATTTTTGGTATGTTTCGTATCTAACACACCTGCACACAAATTTTCACACCAAAACATATAGATACCTAAAATTCAATTTGTCTCCCGGAAGCAACCTCCTTTGCACAGTTGGCCACACAACTGGTGTTTAATAACCGGCCACGGGTACTCCTAATTTGCATGTGTTTTAGATGATTTGTTTTAAAGCGATGGGTTTGATAGCCGCCTCTATTGGCATTGATGATTTGTTTACATAATGGTGGTTACACCTTTCAGATAAGGGTAGACATTTTAAATTAGGTATCGAGTACTGGACCCGATTGGGTTTGATATTTTTTATCAGTGTGGTGTCGGGTTTTAAAACTATTACTCGATTATCTACACGACATATGTATATATAAATATATATATATATAATTCTTTTAAATATATACTAAATATTTTGTATTTATATTATAATAATATATATTAAATATTTTTAAAATATATATATATTAAATTTTCGGTAGCTGACTTAGACCGAAATTTTCTGATACCCGAAATTTTTGGGTAGTGCCGTGTATCAAAAATGCTAATTGAAATTTCGGATACTCAACTCGACGTCCACCCTCATTATTTGTGAGAACTATCTTGTCTACACACACAAAAAATTAGTACTTTGGTTTGGTTTGGTTCCCATTCTCAAATATTTATTTAGGTTTATACTCAGCCACATACTTCTTGTATGTACGCGTAAGTGGGCACTTTTATTTTCCACTCCACAAACTAACGAGGATTCAAGATCCAAATATAGCGTAGGTTTATAAATATTATAAAATAATGTCAAAATCTTTAGCAGTCAAACATTAAAGTCCAATCAAACAACCGATGACAAATCACAAACTTCTTAAAAAGTGTACTATCAACTGGTGCAAGCACTAAATGAAATATAAATGCCCCCCAATGTGCAATTTGTTAGGAGCATATATAATATTTGAGTTAAGTTAATGTTGAAATTGTTGTATATGATTTTCTATCAATGTATCTCAAAAAAAACAACAATAATTTCAAAAGAGTTTTTTATGTCGAGGCGAGATTTCTAATCTCCGTCTTTAAGACAATATTACTTCGCTATGGTGCTAACGGTTTGCTATGAGAATTTGTCTCCCAAGATACAACGACTATGACTTGTGATAGAAGCACTCTAAATCACAAGTCCTCAAACCACAAAGGTTCAAAGCACTCAATTCGATGAACAACAAATGCTCTCAAATTTCGCTTGTATTTATGAATGAATTTTCGAAATTCTACTTTTTAATACATGTGGGAATGTTATATTTATAGTTAAACAAAATCCATGTTCAAGGGACACCATTTGGAGGCAACTTTTGGCCAAAAATCGCACCCAAAACATCAATTGACACACCATTTCACTTTCTGAAATAGGCTTCGATCGATCAAGACTGATTCTCGATCGATCGAGCAACTGTTCACTCGCCCAAGAAATGTTCTTGTCCGCTCGATCGATCGAGCATGCTTTTAATTTTTAATTCATATCAAAAGTCGCACATTTTCCAACAATCCCCCACATGAATTAAATTAATGCATGTATGCAATTGAGTGCTTTGACGAACTATTATGGCATCTGGAGTAGATAGCTTGCGGCTTTGAATCTTCCGTAGTAGTATTCAATCGGATTTACTTGACTTAATAGTGAACTCATAAGTCTTGAACTATTTAGTCGTTGGTGTAAACCAAGACAATTGAACCCACACCATAATAACTCTAACCTCCGTATTGGTTTCTTACGGTTGTGTCCGTTTCGGCCATGGACCACGCTTGGTTTCATAAGTGCTTTCCATTCTTTGAAGCGGCCACACTTCGCACTTACGTAGGTGATCTCTAGAAGAGTATCCCGCTATACTCCAACATATTCTAATATGTCTTAAGAATCATTAAAGGCATTTTGCCTATCCTCGTACCCTTTTGCAGGCTACACCCCTTATCATAGGAATGGGTCGGAGATTAATATTCCAAGGTGTTTATACAATCTTGTAGTTTGGTTGTCCCTTTTGAACCTAGATCTTGGGATCTCCAGTCACATATGTTGGATATCCACCAAAAAATTTTGATTATAGGGTTTTAATCTCATTCCCCTCGATAAACTATATACTTGATCTCTAGGCAAGCCTTTCGTGAGCGGATCCGCAATATTCTCCTTTGACTTCACATAGTCAATGGACATAATGCCATTTGAGATCAACTGTTTAATGGTATTGTGTCTACGACGTATATGTCTAGACTTACCATTATACATACTATTATGTGCCCTTTCTATAGCAGATTGGCTATCACAATGTATTTTAATTGTAGGCACATGTTTTTCCCAACAAGGAATTTCTTCCAAGAAACTTCTAAGCCATTCGGCTTCTTCTCCCGCTTTTATCCAAATCTATGAATCAGATTCCATAGTGGATCTAGCAATACAAGTTTGCTTGGTAGATTTCCACGACACTGCAGCCCCTCCAATGGTAAACACATAACCACTTGTCGACTTGGAATCTTGTGTGTCCGATATCCAATTTGCATCACTGTATCCTTCCAATACAACAGGATATCTTGTATAGTACAATCCATAGTTCAGGGTGTATCTTAAATATTTAAGTACCATCGTCAATGCCTTCCAATGGTCTTTGTTTGGATTGCTCGTGAATCTACTTAGTTTGCCAACCGCATATGCAATATCTGGACGTGTACAGTTCATGAGATACATGAGACTGCCAATTATCTTGAGTATTCTAATTGCATGACAGAGTCCCCTTTGTTTTTATCCAAATGTAGATTCGGATCATAGGGTGTTTTGACAGACGACGTATCATTCGCGAGAAATTTCTCGAGTATTTTCTCAACATAATGAGACTGTGACAACACTCGTCCTTCAGATATCTTGGAGATTTTAATTCCAAGTATCACATCAGCTTCACCCATATCTTTCATTTCAAAATGTTTTATTAACATTTTCTTTGTCCCGTTGATGATTTCTAAGTTGCTTCCCAATATGAGCATATCATCAACGTACAAGCATACTATTACATATGTTTTAGGCGTGTTTTTTATATATACGCATTTGTCGTATTCATTAATTTTGAAACCATTTGACAACATAGTTTTGTCAAATTTTTCATGCCATTGTTTTGGCGCTTGCTTAAGCCCATACAATGACTTAACGAGTCTACACACCTTTTTCTCTTGTCCGGGAACAACAAACCCCTCGGGTTGTTTCATATAAATTTCCTCCTCAAGTTCCCCATTGAGGAATGCCGTTTTTACATCCATTTGATGTATCTCTAAATTGTTTAGAGCAGCGATAGCAATGATCACTCTAATGGACGTAATTCCATTTGATGTATCTCTAAATTGTTTAGAGCAGCGATAGCAATGATCACTCTAATTGACGTAATTCTCATGACTGGTGAATATGTATCAAAGTAATCAAGGCCTTCTTTTTGTTTATATCCCTTTGCCACGAGTCTCGCCTTGTACTTATCAATTGAACCATCAGACTTATATTTCCTTTTAAGAATCCATTTGCATTCTAATGGTTTACTTCCAGTTGGAAGGTCTATCAATTCCCACGTGTGGTTTTGCATTATGGATTCTATCTCGCCATTAATAGCCTCTTTCCACATAGGAGCATCAGGGCTAGATAAGGCGTCACTAACCGATCTTGGTTCATTGTCCAACATATATGTCATGAAGTCAGGACTATAAGTCTTAGCCACTTTGGTCCTCTTGCTACGTCGTGGTTCTACTTCCTCAATAGAGTCACGGTTAGCGTCTCCGTACACCCTTTTCTTAGGGCTCATTTCCTTGTTAGTTTTGTAAGGAAATACTTCTTCAAAAAATACCACATTTCTTGATTCCATGATTGTACCTTCATGCACATCACTTATTTCAGATTTATGTAAAAAATCGATATGCACTACTATTGTTAGCATAACCAATAAATACACGATCTATTGTTTTAGGCCCGATTTTCACTTGCTTTGGTTTTGGTACTTCTACCTTCGCCAAGCACCCCTACATTTTCAAGTATTTGTAGGAAGGCTTGTGACCTTTCCATAACTCATAAGGAGTTTCATCCTTGCTTTTGTGTGGTATTTTGTTTAGAATGTAGTTGGCCGACAGGATTGCTTCCCCCCACAAGTTTTGTGATAATCCAGAAACTTATCAACATAGCATTCATCATCTCTTTTAGAGTACGATTTTTAAATTCGGCGATACCATTTGATTGAGGTGAATAGGGGCAGTGGTTTGGTGAATAATGCCATACTCAGTGCAAAATTCTTCAAACGGTGCTCCATATTCTCCTCATCTATCGCTTCGAACATTCTTTATCTTTTTGCTAAGTTGATTTTCAACTTCATTCTTGTATTGTTTAAATACTCCCAAGGCCTCGTCTTTGCTTCTTAGCAAATACACATAACAATATCTCGTACAATCATCAATGAAAGTAATGAAGTACTTTTTCCCACCTCTAGTTTCCACAAACTTTAGATCACATAAATCCGTATGAATTAATTCAAGAGGTGTTGTAGTTCTTTCAATTGAATGGAATGGCGGTTTCGTTAACTTGGCCTCGACACAAGTCTCACACTTATGTTTCAAGTTAACATTCATTTGAGGCAATAAGTTTAACTTCACTAATTTGTTAAGTGAACATAATTTACATGACCTAAACGATCATGCCATAAATTACAAGACTCAATCAAATAAGTAGACTCATTCACTTTATTGCTTTCAAATTGACGTTTAACCGTCATTACATCCATTTTGAATAGGCTTTTCTCCATATAGCCTTTTCCTACAAAAACTCCATTTTTGGAGAGTACAATTTTTCCAGATTCTAAAACTAGTCTAAAACCCGCCTTGACTAAGCCGATCCAGATATCAAGTTCTTTCGGATGTCGGGAACATGTAGGACATCAATCAAAGTCAATTCCTTTCCCGGAGTCATCTTTAGAACCACCTTCCCCAGTCCAATTCCCGGAGATGTTGTGGAGTTCCCCATGTGTGGCGCCCGCTTATTGGATTGTATGTGGAGAACATGGTCTTGTCCGAACACGCATGTCGGGTTGCACCGGAATCGACGAACCATTCCATAGGATTGTCCACCAAATTCGCTTCAAATATCACTGCGGTTAACATTAGATCATTCAAGTCTTCCGAGATCCGATCATGTTCGGTCACGTTGACTTGATCTTTTGTTTTTCCACGAATGTCTTTGTTACGACAATCCTTTTTACCATGTGATTGGCCGTTCCACACTTATAGCATTTTCGTTTGAACTTTTTCGCCTTGTCACTATTGGAGGCCGTGCCGTCAAACTTACGCTTTGATCTGGTTCTTTGTTCAACTAGGTTAGCCCGTGGTTCCATTTGAAACCTACCCGCCTTCCTCTCGGAAACTTTGTTGTCCTCCTCGATTCGTAATCGAACCACAAGGTCTTTAAGACTCATATCCTTTCGTTTGTGTTTCAGATAATTCTTGAAGTCCTTCCACATAGGAGGCAATTTCTCAATCATAGTGGCGACTTGGAATGAATCACTTAGACTCATTCCCTCCGCATGAATGTCATGCAAGATCACTTGTAGATCTTGCACTTGTGTCATCACAGGCTTGGTATCAACCATCTTGAAATCCAGGAACTGTCCAACTATGAATATCTTCATGCCGGCATCCTCGGATTTGTACTTCTTTTCCAGCGAAGCCCAGAGTTCCTTTGCTGCTTTCATAAGACAATAAACATTATATAATTTATTGTCTAACCCATTTAGGATGTAGTTCTTGCATAGGAAGTCGCTTTGATTCCATGCATCCAGTGCTGCCCTCTTTTGGGTGTCAGTCTCTCCTTCTTCAACCGTAGGAGGCTCCTCGGTTAAGAACCTTGCATAACTTAGTGTGGTCAAGTAAAATAACATTTTTTGTTGCCACCGCTTGAAGTCGTTCCCATTGAACTTTTCAGGCCTTTCACCATGGTGAACATGAGTCATTGTTGCACTCGAAAAAGCCATTGAATTGCTAGATATTGTTTTAAGATTGTTGTATATGATTTCCTATCAATGTGTATCTCAGGAAAAAAAAACAATGGCTTCAAAAAGAGTTTTTTATGTCGAGGCGAGATTTCTAACTCCGTCCTTAAGACAATATTGCCCCGCTATGGCGCTAACAGTTTGCTATGGCAATTTGTCTCCCAAGATACAACGACTATGATTTGTGCTAGGAGCACTCCAAATCACAAGTCCTCAAACCACAAAGGTTCAAAGCACTCAATTCGATGAACAACAAATGCTCTCAAATTTCACTTGTATTTATGAATGAATTTTCGAAATTCTACTTTTTAATACATGTGGGAATGTTATATTTATAGTTAACCAAAATCCATGTTCGAGGGACACCATTTGGAGGCAACTTTTGGCCAAAAAACGCACTCCAAACATCAATGGACACACCATTTCACTTTCTGAAACAGTGCTTCGATCGATCGAGACGAATTCTCGATCGATCGAGCAACTGTTCACTCGCCCAAGAAATGTTCTGGTCCGCTCGATCGATCGAGCATTTTGCTCGATCGATCGAGCATGCTTTTAATTTTTATTTTATATCAAAAGTCGCACATTTTCCAACAGAAATAAATCTCTTTTTATTATATTATGTTTGGGTTTAACGTTATTATTGGATTAATGTATTTAAAATCATTTTAACTCTATGATTTTAAATTCTTTGAGTCGCTTGAATGTATTAAATTCGAGTTAATTTTAAATTTGATCTTAACAAAATAAACATTTTCAATCGTAACTGTTAAGAATTTCAAATGCAATCCATCCTTAAACTCATTTCCCAAATCAAATCTTTCACCGAAATCCATGCGCTAGATTTCAAATTCTCCGGTTTACGATGATTTTTTTTATTTTTTTGAGAAAACATCGACGATTTCATTAACTAAGCAAATGTAGAGTCTTGAAGTATATCTTACTATCTTATAATGACTAAGCATTTTGGTGGTATGATCATTTTGTAAATCCGAAAACACCTTTACTGTTATGTGTTAAATGACCGCAAGACCCCTGCTAATTTGGATAATCACAATAACATCAAAAAATATTTGGGAATGTATTAAACTACAAAATCAATTTAAAAAAAGTTTATTACATCCCAAAAGCAAAACTTAAAAATTAAATTTATACTTACCACCTCATTTTACAAAACAAATACTGTATATGTACGCAATGTGTACACCGGAGCACTAATATTTACTATATACGATGTATATTATTTGTTAATCACAATCGAATTTCCTAAACAAATTTAACAATCCAATAAAAATAGACTGATCATAGAACAACCGACGGCTAATTGCAAATAAGACGCTAAATAAATACAAACCAAGCGATGAAAAAGATGCAACCTAGAAAGAAAGATACTGGCCTTCTTTCCTGCGGATTGCGCACCAATGCATATTTTTCTTGGGGTCCACGAAGGAAAATTCCAATGGCTGGTGATGCAAATGCAACCAATTGACAACCAATCGTCAGTTTATTCGTTTATCAGCACGTTTTATCTCATTCTCATGCCTCAGTTTCACCTTCGCCTTATTAAACTTGCAGACTTGGAGCAAGAACCACCGCCAGTTTCTTGTTAGATATTCAGGTGTTCGATCATTTTCCGCATTCTGTAAATTCTTAAAAAGGGTACGTACAATTCCAGTCGGTGGAGCAAAATTGTGAGGAGTTGCCGGGAGTTATGGATAGAGGGATACTGGTTCTTATGGAGAAAGGGTTCTTGAAGCCACTCAGGCAATGAAAAATTCCAAAGGTACCAATGGGAATTTAATTTAGAGGGGGATGCTTTCAATTTCTTCTTCTTGTTGTTGTTTTTTTTTCTTTTTAGAAAAAAATAGTTGTTTTCCGATGCGTTTGTTCGCTTAATGTTTTGGGTTTTAGATAATGGGTACTGCTTCATGTGTGAATTCTTCGTGTAAATTAAGCGAGTTTGTGTGTGTAGAAACTTTATACGCGGAAACAAGAGAACTTCACCAGGAAAGAAGGAACAGTAACGAATTAAATCAGAGTCGGGAACAAGCAGAATCAGTAATAAAAGAAGCAGAATCCGAGCTTTCTGCTGCAAAGGCGACTGTGAAAGAGCTAAGTCGAAGAATAGAGGAGTTGAATTCAAGAGCCAAAACGGAGATTCGAGATATGGAGAAGCTAAGAAAAAGCAGGGAAGGGGGATGGAGCGCTGAAAACTCTCGGTATGCCAAAGTGATGAGCGAATTGGAATCGATCAAACGAGAATTGAGCAAGCTTAAGCTGGATATGGCTTCCGTTTTGCAAGAAAGGAGGGGGGCCGAACAAGAAATAGACTCCTCCATGGTGAGTATGCAGCACAACACGAGAACGTTAGACACAGTGAAGAGGGAGATTGAGGAAATTAATGAAGAGCATGTGCTGGTAGACTTGGCTAGAATCGAGGCCATTAAGGAATGTGGAGATATTGAAGCTCGGAGGAAAGAAATCAGTGAAAGATTCATGGCTGCAAAGGAGGATTCTCTGAAGAAAAAGAAGAAAATGATTCAAGAAATTGAAAATGCTAAAGAACTGGAGAATAAGCTCGCTATTACAATATCAGACATCACCATGTTACAGAGTGGGTTAAATCTAGTGAAGAAAATGGAGAAAAGAACAGAGAACATTGATAGTAACTCTCCGGAAGAAGGTGAAACAACAGTTGATGAATCTATGTTAGATTCGATCACGAAAGAGTTAGAGGCTACAAAGAAGGAATTGGCTTCTGTTAAAGATGATAGTTTTCATTTTATGACTTCAATGGATATTGTGAGGAATGAACATAGGCATGTTATGGAAGAAACTGCTCGAGTAAAGAAGGAGGAGCAGAAAACAGAAATGGTAATTCAAAATCTCAATTCGAAGCTTCTAAAAGCTAAAGCTGAGCTAGAAGCAACATCTGCAGCTGAAGATAAGGCGGAATCTATCGTATCGAATCTATCAGTTACCCTTGAACAACTAAAGTCTGATTCCGAAAAGGCCAAGAAAGAACGATCCCTAATCAGCGAAGAAACGGCAATCATCAAAGCAGATGTTCAGAAAACTGAAATGGAGATAGAATTAGAAGAGGAAAGGCTACAGGCAGCCCTTCAAGATCTTAAAGCTGTTAAATCATTAGAAGCCGATGCCCTCGAGAATTTAAAAGCACAAATTGAGATTACAATTAGAAATCGAGCTTCAACCTCAAAACGAGGCTCAACCATCACAATTTCCAAAATTGAATATGAGTACCTGATAGGGAGCGCTGCCGAGGGCAAGGAAGTTGCAGACAAGAAAGTTGCTGCTTCTCATGCTTGGATTGAAGCTCTAAAAGCAAGCGAGAAAGAGATAATGGTTAAAACCGAGCTATTACGAAGGGAATCTAGGGAGCTAAAAGCAGAGGAAGAACGCGAGGTTCGAAAAACAGAGCAATCATTGAGTGCAAAGAAAGTGGTGGAGAAAGAATTGGAGAACATGAGGCAAAAGAATGCAGAAAATACTGAACCTGAATTCTTGCGGCCCGAGAATGTGCTTCGAAGCAAATCCTTGAACCAAAGCTTGAGAATGGCACCTGCAAAAAATGTAATGTCTCGAAGAATTACTTCTAGAGTACCATCTTTCAGATTAAGGAGGAGGAAAATGATTATACCAAATCTAACCAAGTTCTTGGTGGGAAAAGGGACATTTAAAGAGTCGACCTCTGTATAAATATTTTAGCAATCTTTGATGACAAGTTGATTCATCGTAAGTGTGTTTTTGGATAGCAAGTCAAATTGACTGCTATGAGAAGCTTTGCAGATATTCAATACATATCAGTAGCACATAGTGTAGTATAAAAGGGATTTTACCCAGATTAAGCCTGTTTTTAACTTAACTCGAAACAATTTCAATAATAAAATTTATTTCTTGCTCTAGATTGGACCAATCAGATGATTTTAATGTCTGGTAGGAGCATGGTTCGCATTCGCGGTGGCCGTCGTGGAGGTCACTGTTCCAGTTCCAAGGACTTTTCGCGAAACGTCGACGTTTTAATTTTTTTGAATAATTATTTAAAAATATGTAAATCAGATTAAGTATTTAAAAACATTAGTTTGAAGAAATCAAAGTTATTTTTAAATATTATGCCCACTTCATTAAAACATAAATTTTATCCACAATATATACTAAACTTTCACAATCCTATTTAAATTCACATATGATATTAAAATTTTTTGGTGTATAATAAATTAAAATTTTGAAATAGTATTAGAGGTTATAAGTTCACTAGAAAAGTACATGTCAATATTATATCACCGAGGCTAATTTTATAACATGAAATCGACGCTATTTTAACCTGAATAGGGACGAGCATGAATTTTGAAACTCTGCTAAGTCATGTAAAGTAAATAGTGTATCCAATTCCAATAATTTACTATTATTAACCAGTTGAATTTTTTTCTCAACTAGCAGTTTAAAAGATAAAAAAATTCTACAGGTATGAAACTTCTTGAAAAGAAATTTAAAGAATTCCGCGTAGCCCGTTCCGCTTAATAGCTGATTTCAAATTTTATAACACCTATCTAGAGCAACTTACGTTATAATATGGAACTTTGGATCGGCCACCGATATTCTCAGTCCAGAACAGCCGTTTTGCGACCGAGAAGGTAAATCATGGGTAGGAGTTGGCCAAAAAACTGAGATATCGAACAGTGTATTCAACAAAATTACAAGCAATAAAATATTGAGAAAAAACTTTGGTTTCACTCTTCCATTGAATACAATAATAATAATGCATTACGTTGTACATACATATGCCAAATAGGCAAAGACCATAAACAGGTGACACAGAGGAACAAATGGTATAGAAAATATGCGAGCTTGTTTGTACACGTCTAAGCATGGTTCGCAAAAACGGTCACAAAATTACGGAACGAACTCTTTGAAAATAATTTATTGCTTAAAGAAATCTTTTTCATTCAAGGATATATTCATTTGAATTTAGGACATCGTTGAAATTTTGCTTGTCAAATAAGTCAAGTTTCTTGAAAGCACCAAGTTCATAGTAAGAAGCATTTCGTCCGAATTTTTATATATGAAAATTTATTCTGATAGTTTTTTTTTATTATTGTTGACTTTAAATAACAACATTTGATAATATTAACTTAATAGGAAACATGGAATCATTAATAGTTAAATTTCAAGGCATCAACAGCTTGTCGAGTTCTTATTATCACCAGGAATTTATGATCTAAAATCCATCAACATGTGAGTCACTGGGAAATAATATAGGAATAAATTATATTTTTACCTCTTAAAATTTCTTTTACACTCGACTTTTATATTATTATTCTCTCATAAACAAAATTTCTAAATTTGCCGTTGCGCATGGCTGCACAGGCTGAGATAAGTGGCGGGTGTCAGATTGAGCCCAACGCCCCAATTCCTCCGCTACTACTATAATTAAAATTGTATCACATGCGTTGCACCATGAACTTTTAGGGCCGGATTCAATTGAATTAAGGTCACAAATTCTAGTCGGAATCAAGGTCGATGCAGTAGTAGGTGAGCATAGAGAAGTTGATCATTAAATTAAGGTCTCAAATTTAATTTTTTATATTTAATCTAGACATATCTTTTACAATTTAAAGTGTATCATTGTGAGAAACGAACTCAAAAAATCTTGAAGGGGTATGTTGGGTTTTAGAAACCCGAATAATCTTGGTTTTGATGTTAACAAAACTTGTTATTGTGTTGCTAACATATTTCATCAAGTGTGCAGTTCATAGATCATAATTAAGACCTTGATGAATTACAAAGAAGTAGCTTGGAAATATCAAGCTGGACCAAGACTGAAATCCTGGCAGAGCGGATTGTTTCAATCATATCTCATTGCTCGGATATCGAAATGGCGTGCTTTCAAAAAGATTGAACAACCAACTCAAAATACTAAAAGTCATATTTCACAACATATCGGCTAGTTCGAATGTTATCAAGGAGAAAAGATGCCTGCAAGATCGAGCTGTACTGCGAAGAAACAGCAAGCTGTTACAGCAAGCGACTATCGGTCTGTTGGGCATAACTCTTAGCTCGCTTATTGAAACGACAATTCAATATGGTTTGGAAAGCTAAGACAAATATCTACAAGTCATCTTTGAAAGTCAAAGACTGAATCGGACGTTAAGATGACCAAAAAGCTTCTGCATGTCACGCCATGTGCTGCTGCATCCAGCAAACATATAGCAGGACCATCGCCTCATATTTCGAGCATAATTCTCTCATACGAACTCGAAATCGAGCGATTCTTGATTCTCGTGGAAAGCTAAGAGAAAGGGATATAACTTTCATGTAGGCCACTTTGCCCAGAAATCAAAGAATCAATAGCTACAAGCAACAGATCAGAAGAGCAAGTTTATCAAGCTGTTTTTGTATCAAGCGTGTCTTGCATCAGACTGATCTGTCCAGACCAGACTGATCTGTCCAAACTAGACTGATCTTTCCAAGTTGACCCGGCCAGACCGGTCCAAAATACAAAGAGCAGACTGATCTGTCCAAGCTGATCCTGTCAGTCCGATCCGAAATACAAAGAGCCCAGAAACCAGAATATGACCGTTGCAAGCTCGGGAATGGTGCAGAAACTTTCCAACGGGCATATTCTTGTGTCTAACATATATATCATTGTTTAGGGCTATATATACAAGTCTTGGAAGCTCAAATAAGCTGATTGAAGATCAATCCAAGCCTTCCAAAGCAAACCCACTTGGGATTCAATTGGGGAACCTCAAAGACAAAAGCTGCTAAATGAAGAGCACTCCCCGAACCTTTGGCACCTCTTACCTTGCTATATCAGATCTAGTTAGATATTATTTGTGCCATACATATTCACTATATTCATTGCATTTGAGAGCTTAATAGATGAGTGAATATCATTGTAACGGTTGATGATTTATCACAACCGATGATAGATCTTTGTATGTGAGACATTAAAGAACATACATAGTTGAGTTGCTAGGAGTTCTAGTTGGATGGGGGCATTCCTAACTGGATCGGGTTTGTACAACGGGATTGTATAAATCAAAGTCTTCTAGTGTAATCCTTCCTGCAAAGGAAGAAGGGGAGATGTAGAAGGATTAAACCACCTTCGAACTTCCATAAACAAATGCTTGTTTATTTACTTTACTTGCATATCTTTAAAATATCTTTCCAATGAGTAATCGGTTTAGAGCGGGTTATGTTGAGTGTCTTCCACTCGATTTTGTAACCGAACTCGATATAATCTCTCGGTGCAATTATTTCAAGAACACGAGCTATTGAAGCTCAAGTTGGTTGAACTCGGGTGTGGAATGGCAACCCACCCGCGAAATCGATCCTGACAAGTGGTATTAGAGCGGGTTGTTCTTGGAAAGCATTTTAACCGATTTTTTAGCGGATATCTTTTAAAATCATTTTGAAATTTTTCACGAGCATGAAATTATTTTCATAGCATAAATTTCAAAATTTTGGTGTATGAAAATTTTTAGCATAAAAATCAATTTCATTGCATTCATTTTGCACGAAATATTTTAAAATCTATTTTAATTGTTTCAATTCTCGTTCAATATGTTCTAAACTCATTTTAAGTTTAAAATTTTTATTTTGAGATTTTATCTAACAATTTTCGAAGCATTTTAGTTTTTCTGACAGCTTGCAGCGACTTTGGGAAAATTGGCATAACTTCTTGATCGGATGTCCAAATGACAAACCGTTTCTTGCGTTGCAAACTAGACTTGTAGAGGATCGCAGCGGTATAGGTCTTGTAGCCCAAACTTGCTCAAGGAAAAGCAGTTTATTAGTTCAAGTTGAACTAAGTTTGCTGTCATCGCAGAAAGATGAAATGGACATTGTTGAATTTTGTCAAAAAAATTCAAATTTGTTGCCAAGTATGCTTAATCTATCATCAAAAGAGGTTATTTTTGTTCAAAAATTAATGTGCATTGCATTTGTTTTAATTTGTTTTAGCCTACCCCTATTGCCCCTCATTTGCTCAAAGTTTCAAACATTTTAAAATTAAGGGGGAGATTTTAATCTCAATCCTTGAGGGGGAGTAAATTTTATTTGTCTTTCTTTTTGATTCACACAAAAAGGGGGAGGGATATGTTGTTTAAAAAATATGATTTTTTCTTGTTATGCAACATTGTGCTTTAATGTTAATATTTTTATTCAAGTTTTGTGATCATCGAAAAGGGGGAGATTGTTGGGTTTTAGAAACCCGAATAATCTTGGTTTTGATGTTAACAAAACTTGTTATTGTGTTGCTAACATATTTCATCAAGTGTGCAGTTCATAGATCATAATTAAGAGCTTGATGAATTACAAAGAAGTAGCTTGGAAATATCAAGCTGTACCAAGACTGAAATCCTGGCAGAGCGGATTGTTTCGATCATATCTCATAGCTCGGATATTGAAATGGCATGATTTTAAAGAGATTGAACAGCTAACGCATAATACTAAAAGTCATATTTCACAACAGATCGGCTAGTTCGAATGTTATCAAGGAGAAAAGACGCCTGCAAGATCGAGCTGTACTGCGAAGAAACAACAGCTGTTACAGCAAGTGACTGTCAGTCTGTTGGGCATAACTCTTAGCTCGCTTATCGGAACGAGATGATTCAGTATGAGTTGGAAATCTAAGACAAAGATCTACAAGTCAATTTTGAAAGTCAAAGACTGAATCGGACGTTAAGATGGCCAAACAGCTTCTGCAAATCACGCCATGTGCTGCTGCATCCAGCAAACATACAGCAGGACAATCGCCTTGTATTTCGAGCATAATTCTCTCATACCAACTCTAAATCGAGCGTTTCTTGATTCCGTGGAAAGATAAGAGAAAGAGTTACAACTTTCATGTAGACCACTTTGCCCAGAAATCAAAGAATGAAGAGCTACAAGCAACATATCAGAAGAGCAAGCTGTTTTTGTATCAAGCTTGTCTTGCATCAGACTGATCTGTCCAGACCAGACTGGCCTGTCCAGACTAGACTGATCTGTCCAAGCTGATCCTGCCAGTCCGGTCTGAAATACAAAGAGCCCAGAAACCAGAATATGACCGTTGCAAGCTCGGGAATGGTGCAGAACCTTTTCCAACGGGCATATTCTTGTGTCTAACGTATATATCATTGTTTGGGGCTATATATACAAGTCTTGGAAGCTCAAATAAGTTGGCTGAAGATCAATCCAAGCCTTCCAAAGCAAACCCACTTGGGATTCAATTGGGGAACTTCAAAGACAAAAGCTGCTAAATGAAGAGCACTCCCCAAACCTTTGGCACCTCTTACCTTTGTTAAGCCTTAAATGCATGGTTGCGTTTAATGCATTAAATTATCCCCGGTCAATCTTTGAGTTTTGATGATCAACAAAACTTGTGTTTGTTATACTAATGCATCTACTTAGTGTGCATATTAAGTGATGAAAAGTGGTTTGGAATGAAGAAAATCGAGTGTGCATATTCTGGCCTGGATCGCCCCAGGCGATGGGTGCCAGGCGAGGCATCGCCACGCACATCGACAGAGGCGATGGCTAGGCGAGCATGCGAGGAAGATCGCTCCAGGCGATGATGACCATCGTCTGAGGCGATGGCAACCATCGTCTGAGGCGATGGCAACCAGGAGCGACATCGCCCCGCACATCGACAGAGGCGACGCCGAGGCAATGCGCGGGCATGCGCGCGGGGGAGATCGTTTGAGGCGATGGGCTGAACGCCCGAGGCGATGGCTGGAACGCCTGAGGCGATGTGGAGTTCGTTTGAGGCGATGAAGTTTTTGGACATGCTGAAGCTACGACCTTGATTTTTACTGTTGATCGCCTGAGGCGATCCGTGTAATTTGACGACCGTTGGGGCGCGGCGATGGTGATCGCCCGAGGCGATGTCCGAGGCGATCGAGGAGTGATTTCAGCCTTTTGTGTAGCAACGGCTAGTAGGAGCCTAGGGTGCCTCCTACACTATAAATATTGATGCCTTGGAGCATTTTGGAGCTAAGAAACAAGCCTACAAACTTCATCAAAGCTTTGCCAATTCAATTCTTAAATAGCTTTGCAATCTCCATACATTGTTGTTGTATTGGAGATTGTAATTCTTCTATTTTGTTATAGTCTTGTTGTCTTCGTGTGAGTGCACCGTGAAGGTGTTTGTGTTTGATCTATTGTAAAGGTCCTCCAACACCAAAGCAAGTTGGAAAATTGTAAAGTCATCAACAAGTCTAGTTGGTGGAAGTGTGTGGCTATTCTTGGAGCCCTTAAGGCCAAGAAGACTCGTGAAGAGTGTTGGTAGCTCGGGAAGAGCTTTGTGTACTCGGGAAGAGTATTGTGCTCGGGAAGAGCTTGTGTACTCGGGAAGAGTATTGTGATCGGGAAGAGCTTGTGTACTCGGGAAGAGTAGTGTGCTCGGGAAGAGCTTTGTTACTCGGGAAGAGTTGTGTTGTGGCTAACTTGGAGCCCTCAAGGCCAAGATCAATTGTTCTAGTGGAACCTCGGTTGGAGGTTATCTAACCGGGAAGAGGAGACGTAGGCGATTCATCGCCGAACTTCTATAACAAATCCTTGTCTCTTTTATTGCTTTAATTCCTTTACGCATTTATTTATTTTGTTCTTTTTATTTATCGATTGACTTAAGGCTTCCGCAAAGCGCAAAACTCTTTTATTATTCAAACTCATTTTAAAACGCTAAAGTAGCCAAGGAATCTCATTCACCCCCCCTCTTCGATTCTAACAAGTGGTATCAGAGCCATTTGATTTTTGTTTTTAAATCAAAATTTTTATATGGCTAATCTAGCAAATGAGTTTGATCAAGGTCAATCGACAAATCGCCCTCCGCTTTTCACGGGTGATAACTACGGTTATTGGAAGAATAGAATTTCTCTATACATCCAATCCGTAGATTATGATCTTTGAAAAATCATTGTGAAAGGTCCACATACTCCTTTGAAGGATGTTGGGGGAATAAGTGTTCCCAAAGAAATGGACGACTTTACAAAAGCGGTTATGATGTTAATTTCTCAAAATGCTAAAGCTATTAATATTTTGCATTGTGCTTTAGATATGAAGGAGTACAATCGGATCTCAATGTGCTCAACCGCTAAGGAAATATGGGACAAATTGAAAATTTGTCATGAAGGAACAAATCAAGTGAAGGAGACCAGGATTGATCTTCTACAACTCAAATATGAGACATTTGGGATGGAGTCCGGAAAAGAGGTGGATTCAATGTTTAGGAGGCTCACCCAAATTATCAACGAGCTTGCTCAACTTGGAGAGAAGTATCCTCCAAAGCAAATATGGAGGAGAGCACTAAGGGCCTTGTCTAAGGAATGGGACGCAAAGAGGACGGCTATCATCGAGTCAAACAAAGGAGAAAATGCTTCCTATGATCTTGATGAGCTCCATGGCACATTGGTGACCCATGAACTTGAAGTGTCAACAAGAAGATAAATAAATGAGGATGATAGATCCATGAGGAAGGGAATCGCCTTGGTTGGAAGGAAAGACCATTCCGATGATGAAAAAGATGATGATGATGAAGAGATGATCTTGTTCACAAAGAAGTTCAAGAAGCTCTTCAACAACCATAGCAAGTCAAAGACCTCTAATGCAACCAAACATGAATCCAAAAATGAGGTAACTTGTTATAATTGTCAAGAAATGGGCCATTATGCTAACAAATGTCCTAGGAAGAAGAATGAGAACAAAGGGAAGAAGAAGACGTTTATAGCCACATGGAGTGATAGCGACTCCGATGAAGAAGAAGCCAAAAATCTTTGTCTAATGGCTCTTGGAGATGAAGATGAAGAGGATGATGATGAGGTACCATCTTATGATGAATTATTAGATGCTTATAATGAACTCATTGATTGTCTTGGTAAAACCAAGAAGAGCAACAAATTGCTAAAGCTAGACTTGGCCAAGAAGGAAGAAGAAAATATTATTTTGAAAAATCAAGTGCTTGATTTAAAGACATCTTTTGCCAAGTTTAGTGATAGTAGTTTAAAGATGAATGAATTGCTTGGCTTGCAACGTTGTAGCTTGGATAAAGCTGGGTTAGGTTTCTCGAGCAAATCAAAATCATTTTCAAACATGTTAGCTAAAGCCAAGCATGATTCTCCTACTTGCAACTATTGTTGTAAAATTGGCCACACTAAGAATAAGTGTAGGTTTGCTAGAATCCAATACCAACCTAATAAGAGGTGGAAATGGATTCCAAAAGTGCCATTGAAAGTTAACCCACAAGGACCCACAAATCAAATGGGTACCAAAGATCCTCCTATTGTTAATTTGTTTTGTAGGGACAACAAAGGGATGGATGAAGGCACAAGCAATTCAAAGGAAGAGTTCATCCTATTCACCTCAATAGAGGAGGCGCGAGGCATTAGACCAATGACAAGAACGAACTCTTGTCATCGAGGGTAAAATTCATTTTAAAAGAGCAATTCAAAATTCAGTGGCACAAATCAATTGTGATCAATAAATATTGAAGCTCAATATTCATTGGAGTAAAATGCATAACCCCTTAGCATAATTGTTAAATGCATGATGTATGCTTATCTTTTTATAGTAAGTATCTTGATATGCCTTGCATTCAAATTTGAATATGCTATGTGAAAATTTGCAATTATATGATTTGTTATAATGCATTGATAATTTTATTGTTTATTGGGCATAAATGCATGAACATATGCACACATTGCAACATTTAGAATTTATTGTTAAGTGCCTTAAACGCATGTGTATTTCACTAATTGATTTGATCTAATAGCTATTACATGCTTGGTGAGGACCATGTGTAAAGTTGTTAAAATATGGATATGTGTCAACATATTTGAGCTATGTTTATTTAAATTTTTTGTTTTTTGATTATCACAAAAAGGAGGAGAATTTTGTGATAAACTTGAACCTTAATACATGCATAGTTTAAGGGGGAGAGCTTATGTATGCATGGTTTGAGGGGGAGAGTTATTTGTTTGATGCTTTACTTGTTTAACTTGTATGTGTTATGCAATTGTTAAGGGGGAGTCATTTGTACTCACATTTCATGCATATTACTTATTCAAGTTTATCAAGTTTTGTGATCATCAAAAAGGGGGAGATTGTTGAGCCTTAAATGCATGGTTGCGTTTAATGCGTTAAATTATCCCCGGTCAATCTTTGAGTTTTGATGATCAACAAAACTTGTGTTTGTTATACTAATGCATCTACTTAGTGTACAGATTAAGTGATGAAAAGTGGTTTGAAATGAAGAAAATCGAGTGTGCATATTCTGGCCTGGATCGCCCTAGGCGATGGTGATCATCGCCCCAGGCGATGGGTGCCAGGCGAGGCATCGCCACGCACATCGACAGAGGCGATGGCTAGGCGAACATGCGAGGAAGATCGCTCCAGGCGATGATGACCATCGCCTGAGGCGATGGCAACCAGGAGCAACATCGCCCCGCACATCGACAGAGGCAACGCCGAGGCAATGCGCGGGCATGCGCGCATGGGAGATCGTTTGAGGCGATGGGCTGAACGCCCGAGGCGATGGCTGGAACGCCTGAGGCGATGTGGAGTTCGTTTGAGGCGATGAAGTTTTTGGACATGCTGAAGCTACGGCCTTGATTTTTGCTGTTGATCGCCTGAGGCGATCCGTGTAATTTGACGACCGTTGGGGCGCGGCGATGGTGATCGCCCGAGGCGATCGAGGAGTGATTTCAGTCTTTTGTGTACCAACGGCTAGTAGGAGCCTAGGGGGCCTCCTACACTATAAAATTGATGCTTTGAAGCATTTTGGAGCTAAGAAACAAGCCTACAAACTTCATCAAAGCTTTGCCAATTCAATTCTTAAATAGCTTTGCAATCTCCATACATTGTTGTTGTATTGGAGATTGTAATTCTTATATTCTGTTAGAGTCTTGTTGTCTTCGTGTGAGTGCACCGTGAAGGTGTTTGTGTTTGATCTATTGTAAAGGTCCTCCAACACCAAAGCAAGTTGGAAAATTGTAAAGTCATCAACAAGTCTAGTTGGTGCAAGTGTGTGGCTATCCTTGGAGCCCTTAAGGCCAAGAAGACTCGTGAAGAGTGTTGGTAGCTCGGGAAGAGCTTTGTGTACTCGGGAAGAGTATTGTGCTCGGGAAGAGCTTGTGTACTCGGGAAGAGTATTGTGATCGGGAAGAGCTTGTGTACTCGGGAAGAGCTTTGTAACTCGGGAAGAGTTGTGTTGTGGCTAACTTGGAGCCCTCAAGGCCAAGATCAATTGTTATAGTGGAACCTCGGTTGGAGGTTATCTAACCGGGAAGAGGAGACGTAGGCGATTCATCGCCGAACTTCTATAACAAATCCTTGTCTCTTTTATTGCTTTAATTCCTTTACGCATTGATTTATTTTGTTCTTTTTATTTATCGATTGACTTAAGGCTTCCGCAAAGCGCAAAACTCTTTTATTATTCAAACTCATTTTAAAACGCTAAAGTAGTCAAGGAATCTCATTCACCCCCCTCTTCGATTCCAACAACCTTGCTATATCAAATCTAGTTAGCCATCATTTGTGCCATATATATTCACTCTATTCATTGTATTTGAGAGCTTAATAGATAAGTGAATATCATTGTAACAGTTGATGATTTATCACAACCGATGATAGGTCTTTGTATGTGAGACATTAAGATAGTTGAGTTGCTAGGAGTTCTAGTTGGATGGGGGCATTCCCAACTGGATCGGGTTTGTACAACGGGATTGTATAAATCAAAGTCTTCTGGTGGAATCCTTCCTGCAAAGGAAGAAGGGGAGATGTAGAAGGATTACACCACCTTCGAACTTCCATAAACAAATGCTTATTTATTTACTTTACTTGCATATCTTTAAAATGTCTTTCAAATGAGTAATCGGTTTAGAGCGGGCTATGTCGAGTGTCTTCCGCTCGGTTTTGTAACCGAACACAATATAATCTCTCGGTGCAATTATTTCAAGAACACGAGCTATTGAAGCTCAAGTTGGTTGAACTCGGGTGTGGAATGTCAACCCACCCCCGGAATCGATCCTGACAAGTGGTATCAGAGCGGGTTGTTTTTGGAAAGCATTTTAACCGATTTTTAGCAGATATCTTTTAAAATCATTTTGAAATTTTTTCACGAGCATGAAATTATTTTCATAGCATAAATTTCAAAATTTTGGTGTATGAAAATTTTTAGCATAAAAATCAACTTCATTGCATTCATTTTGCACGAAAATATTTTTAAAATCTATTTAATTGTTTCAATTCTCGTTCAATATGTTCTAAACTCATTTTAAGCTTAAAATTTTTATTTTGAGATTTTATCTAACAATTTTCGAAGCATTTTAGTTTTTCTGGCAGCTTGCAGCGACTTTGGAAAAATTGGCATAACTTCTTGCTCGGATGTCCAAATGACGAACCGTTTTTTGCGTTGCAAACTAGATCGTAGAGGATCGCAACGGTATAGGTCTTGCAACCCAAATTTGCTCGAGGAAAAGCAGTTTATTAGTTCAAGTTGAACTAAGTGTGCTGCCATCGCAGAAAGATGAAATGAACATTGTTGAATTTTGTCAAAAAAATTCAAATTTGTTGCCAAGTATGCTTCATCTATCATCAAAAGAGGTTATTTTTGTTCAAAAATTAATGTGCATTGCATTTTTTTTTTTAATTTGTTTTAGCGTACCCCTATTGCCCCTCACTTGCTCAAATTTTCAAACATTTTAAAATTAAGGGGGACAGCTTAATCTCAATCCTTGAGGGGGAGTAAATTTTATTTGTCTTTCTTTTTTATTCACACAAAAAGGGGGAGAAATATGTTGTTTAAAAATATGATTTTTTCTTGTTATGCAACATTGTGCTTTAATGCTAATATTTTTATTCAAGTTTTGTGATCATAAAGAATGAGGAGATTGTTAGGTTTTAGGAACCCGAATAATCTTTGTTTTGATGTTAACAAAACTTGTTATTGTGTTGCTAACATATTTCATCAAGTGTGCAGTTCATAGATCATAATTAAGAGCTTGATGAATTACAAAGAAGTAGCTTGGAAATATCAAGCTGGACCAAGACTGAAATCCTGGCAGAGCGGATTGTTTCGATCATATCTCATAGCTCGGATATCGAAATGGCGTGCTTCCAAGAAATTGAACAGCCAACTCAAAATACTAAAAGTCATAGTTCACAACAGATCGGCTAGTTCGAATGATATCAAGGAGAAAAGACGCCTGCAAGATTGAGCTGTACCGCGAAGAAACAGCAAGCTGTTACAGCAAGCAACTGTCAGTCTGTTGGGTATAACTCTTAGATAGCTTATTGGAACGAGATGATTCAGTATGGGTTGGAAAGCTAAGACAAAGATCTACAAGTCAATTTTGAAAGTCAAAGACTGAATTGGACGTTAAGATGGCCAAAAAGCTTCTGCAAGTCACGCCATGTGCTGCTGCATCCAGCAAACATACAGCTGGACCATTGCCTTGTATTTCAAGCATAGCTCTCTCATACGAACTCGAAATCGAGTGATTCTTGATTTAGTGGAAAGCTAAGAGAAAGGGCTACAACTTTCATGATCACTTTGCCCAGAAATCAAAGAATCAAGAGCTACAAGCAACAGATCAGAAGAGCAAGTTTATCAAGCTGTTTTTGTATCAAGATTGTCTTGCATCATACTGATCTGTCCAGACCAGACTGACCTGTCCATACCAGACTGACCTGTCCAGACCAGACTGATCTGTCCAAGCTGATCCGGCCAGACCGGTCCGAAATACAAAGAGCAGACTGATCTGTCCAAGCTGATCCTGCCAGTCCAGTCCGAAATACAAAGTGCCCAGAAACCAGAATATGACCGTTGCAAGCTCGGGAATGGTGCAGAACCTTTTCAAACGGGCATATTCTTGTGTCTAACGTATATATTATTATTTGGGGCTATATATACAAGTCTTGGAAGCTCAAATAAGCTGGCTGAAGATCAATCCAAGCCTTCTAAAGCAAACCCACTTGGGATTCAATTGGGGAACTTCAAAGACAAAATCTGTTAAATGAAGAGCACTCCCCAAACCTTTGGCACCTCTTACCTTGCTATATCAGATTTAGTTAGAGATCATTTGTGTCATATATATTCACTCTATTCATTATATTTGAGAGCTTAATAGATGAGTGAATATCATTGTAACGGTTGATGATTTATCACAATCGATGAGAGGTCTTTGTATGTGAGATATTAAAGAATATACATAGTTGAGTTGCTAGGAGTTCTAGTTGGATTGGCCATTCCCAATTGGATCGGGTTTGTACAACGTGATTGTATAAATCAAAGTCTTCTAGTGGAATCCTTCCTGCAAAGGAAGAAGTGGAGGCCTAGAAGAATTACACCACCTTCGAACTTCCATAAACAAATGCTTGTTTATTTACTTTACTTGCATATCTTTAAAATGTCTTTCAAATGAGTAATCGGTTTAGAGCGGGTTATGTCGAATGTCTTTCGCTCGATTTTGTAACCGAACTCGATATAATCTTTCGGTGCAATTATTTCAAGAACACGAGCTATTGAAGCTCAAGTTGGTTGAACTCGGGTGTAGAATGACAACCCACCCCGAAATCGATCCTGACAGGGTAAAATATAGACTGTAATATATACAAAAGATATAACATATATACATGTCCTATAGTAAATTATTATGCATGATTCCTTCAAATTTCATAGTACACGCAATTATATTTATATTGGGATTTTGGACTTCTTATTACCAATAATTAGGTACGTAAATCACATCCGAGTGCGCGATGGATTGAATATTTAGCTCGATTAAAATATGAGTTGAGCTCGAACTTTGACAGGTTCATCATATTTAAGGGCAACACATCACCAATGTGAATATTTTCGTCCAAACTACTTCTCAAGACACAGTCCCTATGTGTAGCAACTAGCAACCACCCCACATTTAAAGACCACCCTGATAGATACATGTGCAATTGAACAAATGAAGATCATCTTAGTTTAAAAATACTAATAAATGAAAAATTAAATTGCACTCTCTTAATTGCCATGAAATCAAATTTAGGCTCGAAGTTATACATAAAGATTTGGAGTGCAAGGGGATTACAGAAGATATGTTGACTGATAGAAGCGTTTGGAGAAGACTGACGCATGTATCCGACCCGACTTGATTCTCTCTATTGTTCATGTAGCCTACCCCAATTCATTGGGATTAAAGGCTTAGTTGTTGTTGTTGTTGTATAAGATTGACAATTTTATATCTCATTATATTTGGGTACTAAAAATTCGAATAATTTCTTATGGACTGCATATGTGTGAGTCTTATTGGGTTAAGTTTGAGGCAAAGAGATCAATTTATTAGGAATGATCTCACTAAATGATGTCTTTTATAATAGTAGTCTCAAATTTCTATAACTAAATAAATATGTCTCACAAATTTTTTTAAGCAAATTGCATAAGACCACTTTTTTGTTAAAAAAATAAACGGAACGGACATGTGCCGTGCACATGGGGATATATGTCATCATGTACAGTTTTGTTCTTGAACAAATATATGCACAACACATGTTCATTCCGTTTATTCAAACAGAAAAGTGGTTTTAAAACTATTTTTATTAAAAAATAATTTCTGTTGGCCTATATTTATTTAATCATAAAATTTGGATTATTATTGCAAATGACACTCCTAAATGAGCTATGAAGTAGGATTTACCATTTAGATAGTTTATTCTATTGGCATGACCCTTTTAGGAAAGTCTAGAGCTATCTCAACCGATCATGTGCTGTGTAATATTTACTTCTTTTCAAAAGTCTTTGCATCCGAATTTAGCCATCCCTACTTGGCAAGATGCTAATTAAGATTCCTCTTGTCTACTTGTTATTATTTATTTGCTTTGGGTGTGAAAAAATTAGTGTAGGTAAGAGTTGAACTTTTTCCCTTTAAAATGATATTGTCCAATATTGATGTCTAAGGTATGTGGCAATTCGTTTACCAAGATATTAGTGACTACGATTTTAAAGTATTATCATTACAATCTTAAGAATCTCACGAATCAAATGAATGCTTAGAGCTTTCTCGATTTTATATGATTACGAACTCTCAAAACTTAATTCAAATCTTGAAAACATTTCTCTTACAAATCCGAACTTAAGATTAGTATTTCTCAAAAGTTTGAATTTAAGAGATAAGAGTTATTTCTTAAAAAATCCGTGACTAGAATTTGGTCTTTGCCAGAAAAAAACAGTTGACCATTAATTATACATTTCTCTCCTCCTTATTGATCTCCGTACTTGTAGCCTTCTGACATCGATCGTAATTACGACATGAAGGCCTCGTGTTCGAATCTGCATCCCTCACACAAGTAGTTGTAATAGTTGCTAAAAACAAATATATATGTTTAAATAATTGTAGGGTTTTTATTTGTAGTATAGTAGGATGAGAGGATGCGTATTCTTCTGGTAAAGGACACATTTTCAAAGGAAGAGATTGATGTACCTTTTTGTCATGTTCGTCGGTCTCAGTTCTACACTAACTCAATATTAAAATATATTTTTTAAAAGAATAAATAAAAATAACATACAAATTATTATAAAGCAACCATAGTGAGTTTTAGGATCCAAGTATTTTCAGTTTGTATACTTGTATTTCGAGAACGTATTGTTGTTTTGTCCATCGAATAGTCATTCAAGTGACAACTAGTCTCAGAAATCATTTCGAAGGCAATTGTCCGACAAGTATTGCTCTATATATACATCCTTAATTTGACCATTAATTTCTGATTCACCGACTTAGTTTTTCTGATAAATAAAAATTCAATTATTAGATTAACAATTCCTCCAAAATCCCATGGTCGACTTATGAAATCCATTTAACTTTTGGCCAAAACTTGAGTGTGTTAACTCATTTCGGAAGAAATATAAATTGGATTTTTATAATTTTCACAAATTTTAACATATTAAATAAATTATTAATTAATTTCTTAAAGCTTTGAAATAATAATAATAATAGTGATTGGTGATGATGCGAACTTGAGAAGATTCTAAACTCAACCAAAAGAAAAGAATGTTGAGCTTCCAGGTCTCGTCGGGATGGATAAAAGCTCATGCACATTTTCCATTTTGAGAAGATTCGATTTCGAGTTACGATTGACTCAAAAACATTGATTGGTCCCTCCAACACTAAAAAATGTTATAAAATATGAAGCTATGGGGGGATAACAAGTGGACGATTGAATGCCCAGTGCCGTCCCAATTGTGAGAAGATGAGGAATTTTGTGTATTTGTGATTAGAGTACTTTTCTCCCCCTCCTTCAGGACCACTCACTTTTCTTTTTCCATTTTCACAACAATAGAAAGATGAACGAACCCAAAGTATATATCGAGGATTTTAACTATTTTATTCTATTATTAAAATAATTAATATTTATGGTTAATATATTATTAAGATAATACTTACATACAAGTGGTGTGACCATGTCAAACTCTAAATTTTTTATGGCAAAACTTATAGGTTTTTTTAAAAAAAATAATTCAAAAAAAAAAATTTATTTTCAAAAATACTTCGAAAATGAAAGTGTTGCAAACATACCCCAAACCGAAGTTATATATGTTTCTTACCAATTTAATATATACTTAGTACCAAAATTATTATAGGTCTCATACCAAGTTCACGTGTAATAAGTACCAAAATTTTTATAGGTTTCATACAAATTTTATGTATACTTAGTACCGAAGTTGTATAGGTTTCATACCAATTTTATGTATACTTAGTACCAAAATTGTATAAATTTCATACAAACTTCGCGTGTAATAATTACCAAAACAATATATGTTTCATATCAATTTAAAGTGTAACTAGTGCCAAAATTGTATAGGTTTTATACCAACTTAATATGTAACTAGAACTAAAATTCTATATGTTTCATACCAACTTCACGTGTGAGAAAGCAAGGGTATTTTAGTATTTTTAGGTGAATAAGGAGTTAGATCTAATACAATATATGACATGTTGACTGACATCAAAAGTTCTCTTACACATGGACTGATGATCAATTTTAGATTATCTTTAAAGATTTAAACTGAATTTGCCATAATAACAATAATAATCATAATATATATATATATATATATATATATTATAGATAATAATAATATATATATATCAAAAAATTTTAAAAAAAAATAGAGGAGCCGCCCTGAAAAAGGGCAGCTCCTCAATGTTGTAGCAGCCGCCCAATGACTGGGCGGCCGCTAAGAAAGCAATAGCCGCCCTCACAGAGGGCGGCTACTTGTAAAGGAGAGGCTGCTCCCTAATGAAGCTTCAGCCACAATCTCAGATGTCGTTTTGGAGTATATTTGCAATACTTTCATTTTCTAAGTATTTTTGAAAATAAATTTTTTTTTTGAATTATTTTTTTAAAAAACCAAACTCATATAAAGGATGATGCGAACCAATCAATTCACTTTCAGAAATACATCATTTATTGTCGATGGACCTTGTCCCAAGTGGCAACAGCTCCAATATGAAGACCAATGTCTCAAGTTCGAGACTCAACCTTAACCCAATCAATGTATGTAATGTACTAACAAAAAAGAACACATAGTCTATTGAAATTGCATAAGATTTCGAAACACCTTTATTTTTCAAATGTGTCTGGATCAAATGACATAACAATAGCTCGAGGTCGTGGAAGGATGTGTAGTCATCTACCGTCTAAGGCATAACAAACCTGACTCATTGACACCCACATGGTACAACCTCTCATGCCCACCCGTTGCTTAATACAGTGCTACGCACTGTCACTATATAAGGAAATAAAATTACGTTTTTGCTAACATCTATAACTTTTAGTCCAATAATAAGTGACTGATTCTAACACAATTGGTATCAGGTCAATCCGATTATTATAATTGGAAAGCTGCAAAGAATATTATAAGTTACCTTAAAGATACTAAGGATTACATGTTTATATATGGACGGACTGATAATTTGGAGGCGAAAATAACAGTAACTCAATACACATGCAGAAGGATTTGAAAATAAACCCTAAAACTTTTATATATATAAAAATAAGAATAGGATTACGAAATAATAATTTATACCGAGGTTATTAAAATAATAAATAGAATAAGAAATACTAATTAATTAATTATTAATATTATATTTGTTACAAATGATTTGGCTTTGGCTAATTTTTAAGGCTAATGATAAATTACTATTATACTGTCATTTGGTTTTCATAAATAGTTTGTGATAATTTATTTTCTTTCTTCTCTCTCATTTCTACTTTTCTTTCGCCAACAAAAAAAGGAGAAAACAATATTTCCTCTCTTCTTAAGGGTTCATTTTTATTTTTTAAAAAGAAATTCAAATTTCAGTAGTTCTTTAAAATTCTTTCACCAAATGTTAAGAAAAGGTAGAACCTATCTTCTATTGATTTCAAGGAAACGGTCATTTATTTATCGGGAACTTCGATACTACAATCATAGTAGTATACTCTGGTTGTAGCATCAATAGAAATGGCAACGATGCGGTATAGGATGGGTTTGGCCAATCCCAGGACTTGCCCCGCTACACATAATACCCGGACCTGCCCTGCCCCGCTTAGAAATCAATTTTGAAACACAAAAGTTTGGTTTTATGATTAAATTTCAAGTTTTCTCTAGTAAATATTTATAATAAGCATTATAAAACTATCTTTAAGCTACTAAATATTTATTAATTTGATCTTATTTCCTTCAAAATGTCCAACTTCTTTAACATGAACACATGAATTTTGATATAAAATTAAATAATGACACTTTATTATTCAATCAAAGAAGTAAAATGTATAATCAATATCAATTTTTTTTTTACAAAATAAAAATATATAGCGGGGTGGGTCCGGGGCGGGTTCGGACAATCCCAGGACCCGCCCCGCTTTCAAACCCTGTTGAAGCGGGTCCAGACCCGCCCCGACGGGACGGGTTCAATGCGGGCCCGGATTTGAACCCGTCCCATTACCATCCCTAAACATCAAGAGCCCAAAACCATTTGGGGCAACCTAATGCCTGAAATCATTATGGACCCTTAGATCTATGGCAAACCTTAAGAGTGGCACTGAAATTCCCGCAGTTATCCTACGAGCCAAATAATATCTTATTCGACGTAGACGAGATTACTCATATTCATAATATATAGCCTCGAGTTATCGTTTCCATATTTATAATATTTTGTCCCATATTGTATTTTCCTTGACGCTAATACGATTGGTAATGTCTCAAGTCCATGATCCCTTGCACATCATGATGATCATTAAATTCAAACACCTATAAAATGCATCTTAAATTATACTGTTTTAAATATTGGTTAAAACCTCATATATATATATATATATACACACAAGGAATACTTGTAGTATTCAACTACTCAATCAAAGATAACACTCACAGACACAAGACTTCAAAACAATAACTGTGACCCAAGACACAAGCCACTAATACTATAGAAAAATACAATTGAAACCACAAGAAGTTAGCTAGAAACATCTCAAAACCAAAAACAATGTCTAGACCTCAGCTTGACAGTCCTAAACAAATTCTTGAATTAATAAACCAATCACTTATTGAAAATAGGAACTCACTTTGTTTATGAGTATGAATCCAAAGCCAAATACGGATTTTAATGCCTTCCACAAGGATATCTAAATTGTTTTCACCGTTTTTAAAAATGATGTTATTTCGCAGATTCCATATACTTCAGGAAACGCTGTGCCAAACCGCAATCCAAATTTCCTTCGAATGTTCCCCAAACCCATGTGTTGTAGGAAGTTAATAACTGGTTGGTTGTGGCTTATTGATTAAAAAACTCATTTATAATTATATATATATATCCATGAATTCTTAACTAAAACTTATTGCTACTTTCTCCAACTTTCGGATTCAAAAGATATTTGGGTAGATATGTATTGGTTTATTATTATTATTATATGGAAAAGGAAGTGCATATATAGATGCATAGATGATAAGAGAAATATTAATATAAAATTACAACTATTGTGTGATGGAAGGCTTACCCATACAGAATTTACAGCTGCAAAAAGTAATTTATTCTTTCCTGGACCAAATATTAGCTTCTAAGGTTCTTATTCTCAATTCTACTGCATGGAATTTTAGAACTTTCTTGCATGCGAAATCCAAATACTAATATTTTATTCATCTAATTTCTGAATCTATCACCTTTTTTTTATTAATCAAATATGTTTAGCAAGCTTAATGGATATTCTAACTCTTAAAAACCCTTAATGCAGCCTTTATTTTCGGTAATCTTGAACATTATTTTAAGTATGCAATGTACTTCTTGCGCTATATAGATGTGCCATTGGTTACCTTCAAATCATACTTTTATTTCCCTCTTCCTCTTCTTTCGCACGGACCCTTTTTCCTACATTTGGAGTCAGGGTAGGGGGTGTGGGGGCGGCAGCCGGAACCCTGGATATTTATCTTAGATTTGTTTTTCAAAAATTATGTTTTACCCTTAATTTTATAAAAAAACATTTTCGCCCCTTGAATTGTAATCATGGCTTCAGTCCTGTTTGGAGTCCCGATGGCAAGGAAGAGTTGGGGCTGGTGGAGGTAATCGTCTAGCTTCCCCGACTCTCGAAAGGTAAATATCAATTTTTCATGAAAACTGTAACATTCAACAACATCCTATACCTCGCTCACGCACATGCATGCATGACACGTTTTTAAAAGAGTTTTTTTTTTTAAAACTATAATTTGAATCTTGCAGGTAAATTAAATTAAGTTTGATCAATACAACGAACGTAACTCGAGCGCACCATGTGAGAAGATGGGGTGAAGAGGAAATGGTGATGAGTTGACAGAAGATAGAGAGCACAGATGAGGAGAATACATACAGTTTTGTATCTCACTCTTTGTGCTCTCTATGCTTCTGTCATCATGCAACTTCTTTCCCTTTACCCTATTATAATCAAGAATTTCATTAAGTTAATTAGAGTCACTTACATACATATTTTATGGAAAAAAGGGTTATAAATTTTGAATTTAATAACTTACACGCCCTGATCCATCCACTACTGCATTATTTTGGCCAAATACAAAACAAGTAAACCCCAATAATATGTATAAATTAGTTTGTGTAATTTCTTGATCTATTTCAAGGGGATTATGGCTAGTATTCTAGGTATGCATGTTTCTTAAAGGAGGTTGGTATTGTTGACAGAAGATAGAGAGCACAGATGATGAAGAAAGTGCACAAAGTTGGCACCTCACTCCTTTGTGCTCTCTAGTCTTCTGTCATCACACTGTATGCCCCTTTAGTAGCTTGCTAAAGTTTAATTTAGTATCCAAATCCACAATATATGTAGTGCGCTTCAAAGCTATGCTGAAGAATGACTGCAAGTTTTATGGTGCATAAACAACACAAGTATATGACTAGCATACTTGAATTCAAGCGAACGAACAAGCTAGTCACGAAAGGGAGTGGAGGGCATAGGATTCGCTTCCGGGCAGGAGAACGTCCTATGGATTCCTCCTTCGATGGCATCTGATGCCATCTATGGTCACATTTGGGTTGTATGACACCCCGGAGCTGCGGGTTGTATGACGACCCTTGTCCGGAAATATCATTTCACTCTTAGGTTAAGTGAAATGATATACTATAGAATCTTGTGCATAATTTGAAGACAAACCAATTAGTAGTATCATGAAATCGGGAACTCAGTTTATTACATGGTAAAGGACAGCTACACACTAACCTTTAATATTGTCAATTAAGTGAGCTATCAAATTCATATTCATTCTTTTGTAGTTCATGTATCCGCATTGGAATATATACATTGAGTATATGTTATTTTATAAGAAATTTGAGAGCATATAGACAGCAATTTGAGTGTAATGGAAAATATATAATTGTAATACAAACAACTTTAATGAAAATTTTTTTTTTTAAAAAAATATAACCTCTACTTTATCTTTTTTTTTCTTTCTATTATATAATACGCCCAACATTTCTAAAGATCATTAAAAACAATCATAAATGGAAATAAGTCCTCCTATTATTATTTTTTATGGCCTGCATAAAACCCCAATATGTTATAGTAAATATGCACGAAACCTCCATGTGTTAACAAAATAGCAAACAAAAAAAAAAACTATTTTTCTTAAACTCTGCATGGCACCCCTATGTCATTAAAAGATAAAAAACCCCTTATATTTTTTTGAAACATTGCACTAAATTCCCCGTGTTAAACAAAATAGGTAAAAAAAAACCCTTCTATTTTCTTATCCTGCACAAAACCCCCGCAGTTGTCCATATGCCTTCCAATTTTTCTGCATCTACATTATTTTCTTCTTTTTTATAATGATTTCTTAATTTAATTTTAATTCGAAAATATTTAGAATTTTAAAGTGAATAATTTTAATGTGTAATTTTAAAATATATTATGAATAATATTTTTTGAATTGACCAATTCAAATTCTTATTTTTTTTCAAATTTTTAATTATTATATGCATATTTTGTTAACACGAGGGTTTAACACAAGGTTTCAATAAGAGAGATTTTTTTGTCTTTTTTATAACACATGAGGGTTTCATACAGAGTTTAAGAAAACATAGGATTTTTTATCTAATTTGTTAGCACATAGGGGTTTCGTGTATATTTATTATAACACAGAGGGGTTTTATGCAATTTACCCTTTTATCGTTTCCATGATTTTATAACCACACTTTTATATTTCAAGTTTTATCAGAATTTTAATTTTTTTTACCCTAAAAATAATTTTTCTATGTTCATATAATTTATCTTTGGGTAAATCTTTTTTGCATATATTATTAAAAATAAATGTTTTATTTAATTATTAATTCTACATATTTTTATTAAATGTCTATTTTATCAGAAATTGTCTACTAAGTCAAAAGATATCATTGGAGATTGAAGGTTGTATTCATAGTTATAAACAGCGAAAGACTCAACATTTAAATCCTTCTTGTTGAATCTCTTAAACGTGAACAACCTAAGCTACCATAGTTATACACTTTTGAATCTCTTATCGTTTTTCTGCATTATATTCGTTGAAGTATTGGGCAAAGAATACTTGATTATCAAAATAGTCAGTTTGTGATTTAAAATAGATAGTTTACCCCATGTTATTTTTGAATAGATGTAAAACACTACGTTCGTGTATGACGTGTGATGGTACACTATGCTATGTTTTTGCAAACCACGGGATGAGAAAATGCATATTTACAAACCACATGTTGTAAATGGCCTATTACCGAGGTGGGAATCGGGACGGGTTTCGGGGAATCGGGATATTCGTTCGGGTAATCGGGTATCGGGAATACTAAAAGCATACCCGAACCTGAACCCGAATATGTCGGGTACCCGAAATTCGGGTTTAGGGTACCCAAAATCGGGTTCGGGTACCCGAACCTTGATTTTTTTTTAAAAGAAACGCTACATGGATTTAAACCTAAAAAATATTTTTTTATTTTTAAAAGGAAATCGGGTTCGGGTACCCGAACCCGAACAATTTTTCTCCCAAACCCCTACCCGAATACCATCCCGAACCCGCCACTACCCGATCGTGGAATACACGATTATCCCGAAAACCCGATTATCCCGAAAAACCCGATTATCCCGACCCGATCGTGAAATATTCGATCCGGTCGGGTCGGGACCCAAATTCCCGAACCTGTTTCCTAACCTTAGATAACATATAGGGGTAAAATATTTATTTACAAACCATAAGGCATAAAATATCTATTAACGATATCACATTATTTGTACGATTATTGGCTTGAGACATTTATTAATAAGCTTGGAAAATAAAATCGCGTTAAAACAGTTGGTATTCATCATCTTCAAATAAAGTGTTGGTATTAATAACTAATTGGGTTTTAATTATTAAAAGCCCAATAATTATTGTTAATTTTGTTAATGAGACTGTTAACTCGATTTTTGGGTAGCGGGTTAATTTAGTTAACAATAATTCCTCACTTACTAGAAATAAGTGATTATGAAAAGGAAAGATGAGAAGGAGGTCGGAGAGTGCTCTCCGGTTGGATACCTCCGATGATCAAGTCAAGATCTTTCGTTATATAGTGAAAAACACACGTTTCTCTCAAAATTGCGGGAGTCCGGTCCCTCTTTCACCTGATATTCCCCCTGTATATATACGGAATGGTGAGAGAAAAAATGCCCTCATCATGCCTGACAGGGACCTGGGGGGACCACTGACAAAACACCATAACCGCCTATTGCGCACTACCTAGAGGATTCCACTAATACCAGAAAATATTCCCTCCAAACACTAGTCACTATATGATTGGTTCTTTTGGCAAGTGGTCCCCTAATAAGACAAAAATCAGGTATATACTTCACGGGTAGAGGACCACACTAGTATCCAAAATACCTTCCCGACCTCTGTAGGGGAGGCCAAGATAAAAGTTTAAGGTCGGGCTAATAACCCGGGCTCTCTGGTCCAACCCAGGAGGACTGAAGACACTCCCTGAGCTGAGCATACTGATTGAAATGCACCCGACCTATGCATATATCCCGAGCTGATCATCAGCGTAAGTAATGAACCCCGACCTGTGCATATATCCCGAGCTGATCATCATTGTAAGTAATGTACCCCGACCTGTGCATATATCCCGAGCTGATCATCAGTGTAAGTAATGTACCCCGACCTGCTCTTAACGGCCCCAAGAACACGCCCCTGCCAATTATTTCCGGGCTGATCACTTCCGGACGAGATCATACTAGTGTAAGGGCAAGAATTGGACTGGACATGATACCCAGATATCATGAGTATCCCCTCCTAGTCGAGCTAGTGTAACGCTGTTCTCGACTATGCTTGGATCGAGGCTTGAGTCGTACTGTCATTCAAATTTTGAATTCCTGACAAGACGGGGTGTCAGCAAGATAAGACCGTTGATGTGTTGATATAACTGCCACGCGACAATATCTACAGCCGAGACGTTTGAACTCCCTTGATCCTGGCCATTGAAATGGGCCTGGCCCTAGCGGCCCAATCTTTTGAACGTTTATAAATCAAACCCCATTCTTCATTCGCATCACTTTCTTTCTTCGCCTCCTTCCGCTCCATTTGCACGGATTTTTCTGTAAGTTCTTTACCCTTGCTCTTATTATTTCTACTCTTTCATGTCTGCCTCAACATCCTCAACTTCCGGGGCTGCCCTTAGGGGATCGGCCGCCGATGCCTCGGGCTCGGGGCTTTCGAGCCCTCTGACCTTGAGTGATCGGGCAGAGCCAATTATTACTGCCGTTCCTCTTCTTCAAGTTCTTCCTACATCTATTCGTGACCCCTCCCCCCAGAACTTCGAGGTTGATCCTCACGATCTGGTTCGGGCTGGGCTGCCCTGGTATGAGGTTCTTAGTTCTCGAATCTCTCCTGAGGCGGAGCCTCTTCTCCGTCGTCACATCATTCCTCCCGACCATGAAATTCAAATACCAAGGTCGGGCGCTCGTCCTCATTTGCCCCCTCCGGGATTCTTCCCCTTCTTTGTCGAACAAATCAGGAGTGGATTGCGCTTCCCCATTCCGGCTCTGTATCAAGATATTTCCCACTTTTTCTGCGTTTCCCTTAGCCAACTTAGCCCTAATTCCTATCAGATTATGGCAGCCGTGGCCTGCTTGTTCCAATCTCTAAACCTCCCCTTTTCTCCTCCTCTTCTACATTATTTTTTCCACGTCAAAAACACCACCTTTCCTAGTTTATTCTACTTTGGGTCCAGGCCCTCGTGTAAATTTCTGGAGAAAATTCCGAGCTCCCATAAAGGGTGGAAAGAAACATTTTTCTTTATCAAACCACCCAGACCTTGGTCATGCCCAATGGCCTGGAGAGATTCTATTCCCCCGGGTCGTCCTCTTCCGCATCGATACAAAGAAGACATATTTTATCAGAGAGTTATGTCAGCCATTGGGCGTCGACAATTTGATACAACTGTACTAATTCGAGAGGACGTACTCAGGCGATATAGGCTGAGCTCTTACCCGGCTAGTCCTCCTCCTGGTGCGTCCTCTACTATCCTGACTTTATTTTCTAGTAACTTGCTATTCATGTCTTTCATTCCCGTACAGGTAAAATGTCTTTCAATCAGATGCTTTCGGCCATGGTTGCCCAGAAAAAGGGGAAAGGAAAGGTGATTCCAAAATCCCGTACTGAAGGGCAAGCTTCCTCGCCACCTCCTATCTCCCAGGCTGCTCCAATAGTCATTCTCCAATCGGAAGAGAGTGGGGGTGGTGGTAACTCGCTGCTCAAAAGGAAGAGGGCTGAGAACGTCCCTGGTCCTTCGACCCGGGAAGAGGTGGCCACCTCTCCAGGACCACAGACTGCAACGTCACAGGACTCTATTCAAAGTCCGCAGTCGGCTCGGACTGCAGGACCCGGTTCTCCTGGACTTCCCGTGGAGTACACAGTCCACCAGTCTGATTACTGGGGCCCCCTCTGGACTACCGGCTGAGATCTTGGAGTGTATTACTACAGGTGCAGATCAACAAGCCATGGCGGGGATGAAATGGAGACCTCTGGCCCAGGAGGGGCTGTCCCGAGCTTTATCGGTACATATTCTTATTGTTCTTACCTGCCTCTTTGCAAATATCTTCTTACTGGGTTATCCTTATCCAGGGCTTACTAATGTCACGCGAAAGCGTTAGGAGGGGATCCAACTATGGCCAATCTTCATCAAATGCTAGGAAGAAAGCCCGAGATGCTGTACACCGGGCTGAAGCTGCAGTGGCTGAGTCGAATGAAGCCAATACCCGGCTTACAACTGTAGAGGCAGAGCTGTCAAAATACCGTGCTGAGGTCAATCGACTACGATCTGTTATTGAGGAGAAAGAGATTGCCCTTACAAAGTCTTCAGCTGAAATGAGCCGTGCACGTTCTGAACTGGAATCATATGTCGCTGGAGAAGTTGGTCGAAAAGAGGCTTTTCTGAAGTCCGAGGAGTTCAAGAGGCTCCTTGCAGCGAAGGCGTTTCGATTTTTGGATCTTGGCTTCGAGGGCTGCAAAGATCAATTTAGGACTCATGGTTTTCCTCCGGAGGATCAAGATCCAGATGACTTCCTAGATCTGCAGGCCATCGTGAAATTTTATAGATCGGGATGTCTGACCCGGCTCCTTAAAGTTTACTTCCCCTCCTTTTTTTTCTTTTTTCTTTTTTGTTTTTTGAAGGAACGCCTTGTAATTCATGCACCCTTTTACTTAATGAAAAAATTGTATTGTGATGTTATCTTACTAACTGTACTGAGAAGAATATTTTACTTAACTGAACTGAGAAGAAATGACAGTCACAAGTATAAAACAATACTGACCTGTACTGGAGAATCAGATAGATTACTTTTGCCTGATCTGATCTCTGTTTATGGTATTTACCAGAGTGAAGGGAACCGTCTAGAGTTCATAGTCAGGGCGGACCTCGACTTTCTTGGTCAGGGCGATCATAACTTTATAGTCAGGGCGGACCATAACTTTCATAGTCAGGGCGGACCATAACTTTTATAGCCAGGGCGGACCATAACTTTATAGTAGTCAGGGCGGATCATAACTTTCATAGTCAGGGCGGACCATGACTTTATAGTAGTCAGGGCGGACCATAACTTTCATAGTCAGGGCGGACCATAACTTTATTGTAGTCAGGGCGGACCATAACTTTATTGTAGTCAGGGCGGACCATAACTTTCATAGTCAGGGCGGACCATAACTTTCATAGTCAGGGCGGACCATAACTTTATAGTCAGGGCGGACCATAACTTTATAATAGTCAGGGCGGACCATAACTTTCATAGTCAGGGCGGACCATAACTTTATAGCAGTCAGGGCGGACCATAACTTTCATAGTCAGGGCGGACCATAACTTTATTGTAGTCAGGGCGGACCATAACTTTCATAGTCAGGGCGGACCATAACTTTATAATAGTCAGGGCGGACCATAACTTTCATAGTCAGGGCGGACCATAACTTTATAGCAATCAGGGCGGACCATAACTTTCATAGTCAGGGCGGACCATAACTTTATAGTCAGGGCGGACCATAACTTTATAGTAGTCAGGATTTTGACATGCATTTCTGAATAAGACTTCATTAAAAACAGAAACAAAATTCGGTATCCTGAGCTCATACATCATAGAAATATACGCCTACGAATAATATTTTCTAAGATGAAATACATTCCAGGGTCTCTTTAGCTTTTTTCCCTCCGCATCTCCCAGGTAGTATGCTCCAGAGCCCACCTTCTGAATAACCTTATAGGGTCCTTCCCATTTAGGGTCAAGCTTCCTGACTTCTGCTGACTGGACTTTTTTGAGTACCAGGTCTCCCACCTGAAAACTCCGAGGCATCACCCGTTTATTATAGGCTTTGATGACCTTGTTTCTATAGGACTCCATCCTGATCATGGCTCTCTCCCTTTTTTCGCAGATCATATCCAGGTCTAGAGCTCGGCGCTCGTCATTGTCAGTGTCATAAGCTTGGACTCTAGCCGAGGTCGCTCCTATTTCTGCGGGCAAGACTGCTTCGGAACCATAAACCATGCTGAAAGGCGTCTCCCCCGTAGGAGTTCGAGGCGTAGTTCTATAAGCCCAAAGTACACTGGGAAGCTCTTAAGCCCAGTCCTTTCCTACCCCATATAGCCTTGCTTTTAATGCCTGTACTATAGATCGGTTAGTGACATCTGCTTGTCCATTACTCTGGGGGTAGGCCACGGAAGTGAAGGCTTGTATGATCTTCATTTCCTGGCACCAGGTGGTCATCTTTCGCCCCTGGAATTGTCTCCCGTTATCGGAAATCAACTTCCTTGGCACCCCAAACCGACATACAATATTCCTCCACAAAAAGTTCAGTACATCCTCCTCAGTGATCCGAGCTAGAGCCTCGGCTTCAACCCACTTTGAGAAGTAGTCCACGGCTACTATCAGGAACTTCTTCTGCCTTGGGGCAATGGGGAAAGGTCCCACGATATCCATCCCCCACTGGTCGAATGGGCAAGCTGATATCACGGACTTCATGAATTGAGCCGGCTGTCGTTGGATTCTTCCATGCCTCTGGCAGCCCTCACAAGTTGCTACGACTTCTACTGCATCCCTTCTCAGTGTTGGCCAAAAGTACCCTGCTAGTATGGTTTTTTGTGCCAAGGCCAGGCTCCCCAAATGATCCCCACAGCAACCCTCATGTATCTCGTGAAGCACATACCTAGCCTCTTCCTCCTTTAGGCACCTGAGCAAAGGCCCTGCAAAAGACCTCTTATATAAATCATCCTGAACCAGAGCAAACCTAAAAGACTGTTTCTCTACTTTTCTTGCTTCCTTTTTATCCGAAGGTAGCTCTGCATTCCTCAAGTATTTTATGATTGGGGTCATCCAACTTTCCTTGCCGGGAGGCTCTAATACTATCTGAGTTGATGGCAATAGCTTGGTTTGGCAAATGACCTCTCTTCGGCATATGGGCCCTAATGACGTGGCCCATTTTGCTAGCTGATCAGCTTCTTGATTCTCTTCCCGAGGTATCTGCACTATACTCCATTCAGAGAAACTTTCAGACATTTCTTGGACTGCCTTAAGATACTCCACCAGCTTCTCGCTTCTGACCTCAAAATTTCCATTTACCTGCTGGGCCGCCAATTGGGAGTCTGAATGAAGGACCACCCTACTGGCTCCTACCTCCCGAGCTAATTTCAGCCCAGTTAGTATCGCCTCATACTCTGCCTCATTGTTGGATATCCGGAAATCTAACATGATCATAGCTTTTACTTTCTCGCCGGTTGGTGAGATCAATACTATTCCAACGCCACACCCTTCATTATTGGAAGCTCCGTCAACATACACATTCCATGCCTCTTCCAGATCGGATCCAATCATCTCTGCGAAAAAATCTGATAAGGCTTGACCCTTGATAGATGTCATAGGCTGGTAGGAAATATCATACTCGCCAAGCTCAATAGTCCATTTGACCAATCTGCCTGATACATCGGGCTGCGTCATGATTCTCCCGATTTGACTATTTGTCAATACCGTAATAGGGTGGGACAGAAAAATGGTCTCAGCTTCCTTGCAGTTATAACTAGAGCCAGTGCTAACTTCTCTACCTCGGGATATCTGAGCTCGGCACCCCGGAGAGCGTGGCTAACATAATAAACTGGTTTCTGATCTGATCCTTCCTGTTTGATTAATACCGAGCTAACGGCATGCTCCGTGGCCGAAAGGTAGACCCACAATTTTTCTCCGAGACCTGGCTTGACCAATACTGGCAACTCGGTCAGATGTCTTTTTAAATCAGCAAAGGCCCTCTCACAATCTTCGTTCCACTCGAAGTTCCTTGCTTTTCTTAACACTTGAAAGAAAGGATAGCTTCTATGCGCTGACCGGGAAATAAACCGGGCTAGGGAGGCAATTCGGCCAGTCAGCTTATGGACTTCCCTTATGCTTTTGGGTGAAACCATGTCCTGCACTGCCCTTACCTTTTCGGGGTTGACCTCTATTCCTCTATCTGTCACTACAAAACCCAAAAATTTCCCGCTCTTTACCCCAAACACACATTTAGCAGGATTCAACTTCAGACCAAACTTCTTTAGGGTATCAAAAGTTTCCTCCAAGTCAGGTATGAGATCTGAGCTGCCTTTTGATTTTACTAGTATATCATCAACGTATACCTCAATATTCCGCCCCGCCTGTCCTTTAAATATTTTATCCATCAATCTTTGGTATGTGGCCCCGGCGTTTTTAAGGCCAAAGGGCATAACCACGTAACAGTATGTTCCTTCGGAGGTGACGAAGCTGACTTTATCCTGATCTTCTTTGGCCAAGGGGATCTGATGATACCCTTGATAGGCGTCCATAAAGCATAATAACTCATACCCTGACGTGGAATCTACGAGCTGATCAATGCGGGGCAAAGGGTAGCAATCTTTGGGGCAAGCTTTATTGAGATCCCTGAAATCAACACACATCCTCCATTTCCCGGACGACTTTGGCACCAGGACCACGTTGGAGAGCCAGGTCGGGAACTGGACTTCCCTTATTTGCCCCGCTCTTAACAAAGTTCGAACTTCCTGGCTTATGACTTTGTCTTTTTCCGGTCCGAAATGTCTCTTCTTTTGCTTGATTATTTTGACCTTCGGATCGACACTCAACCGATGTTGTGCAACTTCCGGGCAAATCCCAATCAATTCAACAGAAGACCATGCGAACACATCAGCATACCTTGACAGGCACCTCAACAGATCTTGTTTCAGGTTATTACTAAGGTCTGCTGCCACCCTTATCGTTCTCTCAGGTTGTCCTGGGACCAAAACCACTTCGTCCTCTCCTTCCAACAATGCGTGTACCTCCTGCCCTTCTCGAGCCCTTTGTATGAGATGAACCCCTTGATCCTTCGGGCCATTGTCATCGGCCCGTTTTGATCTCTTCACCTCTACCCTGACTGTGCTAGTGTAACACCTCTTTGATGATGGCTGGTCTCCCTTTACTTCTCCCACCTTCATCCCGACGGGGAACTTGATTTTTTTGGTGGAAAGTGGAAGCTATAGCCCTGAATTCATTCATGGCGGGCCTTCCTAAAATAACGTTATAGGAAGACGGGGCTTCCACAATAGTGAAACAAGTTAAACGGGTCTTCCTGCTCTCCCCCTGGCCCATAGAAAGGGGTAGAATGATCTGCCCTAAAGGGTATACGGTATGTCCTGCAAAACCAAAGAGAGGAGTAGATATTTGCTCAAGAGTATACTCACCTAACTCCATCTGCTGGAAAGCTTCCTGGAATAATACATTTACAGAGCTTCCTGAATCCACAAAAACTCTTCCGATCTCATAGTTTGCGACAGTAGCCCTTATTACCAGGGCATCATTGTGAGGTGTTTGCACGCCTTCCACATCCTTAGGACCGAAGCTAATTACCACCTCTTCCTCAGCATCGAAAACCCTTACCACGCTCATCACTTCCCTCCTGCTCATAGCCTTCCGAGCTTTATTAGAATCACCATCAGTAGTTCCCCTGAGATCATGTTGATAAAACCTCGGGGGGGAGCGGGTTATTCTTAGGTAGTTCCTGTTCTCCTGGGTTCCTTACTGGCCTCCATCCACGTGGTCTGCCCTGAAAGGAGCCGCGAAAATTAGTACGCCCATTTCTGCCCCTTCCTCGGTATGGACCTCGGCCCCTTTCTCGTGGAAGACCATAGGGAACGTTTGGACGAAATACTCCCTGACTGGGCGGGGGATTATTCCGCGCGGCTAGCTCCTGTCCACTATCCAGGTTACGACATTCTCTCATGCTGTGCCCAGCGATCTGATGGAACTCACAATACTTTTTTTCCGACCCCTTGCTCGGTTCGTCCTCAGTTCGCGGAGATGTGTGAGGGGCTTGCCCCTCACAAATCCGGACAGCCCCCTCTTTAGCAACCTTTAGGGGCGTAAACTGGGAGAAACGTCCGAGTCTTGCATCCTCCGCGGGCCTTTTTTCCTTCAGACCTGCCATGCCTGTCACCAGTTTGTGCACCTTCCTTTCTTTTGGTACTCTGGGCCTCTTCTACATTAATATATTTCTCCGCGCGTGAGGAGATCATCATAGGTAGGAGGAGGTCTTTTTATTAAAGAACGAAAAAATTCTCCTGCCTTCAAGCCCTGGGTGAATGCGCTGATCAAAATCTCTGCTGGGCAGGCAGGTACCTCAAGACTGACGACATTAAAGCGCCTAATGTATTCTCGAAGGGGTTCGCCCTCTGCCTGTCTCATTTCAAACAGGCTCAGCGAGGTTTTCTTATAACGCTTACTGCTGGTGAACTGGTGAAGGAAAGCCGAGCTAAATTCTGAGAAAGAGGTTATTGAAGAGGGTTCGAGTTGATTGAACCATTGCTGGGCTGATCTTACCAAGGTCGTGACGAAAACCTTACACTTTAAGCGGTCTGAATAGCAATGCAACATGGCAGCGTTCTCAAATCTGCCCAAATGCTCCTCCGGATCCGTGCTTCCGTCATACTCCCCAGCATTCGGGGGCCGGAAGTTATTTGGGAGCTTCTCCTCCACTATCTCCTGGGAGAAAGGAATACCCTTTTTCAGAGCACAGTGACCTCCGATTCCCTTCTTCATCACTCTGACCTCCCTTCTTAACTCTTCCACCTCGCCTTCGAGGTTGAGGCCTCCTGCGGGTAGCGGGTGGGATGTGGCCACCTGTTCGGGCTGTTCATTTTCTCGAATACTCTCCCCCCGGCCGCTCTCGGATTGATCCATGGCTCGTTTCATTGCTTTTTCCACCGTTATCGAGATGAGGCGTGTGAGTTGTTCGAAAGTCAGTGCTCCCACTGTTATGCCTGTTATCGGTGGTGGCCCTTCTCGATTCACCGATGGTGCCCGTTGCTCATTATTTGCTTCCTGATTCGTTCTTCGCGTATTCACCATTTTTATCAACGTCTTATACTCACTTTCCCACAGACGGCGCCAATTGTTAACTCGATTTTTGGGTAGCGGGTTAATTTAGTTAACAATAATTCCTCACTTACTAGAAATAAGTGATTATGAAAAGGAAAGATGAGAAGGAGGTCGGAGAGTGCTCTCCGGTTGGATACCTCCGATGATCAAGTCAAGATCTTTCGTTATATAGTGAAAAACACACGTTTCTCTCAAAATTGCGGGAGTCCGGTCCCTCTTTCACCTGATATTCCCCCTGTATATATATGGAATGGTGAGAGAAAAGATGCCCTCATCATGCCTGGCTGGGACCTGGGGGGACCACTGACAAAACACCATAACCGCCTATTGCGCACTACCTAGAGGATTCCACTAATACCAGAAAATATTCCCTCCAAACACTAGTCACTATATGATTGGTTCTTTTGGCAAGTGGTCCCCTAATAAGACAAAAATCAGGTATATACTTCCCGGGTAGAGGACCACACTAGTATCCAAAATACCTTCCCGACCTCTGTAGGGGAGGCCAAGATAAAAGTTTAAGGTCGGGCTAATAACCCGGGCTCTCTGGTCCAACCCAGGAGGACTGAAGACACTCCCTGAGCTGAGCATACTGATTGAAATGCACCCGACCTATGCATATATCCCGAGCTGATCATCAGCGTAAGTAATGAACCCCGACCTGTGCATATATCCCGAGCTGATCATCAGTGTAAGTAATGTACCCCGACCTGTGCATATATCCCGAGCTGATCATCAGTGTAAGTAATGTACCCCGACCTGCTCTTAACGGCCCCAAGAACACGCCCCTGCCAATTATTTCTGGGCTGATCACTTCCGGACGAGATCATACTAGTGTAAGGGCAAGAATTGGACTGGACATGATACCCAGATATCATAGACCAAAATTATGGTAAGTTAATTATGAATAGTCAATTAGGCTAAAGAAATCTCACATTGAGAAAATGATACATTTATGGTTTGTTTATAATGAGATACAAATCAATAGAGTGTAGTTAAGTAGTAAAGATGGGTGCCCCTCGCGCGCCGTCCGTCCGCTCCGCTCGGCTCGGCTCGGCTCGTCGCGTCGCTCGTGTCGCTGCCGCGAAGGCAGTCCTATCTTTTTACTACCCGAATTTCTGAACTGCTGAGTATTAAGTGTTGAGACTTTTCATCTACCCCCATTAAACTTTACACTTAATTTCTGAGATATTTGGAGTGGTCTGCTGCTCAGCTATATAAGCTGCATCAGCTCTATGCTTGCTTCATCCCGAAATTGCATTTCATATCATATCATATTATCTTGAGAGTACTACACACTGTTGAGTGTTCGAGTGAGTCTGTCTGGGTTTCTGCTTCAATCCAAACAGAGGTGTTCGGACGTTGTACCTTGGAACTCTCTTGTCCAGGAGGCCAGAAGCTGTAGGCGGGCAATTTAGAGTTTACGGGCACACAGTTTATTGTGGCCTCGTCCATTTCAGATACTACACAAAAGAGTTTCTGCACAGTATATTTAAACTGTTGTTGTAAGTTTCTACTGTTTTCAAGCATCTTTACTTATAAGACGGTGTTTGTAAACTTATGAGTTTTTCGTCTTCTTGAACAAAAAGAAAAGCACAAACATAAAGAACGTATAATAATTGATTTATGGTCAGGGTTATATTCGTGAAGATACTCGTCAAGCATTGTGCCATTGGTTTTGACTTATCGGCTTGAGAGTCTAGGTAGATTGATAGAATGGACCAATTGTTTTCGCAAAATGGGGATATTTTTCAAACAAAAAACGGTCGGGTAAAAAGTCAGGAGGTCAAAAATATTATAAGGGATAAAATATAATTTTGAAGAGGCCAATTGTAAATTTTTGAGGCTAAAATACATTTTTTTTTTTTTTTGGAAAGGGGAGCCCTTCATTGATCCGCCCCTGATGTAGTCATCAAATCTTGCCCAAATTGATTATTTTTCGTCAAGAAGATGTATATAAATATAACTATGTAAGGGCGTATCTAGGATTTTCCAAGTGCTATTTATTTTTCAGAGCCACGTGCAGCGGATCTTATATGGTCTACTCACGTCAAGGTCTTCCTACATAAAAACCAATTTTTGGAACAAATAAATAAACATATATATAAATATTTATATATACATATAACATCTACGATTGGATTCAAGAAAGCATAGGCTTCGGGCAATTTTGCGAAGCAAAAACTACTCGAATTATTTATATATATATATATATGTGTGTGTGTGTATAATGTGTGAATTACATATAAATCCCTCTAATTTTAATAATTGTTATTTTAATACTTCTAGTTTAGAAAAATAACATATATCTCCTCTACTAAGTTTTAGTGTAACTTAGTATTTGTTAGAAGAGTGAATTTCAAGATTAGCGACAGCCGTATTAAGAGAATTTACTTATTGCAACCTTTCTCAAAGCACTATTTTTAAAATAGCCATTTCTATTCAATATTTTACAATATAGCCTTTTATTATTTAAATATCCTAAAATACCCTTTATATACACTTCTACATCTCAGTTAGTTAATAATACTTAATAAAATAAAGATTCCTTTTTTAAAATGATTGAAATAAATTTATTTTATTATGCATATTTATTTTCTTAACATTAGAAGGCTTATATCTCTCTACAGGACTTTTTTAGTTTTGCTTTCAAGTCACATACCTCTCTTTTACGACTTTTGAGTCTTAAATAGCTGCCTGCTAAAACATATGGAGGTTTGTGGGCTTGATGGTGCTAATGAAGTGAGTAGAAACATTGACCTTAGAGATGAGACCACCACCATGATATGCAAATTCGTGGTTCGAGCTTCAGATACATTTATCACAAAGGAGATTGGTTAAGATCTACATGGCTGGATGGATGACCTCATTGATGGTAGCATTGAATACATGCTCGAAGATGAAGTCAAACCAGTTGTTGTTGAGAGGCTAAGGATCTCAATGTAACATATTGCACTGCTAAAAGCAGCACGACCCCATCCAAAGTCTCGCAGATCTGATGATGATGGTGATGAAGAGAATGAAGTGGAGCAATACAACAAAAGGAAAAATATAGAGAAAAAAGAAAACGAGGGAAAGATGGTAAAGCAAAGGGGTATTCGACGTTGTTTAAATTAACTGCAGAGAAAGTTGAACATCGTGCTCTTCAAGCCACAGTGCTACATGAGTGGCATATGCTATGTAAAGTCAAAGGCATGATGGGTTGACTGAGAAACCAATATCACGATATGAGGATTACACATAATAGGCTTTGTCGATTGTTTATTTTTACTTTATTTTTTTCACAAAAAAAACATATATCTTAAATTATAAACTATTTTTTAAAAAATAACTAGTATAGCTCACCAATTCATTTTTACTTTATTTTTTTAAAAAAAAATCTATTTTAAATTAAAGGCCATTTTTAAAAAAATTAGCTCAAATGATATATTGTACGTGGAAGTTAACATAATTAAATGCTATTTTAAAAGTTAATTTAAGTCAAGGGCAAATTTGATTATTGCAATTTGTAGAAGGTCATTTTAGAAAATACCTCTCATATTAAAGCATGGTGATGATTTTGTAATTTATGCCAAATATAGGGAGTTATTCATTATTGTTCAAAATTAGAAGGCAGAACTCATAATAAAGTTATTCTACATGATGGACAACCGTAATTTTCGTAAATATTACTTTGATTATTTTAGAATTTTATTTAAGGGGGTGAATGAACTTTTGCCCGCCTATATCCACCCATTGGCCATGGCCATTTTCATTTCCTTCCATCTTCACCCATTGTCCCTTGAAACATCCTTTCTCTCGCCAATAATGCCTGCAAATTTCCCATTGAAGTTTCTAGAAAAATTTAACGTGGATCGAATATAAAGAAAAATGATTCATCTGAAACCTGTCGTTTCCAGTTTGTGAAACATGTTAGAAGAGATAGCAGAATGGCTTGCACTATTGATCCAATATTCAGGCCAAACCAAAGACCCTTTCCCCTTAAATGTAGAGCGAAACCAAGAACTGCTGCCGCCGGAAGCCCCGCGAGATAATATGCTCCAAGATTCACATACGCCCCCAGATGCTGCCACCCACTTCCTCGTGCCACCCCTAAAACCCGAAAACGAGGTTACTTTTGAGTACAAGTACTGTATGTATAGTCACATGTCAGTTTATGGACGTAGACTAAGAATTTATCCAGTACTTATCGTTAGTTATTTTTAAAAGAGCAATGGATACGAGACAGTTTCAAGGGACAGATCATTATACAGAGTCTCGTTACTGAGTTACCTGAAAGTACAGCTTGTATGCAGTCCATTGACAACAAGAGACAGACAAAAGGAGTAATTTCTTGGAGATAATCCGCGACTTCCTTTTTGTTGCTGAATGCGTAACCGAATATATGGCGGAAGCTAAGGAGAATCGAGCAAGAAATAATGGCCTCGGATAGAGAAAGAAACATTGCAGACCAGGTAGATGCTCGAGCCCGGTCTGGGCATCCTGCTCCCAGTTCATTCGAAACTCTCGTGCTACAAAGTAGAAGAAACTTTTCTTTACTGCATCTAAATAATGTGCAATGGGAGAAGTGATTTGAAATGTGACAGACGATGGGGTAGAAATCGAATGCGATGAGAATAGGAACTCAAGCACTGACCTTACAGCAGCACCGATCGAATATGGAATGAAGTAATGCAACGAACTAACCAATAAGCTGTTGCAATGTGATCATACATGAAAATATTTCACATTATGAACTGCAAACATTCGACAGCAAATTCTTTATCATAAAGAAATCAAGATTTAACGCAGTGTGTACCATATTGAAAGAACAGAAGTTTCAAGTTGAGGGTTGGGAAGAAGCCCGGAGAGCAACACCGCTATTTCAAAAGACCACCACTCCAGGCTGCAGTAAAAATAAGAATCAGCCAAGAAAATCGAATTTCCGGATCCAAAAACGAAAGAGAAGTGATGAATAAGTTTACCAAACCATGACAGCGGAAGGGACAGCGAAGCAGAAAAACTCCCTCATGCTCGGTAAAACGTCCCGTGACCAAGCAGCACGCGTCCTCTCGCAGGTCGAGGAGTATTTTACATACAAAGCGAGCAAGACCACGTTAAACCAATACGATAAACCGATAGCCAATGCTGCTCCAGCAATGCCTAAGTTCACTTTGAACACTAAAGCCCAACAAACTGGTACGTGGAAAAACAGAGCTGCGATTGAGCTTAAAACCATTGGAAGGATTAAAGTCTGAGTCTGCAAGTACCGAATAAGCGACTGAAGAATCGCGTAAGGAAACAGCGTTGGAATTAGCCATATTGCGTATCTACCAGCCTCGATGGAGATTGAAGGATCTTGTCCCATAAATATTAGCAATTTGTCCATGAAAACCCATAAAAGAGAAACGGGTACACAGACAATAAGAAGAGATATGGTTGCAGCATAAGCATAGATTCCAAGCTTTTGGTATTGTTCCGCTCCAAAAGCTTGACCACACAAAGTCTCCAATGCACTAGCCATTCCAAACTGTTTGAATAAACTTCATGATTTAAGACACTCATTTTATCTGTTGTAGCAATCATATTATTGAAAATAATTTTGTTCAGTGCAAAATAATTCTGATTTATCAAAAAAATTAAATTAAATGAAAATTATTTTGTAGTTATACATTGATATATATTAGAGAAAAAAATGGTTTCTCTAAATATTTATGTCCGTTATTGAGAGAAAAAAAGCAATTTCCACCTTAGAAATTGGCCTAGATTGGATTTTCATCATCTAATTATTTAACATATGATATTAATAGAATCACTGAATTTCTTTTGCAATTTTAGCACTTTTTCGTCATAGTGCTGACATGACACTGAGCATGCCATAATATCTGATCATAACGACAATATGCAACATAATGTCATCAATTCCGTGGAAAAAACCGAAAATGCAAAAGAAGTCAAGTTAATGAATTAAGACCTATTTTGACTAATTAGAGAACTACAATCCTATTTAGGTCAATTTGTATGAACAATTTAGCTATTTGGCATCAAATGCTTAAGTGGTAGTCAAATATGTGTTTTTTTACAAATTTATCTGCACTAAATTATAATCACTTCAATCATGAATCCTGACTTCTAAAAAGTAATTCAAATAAGCCAAAGGAGTAAAAAGTCAAATTATGTTATATCAACAAATATATTTAACTTTACTCTTTATTATTAAATTAATTTAATATTATAATAAAATATATTATTTTAAAACAAATAATTTGTTACGTGTACGTGATATGTGTACTTTCTTCACTAGTTTTTTATTTTTATCGGTACTTGACTAATTTCTTTATGATATTGAGAACTTGCCTTTTTTTTTTTTTGTTTTTTGGACATAAAGAGCTTGTCTGTTGGTGTGAGCTGTTAAAGCTTAATTATGTTCTTAAAACCGGAGAGATTATTGATTTTATTAAATAATTAAAGAAAATGCAATGGAACAAGAAAGAAGACTTTACAAGAAGGCTGAGTCCAGTGACGTTTGTAAAAGAGGTGGCGACAGCGGCGCCGGAGAGAGCGAGTTCACCGAGATGCCCCACCATCATCATCGACGCAACACGCGAGAGGTGCTGTGATACTGTCACCACCACCATTGGAGCTGCTATATAACCCACCTTCTTCGTCTCTTCGGCAAATAATTCCCACTTCGATTTCTGAACCACACTGCCATTTCGCAGAAGCGGCGACGCTTCCTCCATTGCTGCGGTGTTGATAGGCTTTGGTGTTACTTGTTAGTAATCTATGCTATATATGTATATTTTTTTATTTATAATAGATGAACTTGTTGTCCTCGTTTACTTTTATATATTAATATGAAAAAACAAAAAAGAATTAATAAAATATCATAGATTTAAAATAATAAAATTAAATATTATCCTGTTTAAATAATTATTTACTTTATTATAAAAAAATTATTAAAATCTTCACACACATAATGTGTGCACATACATGATTAGTAATGTTACGAAATGAAGAAGAATCCAATGTGGTTGTCCTTCATGTATAATATCGCATCAATGAGTGCTAAGTGGAGACGATAAACGGATGGGTCGTCCATGGCACGACTCGACCAGGTTTGCAATAATAATGGGCCATATCAAGCATTGATAATGTAAGAGCTCGATCCTAATCAAGAATTTAATGATCATACAATGATTAATTTAACATAAACAATGATTAATTTAATGTAAACAACGGAATGGTAATTTAAAATTTATTGATATGTGGCTCTAAAAATTTCGGCATCACCTCGTCGCACGAGGAACATACCGCATATTGTACATATCAAGATACTCAACACTAAATACTGAAAATATGTAATACCAGTTCCATATCCATACACATAAATCATCACCGATGAAAACGAGTATAAAATCTCACTGCTAATATGATACATGAAATACATCTATACGGGGCATACACCAATGAATAAAATATTATCTCTAACGCAATACTAGGAAGCAAAACTCAACAAGGTATAACCTGGGCTCGCTCTCACGGAGTTCTAGTACTCTTAGGTGCTTCCTCACGAGCATCCGAAGGTTGTACACCTGCATTACTTGTCGGGCCCACACACAAAGACATTACAATCTCATCACGGAGGTCAATAACCTCAGTACGAGAAACCAATATATACCACGATAGTATACCAAAATACCGTGCAATGCATGCCGTGCATGAACCCAATGTGTGTACAAGTACAATAATATCAACATATCAGGAATCCAATGAATGATATCATCAACAATATAGTGCTCGAGCTAAGGAGATGGCGACACACTCGGCGCCCCATCGAGCCATGTGATGTGCCCAATCATCTCTTGTGTTTGGTCGGTTGCGACACACGCGGCGCTACAGTAACTACCTAAACCAAGCCAAGTGATGTGCCCAAGCATCCCCATGACACCAAACCATAGATCACAACAAAGAATCGTGCATGTATCGAAGAAACGATAGGATCAACGTGTTATGTCCAGTGGTATTGATGCGACCGACTGAATTTTTGTGTGTTAACAAAATATCATGTTATTTTATTTTGCACATCGATACCCAACTAGTAAATGCATCTCAATGTATCATATAATCATATAAGTCAGGTAATAACAAAAAATCATACACCAGGATCATCACACGTCTTTGTCAGACATCGTGATATTACTGGTCTCACGTACCTCAAATCCAGCTAATATATACCAAGAAATACGTATAGCGATTTCAGCTTGGTATTCCCAATCAAACAATGTTACCTGTTCATTACACCTAAATTATATCATAAAAATCGTTCAATAACCTCATAATCACCAAACTAATTACGCAAACATTTGACCCATTGAAGATTATAAAATTTCAGTTGACATGCCTAGAGGAATTGGCTCATAGCATTTTCGAAACTTAACCAAATTACATGGGTCCAGTTTAGTTCAAATGCTAACTCAAACTAAAACATTTTATATATTCAACACATTCCCAAATCTGTCTATTAACCCTAGGTAAAATAGGTCAAAACATGACTGATATATAATAGAGGAAAACTACAAATCCCAGCTTGACACGTTTTTAGTATAAAATCCATAACTTCTACAGATAATATATAAACCACTTGATTCTAGTGGTAACTGCAAGATAACTCAATAATCTATAATTCGTTTTTTATGTGTTTAAGCTAGTTCAATTATCTTCATAGCAGACATTAGCCAAATACATCGGGTTTCAGAAATCGAGTTCGCCTATTTTCAGTTGTACACTTCTAGGAAAACTATCATAACTTTTTCATATGAACTCCATAATGATTCATTCTGGTGCCCAAGTAAAGAAAAGCCTCATGACAAGAAATTGAATGAACTTATTGCATTTGCACTCACATGTACATGAATGTTCAGATTGAACACATTTTAGTAAAATATCACAACTCTTTCATATGAATTTCAAATTGAGTGAGGTCATTGCCAACTCGAAGCTAACGCATAATACTACAACTTTTGTTCAGATCCAAATTCCAAATTCGTAGCACATCATGCCCAAAAATTCGATCATCGGCTGCATTGCATTTCCAGATTGCATAGATGTTGGTAGAATTAACATACCGCTTTCATATCAAGTTCAAATGAAGTGAATCCAGTGCAAAATCGAAGTTAAATCAAAGTACTACAACTTTTATTTAGGCCAAAACACCAAATTTAAAACATACAAGTCGCAGTAACTCAATTAACAGACCATATTTGCACTGGATGGCTACAGAACATATTTGACAGCAAGATTTCCATCTTAAATATCAATGTAATTACAAGAGTTCGACTAATTAAAGTTCATAAACTAAATTTATACCTATATAACTTCAACTGGTCGAGATTTGAAGGTTAGAAACCAAAATAGAATCATCTGATTCGTGAATGATTCAGAATGCAAGCGGTTTCGCAGCACCACTTATATTCTTGACACTTCTTGCTAAAATTCATATTCTATTGTGTTCTTCCTTCCAAATCCTTGATTGCATGAAATTTTTGGAGTGTTTTTGATGACTTTTTGATGAAAAATCAGTAGGGGTGCTTAACGGATCGGACCGGTCCGATCCGGAACCGGCATAACGATGATTAATTACAGTATGATATGGACTCGGATTCGGATTGAACCGAGCAGGAGTAAAGTCATGTATGAATGACTTCTCATTGGAAAATTAAAGACATATGAGAATCAAAGAAATGAGTACCTAACATAAACATATGATTTATGGATTTAATAAATATGGAACTACATGTATAGTGGGATCTAACCTTGGTGTGCATTTAGCATGCATGTGAGAGACATTAGCATGTACATTTGAGTGGAGTTTGCATGTGGTGTGAATTTGAGTTGAATTTGAAGGTTGATTATATCTCACATAAATCAGATTTGAAACATATAATACACCATCAACACCTACAAATCTCTACCAAGCTCTTCTCTAGCTTCTTCCTTAGGTTTGCATTCTTTTGCTTAGATTGCACTTGAATAATCAAGCTAGGAAGTAGAGTGAAAGGATTTCATATCTTCTTGGTAAGGAATTTATGGTTTTGAACTTGAAATGTGTAGTTGATGTTGAAGTATGTGAATTTGCATATCAAATGTTCAAGGTTAGAATCATATCATGTTTATATGCCAAGAATTTGGTTCTAAGATGGTAGAAACATGTTTATATGCTACTAGGGATTGCATGAAACATGGTTACATGTAAATTGGTGAGTAGGAGAAGAAGTACCATGAAGATATGCTTGAAAATCGCCATGCTCTAAGTTTTTTTTTCAGAAAAACAGAGCAGGCGATCGATCGCTACGTGTGCGGCGATCGAACGCCTGTGGCTAAACATGAGAGTGACGGTGCATTAAGCGATCGATCGCTTCGAGTGGCAATCGATCGCCTCAAGGCAGAATGTTTTTCAAAGGGGAGGCGATCGATCGCCTTAAACCATGAGATCGATCGCCAGGGTCAGAAATTTTAAAATGTTATCTTTGTGTAGAATTTGATTTTAATGCCTATGATAACATGATATATTGTTGGGATTATTGTAGCATCATCACAAGGGACGGGGCAACGAGGCGGTTAGACATTGACGTCTAATTTATATCGTTTTTGTCGCAGAACAGGTACGTTTTGACGTACGGGTATATGATAGTATTGTGATGATGATGATGTGAGCATGTTATCATATGATTAGTGGTATCATATGCATGTGCATTCATGATATTACATTGTCGAGATGGATGCCACGATAGTTGTGTAGTATATGCTTTGGCTGAGACCGGTGCCACGATAGATATGCCGGTGTTGGCATATGCTTTGGCTGAAATTGTTGCCACGATAGATATGCTACATATGCTTTGGCATGAGAGATATACGCCGGTTGGGTATATGCTCTGGCTGTTATAACTCGTAAAGATGGTACTATGATATAGGCTGCTAATATGAAGATGTGATGAGATTCCACTGACATATTGAGCTGAGATAGGTATATCATATTGGTCTGGTTATAACAGGATAAGAATATGAGATGAGACATGTCATGACATAATTGCATTAAATGATGCATGATACTGGACAATCACATTTGATGTTTATAGTGCGTTATCGTTTATGTTTTATATTGATATCGCACTGGGATGGTTTTGTATCTATACTTATGTTGTGTGATTGTTTCTATAGGGACTCATAGATGTGGGAGGACGGGATTGTGAGTCTATTCCGCTGCGAGCTTAACCACTGCTTAGGAGTTTTTAGTTTAGGTTGTTGTTATGTATATATGATGTGTAGTTTTGACATAGTTTTGTCAAATTGTAACAACCTACATAACTAAACTCTTAATCAGTGTATGTTTACTTAATTCGTACTCACATATGTATAAACGAGTAACTGATACATAATGGATTAAGTAACGAGGACCCCACATTAGTGGTATCAGAGCAGTGGTTCGAGAACGGGGTGAACAAGGGTAGAGGAAATGTATTAGGGAGTTGCCTAATCACTTGAAAGCATGTTATGAGTCATGATATGCTGTAATATTGACATGTTTATTATATTGTTGTTGTTGGTAACCTGTATTTGCAGTAATGGCAGACAGAATACCACATGATGAGGTTGGGGATGCCATGAGTGGCAATGCTAGTGTTGGATTGGCGACTGTGCCACCACCACCATTTGGGCAAGGGCCAGTAGAACTGGTACTATTACCTGGGGAGCTGACTTTGACACAATTTCTGAGTTATCAACCACCTCGCTTTGAGGGTACCGAATCAGGGGAACAAGCAGAGGAATGGTTGGAACGGATTGAACAGATTTTTGTATCAGCACCATGTGCCAAGTCTGCTTGGATACTGTTGGCAGAGTTCCAATTGGCAAAGAAAGTCATGATGTGGTGGAAATCCACATTGATTGAGCTGAGGGCTCAAGGATAGACAATTAATTGGGATGTGGTTAGAACGAAGTTTCTTGATCATTATTTCTCTGTTGCTGCAAGGCAGAGGAAAGATGATGAATTTACCAATCTTAGACAGGGATCTATGACAGTGTCTGATTATGCGGTACAATATGCTTCATTGCTACGGTATGTACCACATATCGCTGCAAACACAAAGGCAAAGATCAGACAGTTTGTGAAGGGTTTGAGACCTGAGTTGTTTGATAGGGTAATTTCTAATAACCCTACTTCCTATGAGGAAGCATTGACGAGAGCTGAGATGGCTGAGATTGCAGTTGGTGTATATAAGGATGTAGGATAATCCCAACCACCTACATCAGAGAGCATGAGACCTAGAGGAGAACAGTTCAAAGGATCACGAGGAGGTGCATCTTCCTCTAGATTTAGTGGAAAGCGATTTGTTCAGCGAAAGGGTAATGAACGAGGTCCAAAGGGACAGTCCCAAGGCAGTAGCAGTAGCAGTGGTCGAGGATTGCAGTGTTTTAAATGTGGAGGGCCACATTTCAAACGAGATTGTCCACAACTTGATACTCCAATTTGTTATCGTTGTAGGAGGACCAGACATCTGATTAGAGACTGTCCTCAAGCTGGAGGACAACAGATGAGAGGGAACATATCAGAGAGTACAGTGCAGCAAAGACCACATGGTGTTCCACGGACTGGTGGAGGACAGAGAGCATGACCACCCCAGGCTCAGGTGTTTGCACTGAACAAGGAACAAGCAGAGGCAGTTCCTGATGATGTGATTGCGGGTAAGTGTAATTTATTTACTTATCCTGCTTTACTTTTGATTGCAACTGGTGCATCACATTCATTGCACAAGCGTTTATTGGCCGGTATCATATATGCTCGTCTCCACTGTTGATGCCTCTATATGTTTCGACACCCATGGGAACTACTGTAATGTCTTGTCAGAGTGTGTCTGACTGTGTTATTCAGTTTGATGCTGAGTATAACATACAAGCTGATTTGATTGTGTTGGATATGATGGATTTTGATTGTATCTTGGGTATTGATGTGTTGAGCAGTTATAAAACTATTGTTGATTGTTGTCAAAAGACAGTGAGGTTTCAGTCTGATACTGGAAATCAATGGATATTCTATGGACAAGGATCACGTGCCAAGATTCCATTGATATCTGCTCTTAGAATGTCCCGTTTGTTAGAACATGGACATACGGGATATGTGATCTATGCTGTGGATGTCACAGATAAGAAGGTAGAAAGAAGAGTTGAGGATATACCAGTGGTTGCAGAGTATACAGATGTATTTCCAGATGAGATTCCTGGATTTCCACCAAGTCGAGAAGTAGACTTTGGTATTGAGTTAGTGCCTGGTACTTCTGCAATTTCAAGAGCACCATATCGAATGGCACCATCTGAATTGAAAGAGTTGAAAACTCAATTGCATGATCTATTGGACAAGGGGTACATACGTCCTAGTGTATCGCCTTGGGGTGCTCCGGTATTATTTGTTAAGAAGAAGGATGGTTCAATGCGACTTTGCATTGACTATAGACAGTTGAACAAGGTAACCATAAAGAATAAATATCATCTTCCTCGTATTGATGATTTGTTTGATCAGTTACAGGGATCTACAATCTATTCTAAGATTGATTTGAGATCTGGATATCATCAGATATGTGTGAAGGAAGGAGATGTACAGAAGACATCATTTAGAACTCGGTATGGACATTATGAGTTTCTAGTAATGCCATTTGGGGTGACAAATGCTCCAGCTGTCTTCATGAGCTTGATGAATCGTGTTTTCCAGGATTACCTTGATCAATTTGTCATTGTTTTCATTGATGATATATTGATCTATTCTCGGAGTGAAACTGACCATGTCCAACATTTACATCTGGTGTTACAGTTATTGAGACAACATCAATTATATGCCAAACTCAGTAAGTGTGAGTTTTGGTTGACCAGTGTCGGATTTTTGGGACATGTGATCTCTAAGGATGGTATATCAGTTGATCCGAGAAAGATAAAAGCGGTGTTGACTTGGTCAGCACCTACTTCTGTGCCAGAGATTCGTAGTTTCTTGGGTTTGGCAGGATATTATAGACGATTGTTGAGGGATTTTCAGCGATTGCCAAACCACTTACACAGCTGACACAGAAGGGAGTACCATTTCGATGGTCAGAAGCATGTGAGCATAGTTTTCAGGAATTGAAACATCAGTTAACTACTGCTCAAGTGTTGATCATTCCATCAGAGCATGACAGGTTTGCTCATTACACTGATGCATCATTACTTGGTTTGGGTTGTGTTCTGATGCAGGATAAACATGTGGTGGCTTATGCATCACGCCAGTTAAAACCACATGAAATGAAATATCCAGTACATGATCTGAAGTTAGCTGCCATTGTTTTTGCTTTGAAGATATGGCGACATTATCTATATGGTACGTCGTTTACCATATATACTGATCATAAAAGTTTGAAGTTTTTATTCACTCAAGCAGAGTTGAATATGAGGCAAAGAAGATGGATGGATCTGTTGAAAGATTATGATTGTGAGATTGAATATCATACAGAAAAGACTAATCTTACAGCAGATGCTTTAAGTCGAAAAGTTCATACTACTGCTGATGAGATGATACATTTATCAGCCTTGATGGCTTCTTGTTGTACCTTAGGTTATGAGTTTGATGTAGATACAGAGCCAGTACAGGTATCACCATTGTTGATTGAACCTGATATTTTTGAGAAAATCAGAATAGCATAAGGTACTGATGATGAGGTACAGCACTGGAAGGACATGATATGTCAAGGACAACCATCTCAATTTGTACTTACAAGTGATGGAACTTTGAAGTACAGAAATTGTTGGGTAGTACCTGCTGCTTTAGGACTACGCCAAGAAATACTACAACGTGCACATTGTAGTCGCTATAGTATACATCCTGGAGGAAAGAAAATGTATAAGGATTTGCGTAACCAATTTTGGTGGAAACGCATGAAACAGGATGTACTGAACTTTGTAAAACGATGTTTAATCTGTCAACAAGTAAAAGCAGAACGACAAAGACCAGGAGGTGAATTGAGAAGTTTGGAGATTCCTCAATGGAAATGGGAACATGTTAAAATGGATTTTGTTACCCATTTGCCACGGACTTCCTCTGGCTTTGATGCGATTTGGGTCATTGTTGATAGATTGACGAAAGTAGCTCACTTCATACCTTACAGTATGACATTTACTTATTTGAAGATGGCTCAATTATATATTCAAAATGTAGTGAGACTACATGGTATACCAGTGTCCATTGTATCAGATAGAGATCCGAGATTTGCTTCTCATTTTTTGGGAAGGATTACAGTCAGCGCTATGGACTGAAGTACGATTGAGTACAACCTATCATCCTCAGACAGATGGACAGACAGAGCGTACAATACAGACGCTTGAGGATATGTTACGAGCCTGTGTATTAGAGTTTAATAACTCATGGCAAGAGTCATTGCCATTAGTGGAATTTTCATACAATAATAGTTATCAATCTAGTATACAGATGGCACCATTTGAGGCATTGTATGGGCGACGATGTAGATCGCCATTATATTGGGATGATGTTGATCAGACTGCACTCCATGGACCAGAAATGTTACGTGAAATGGAGGAGAAAGTAAAACTGATCAGGTTGAAATTACAAGCTGCTCAAGATAGACAGACTGCTTATGCCAATAAGCGACGTAGACAACTTGAGTTCCAAGTTGGTGATAGAGTATTCTTGAAATCTCACCTTTCAAAGGTGTGGTAAGATTTGGTAAGCGTGGAAAATTGTCTCCACGATACGTTGGTCCGTATGAGGTGTTACAACGTATTGGTACGTTGGCATATCGCTTAGCACTACCGCCAGCATTGAGTAGTATCCACGATGTGTTTCATGTTTCACTGTTGAGGAAATATGAACCAGATCCGGGTCATGTATTGCCACCATCTGAAGTACAGTTGGATACATACGTGTCGTATGTGGAACGACCAGTACAGATTTTGGATAGAGTTGAGCGGACATTGCGTAACAAAGTGATTCCAATGGTAAAGGTACAGTGGGATCGACGGGGTGTCGAGGAGGCAACGTGGGAGACGGAGCAGCATATGATACAACAGTATCCTGAGTTGTTTACTGGTATGACTTTACAGTTTTTTTATGATACTGTTGGTAAGTGATTCATATGATGTTGCATATATGATCATGTTTCTTATCTTCTTGTCATAGGATTTTTGATTTGATATAGATATATGCATGTTATGTATACAATTTCGAGGACGAAATTCAATGAGTGGGGGAGAAATGTCATGCCTTGATCTGACGTATACATGTATTATATGTTTATGGTGTAATGATGATTAATTACAGTATGATATGGACTCGGATTCGGATTGAACCGAGCAGGAGTAAAGTCATGTATGAATGACTTCTCATTGGAAAATTAAAGACATATGAGAATCAAAGAAATGAGTACCTAACATAAACATATGATTTATGGATTTAATAAATATGGAACTACATGTATAGTGGGATCTAACCTTGATGTGCATTTAGCATGCATGTGAGAGACATTAGCATGTACATTTGAGTGGAGTTTGCATGTGGTGTGAATTTGAGTTGAATTTGAAGGTTGATTATATCTCACATAAATTAGATTTGAAACAAATAATACACCATCAACACCTACAAATCTCTACGAAGCTCCTCTCTAGCTTCTTCCTTAGGTTTGCATTCTTTTGCTTAGATTGCACTTGAATAATCAAGCTAGGAAGTAGAGTGAAAGGATTTCATATCTTCTTGGTAAGGAATTTATGGTTTTGAACTTGAAATGTGTAGTTGATGTTGAAGTATGTGAATTTGCATATCAAATGTTCAAGGTTAGAATCATATCATGTTTATATGCCACGAATTTGGTTCTAAGATGGTAGAAACATGTTTATATGCTACTAGGGATTGCATGAAACATGGTTACATGTAAATTGGTGAGTAGGAGAAGAAGTACCATGAAGATATGCTTGAAAATCGCCATGCTCTAAGTTTTTTTTCAGAAAAACAGAGCAGGCGATCGATCGCTACGTGTGAGGCGATCGATCGGCTGTGGCTAAACATGAGAGTGGCGGTGCATTAAGCGATCCATCGCTTCGAGTGGCAATCGATCGCCTCAAGGCAGAATGTTTTTCAAAGGGGAGGCGATCGATCGCCTTAAACCATGAGATCGATCGCCAGGGTCAGAAATTTTAAAATGTTATCTTTGTGTAGAATTTGATTTTAATGCCTATGATAACATGATATATTGTTGGGATTATTGTAGCATCATCACAAGGGACGGGGCAAAGAGGCGGTTAGATATTGACGTCTAATTTATATCGTTTTTGTCGCAGAACAGGTACGTTTTGACATACGGGTATATGATAGTATTGTGATGATGATGATGATGTGAGCATGTTATCATATGATTAGTGGTATCATATGCATGTGCATTCATGATATTACATTGTCGAGATGGATGCCACGATAGTTGTGTAGTATATGCTTTGGCTGAGACCTGTGCCACGATAGATATGCCGGTGTTGGCATATGCTTTGGCTGGAATTGTTGCCACGATAGATATGCTACATATGCTTTGGCATGAGAGATATACGCCGGTTGGGTATATGCTCTGGTTGTTATAACTCGTAAAGACGGTACTATGATATAGGCTGCTAATATGAAGATGTGATGAGGTTCCACTGACATATTGAGCTGAGATAGGTATATCATATTGGTCTGGTTATAACAGGATGAGAATATGAGATGAGACATGTCATGACATAATTGCATTAAATGATGCATGATACAGGACAATCACATTTGATGTTTATAGTGTTTTATCGTTTATGTTTTATATTGATATCGCACTGGTTTTGTATCTATACTCATGTTGTGTGATTGTTTCTGTAGGGACTCATAGATGTGGGAGGACGGGATTGTGAGTCTATTCCGCTGCGAGCTGAACCACTGCTTAGGAGTTTTTAGTTTAGGTTGTTGTTATGTATATATGATGTGTAGTTCTGACATAGTTTTGTCAACTTGTAACAACCTACATAACTAAACTCTTAATCAATGTATGTTTACTTAATTCGTACTCACATATGTATAAACGAGTAACTGATACATAATGGATTAAGTAACGAGGACCCCACACTACTTCTGTGTTCCCCAATAATTCGGCCACATGTTGAGAATGCAGATTCAGAAGCGACGCTTGAAGCTTGTACCGCATACACGTCTCTAGCCATTTTGGCTAAGGTAGGGAATTGTGCCGCATTTGACTTCCACCATTGTAACACGTCGAAGTTGTCTTCCGTTACAAATTGATAATTCAGATAAATTTGCAACTCAGTCGACGTGCTAGTAGAAGGTCCTTTTCCCTTAAGTTTTTTCCTGCCAAGCATAAGCAAATTGATGCCCCCACCTTTAGTTTGAGCTTGGGTTTGTTCTTCAGCAGGCCTTTGTTGCGATGATTCACTTGCATGTTGATTATAATACAATTGAAACATATTTTGGAGAGATTGCATTGTAGACGTCTTTTGATCGTCAAACAACCTTCCCCAAAAATTTAACATAATATTCAAAAAATATCTCAAATGAATATAAACATTGACTAGGATCTAGCAATGTTGCGATGCAGTGGACGTGTGGGATTTGTTCCCAATATTTTATAAATTTAGTTTCCATTGCACTAACAAAAGCATGCAAGTCATAGTCGTCTCTAAATTCTATAAACTTATCAAACATATTAAATACTAAAGGAAGAAAATAAACGGAAGTTGGATAAGTAACACCGGAGAAGCGTTCCGTCGCTTCTTTGAAAGTACATAACAATGATACAGAATTTTCAACAAATTCCCAATCCTCATTAGTCAAATAAATACTATCATCGCTATCAGGCATTTGATATGAATTATAAAATGGAGTTAAAATATCTTTGTAAGGTAACATAGCATTCAACATATTGTACAACGAATTCCACATAGTTTCTATTGGTGATTGAAAAAGAAGATGCTTTAAACCATTAGATAAACATAATTGTTTCCAATCGCGCTTTACACGGCTCGTGCGTTACCATTTAGAGCAGTATTTCATTTTCTCAATACATGCTGAGTGATTGTCATCATAACCAACTTTAACAGCCAAATTTATCACATGACATGCACATCTAACATGAAAAAAATACCACCAAGCATTGGTTTCAGATAGGTCTTTAAATTACACATCGCAGCATTGTTATTCACAACATTGTCTAATGTGATTGAAAATACCTTATCCTGAATTCCATAATGTCTACAAGTGTTGAATACATATTTAGCAATTACATAACCAGTATGTGCACAATCTAACTCATCTAAAGACAAAATCCATTTTTGCATACACTAATTATCATCAATCCAATGACAAGTGACAACAAGATATGAATCTGAATTTACATTTGTCCAAATATCGGTTGTTAAGCTAACCCTACAAGGTAAACTAGAAAGATGTTGACACAATGTATTTCTATATTCAACAAAAACGTCCATACAATTTCTTTTAGTGTGTGCATTGAAATATGTTTAAAAATGGGTTGTATAGACGAAGCAAATTCAATAAAACCAGCTTGTTCAGCTTGTATAAAAGGTAGTTCACATCTAATCACATATCTAACAAGTGACCTACGGTTAATTTCAGCAGTTAAAATAAAATTCGTTCCAGTGAGAACATTAATTTGTGATTGTGTTGCTTCTCGACCTAATGGTTGTAATGTTGTCTCATCAAAATTATGTTTTTTTACTAAGTGTTTTTTAAATGTTCCAGTGCCTCCATTGGAACCACCAGCTTTATATGAATATTGCATTTTACATAATTTACATATTGCAACAGATTCATTAGTACCTTCTTTTTGAGCGAGTTCAAAGTGATCCCATATCTTACTTCTTTTGTCACGAGTCGGTTGTCTAGTTGCTGCTGTAGTGGCTCCGGATGACTCCACTTGTTGTCTCTCTTGGGCTTGGTCAGCAGGAGGTTCGACAGGTTGTTCGGGTTGTTGCGGTTCGACATCATAGAGGAACCACCAACATTGAGGTCAGCAAAAAAATCATAACTTTCATTTAACTCAGGTATTGGTACAAGCAAATTCATTGCCGAAGATGAACTCAGTGATAGACGACTCGGGACGAGACCCTGACTGCGACCCCGGCTACGATCAGCGCCGCTGCTAGATGAAGATGTCATTATTATATAAGTAAATTGTAGATAACACAATTGAGAGGAAAATATGAGATTGAAGTATAGAATTGTGAGAAGAATGAATTGTGAGACGAATGAAAAAAAGTCACACTAAGAGCCGTTGCCAACGTTCAGCATGGCAACGTTTTTTTAAAAAATAATAATAAAAATGCCTTTTTGTCAGCACCGGAACCGACAGTGCTACCGGTTTGGCTGACGGGAACCGCCCCGGACCGATTTGATACCGATTCCGGGGTGAACCGGACTAACCGGTCCGGTTTTGGGCCGGATCCGGATTGACCCGGCCCGATAAGCACCCCTAGAAATCAGCAAGAAATGAAGAAGAAAAAAAGGTAAAAATGAGTAAGATAGGAAAGCGATTCTAATCGATGTTTACTATGAGTGCGGTGTATTGTGTGTGTGTGGTGCATCACACCACACACACACAAATATATATATATATATATATATATATATATATATATATAATAATTGTTTGAAATACATTAATTCATAATTTATATTTTAATCATTCGGGTTGTGAAATTCACCAGAACCCGTATTAATTAATAATGAGACCTTACAATTTATATATAATGGTTGGAGTTGGGTCTCACATTTTGGAATGTGGGTCGTGCTAGTACAACACCATTTGATACGTTTTAAAAAATATTTATTGTTTTTGTTATATATAATATTTAAAAACTTAAAAAAATGAATATGTATCATGATTCATGACCATAGACCATGGGTTATGCCGGTCCGCCTATTAAAAAACTAGTTGTATCGACACGACCAGCTACATTTACATCGTAACCCACTTTTGTGGTTTGTGTTATGCCGACCCGTCCATTTTGTCATATATAGTACTAACGATCCACGTTTATGAAAAATAAACTCTATTACACTTAGATACTGCTTGTGAGATATGTTCAGTTTCAGTGTGACTAGAAAATAAGATACGAAGACAAACATTATAGTACAATTAAGTTATTTGATTTTTTGTATGATTTTAAATTTATGATAATATTATATTTTTTATAATGACTAAAATTTCAAATTTATGACGAGAACGAATTTATATATTTAACACTATTATTCAAGCATTTGGCTGCGGCCACTTTATTATTTTTCAAATAAAATCGTACACGTTGTTACGGCTAAACAAATGATGCCCGCGGCGAAAGAAGAATATTTATCCTTTTAGTTAATAAGATGTCACCTCGGTTTTATATGTTTCGGACGCAGCAATTTAAAATTTTGAAAAGTTTGAAATTATAAATTTCTATTTGTAATTAGTACAATTCCATTTATAATTTATAAATTAGTATGTATACTTCAAATATGTATTTGTAATTCTCCAGCATTGTAAGGAATACTTTCCAATTTGAATATAATTTACAATTTTCAAATTGACATGCACATTAAAAACTATCATCTAGCAACTAAATCTTTTATCCCCCAAACCAATTTTCAAATTCTTCTCGCAAAACTTTTCACCACACTAAAGAGTATAAAAACCCAAAAACAGAAGGAAAAGAACACCAACAAACTGATATCTTACAATGTGATACGTTATAAGTACAAGAATGATGCATGCACTGTTGATCCTGCTATCAAACCCCTCCACAAACCTCCCTCTTTAATGGCCAAACAAATCCAAGTAAATGTTACTGATGTGGGCATAGAATATAGATGGCGAACTAGGGCTATAATGAAACTGAATCCAATAATATTGGTTTAGAATGGAGGTACTAGAAAGATCAACTAGTCTGAATTCTTTCTCTGAAATCAAATAAACGGATATGCGGTTGAATTTTGGAAATATCTGTTTCAAAGAAACAATAAAATAAAAAAGACACCAAGACGATAAGCATCTTACTATGGTGCGAGTATAAAACCACCTCACTCGTGAAGATGAGATAGTACCAAAAATAGCGTAAATCGAGATTAGATTGCAAGCATTGCTCCATGAAAGATCCTTGGTTGACACATGAAAGAAACTAGTTCACAATGTACAACACCCATAATATGGTAGGAGGCATACAACAAATTCAAAGAGTGCTGAAAGCAAAAAAAGAAAAAAATCAGTTTCCTTATGCATCACGTACCTGCTCATCTGCAACAAGATCGGGTGAAGAAGGCTTACGTTCTTCACATTCGTCTGCTTCAGCAGCAGTGGCATCAGGTGCAGGGGCTTGTTCGTCAGTTTCACCGTTCCCAGGGTGAAAATTGATGGGAAATTTGGTGACTCTAGGTTTGTCAGTGAGTATATTTCTTTGGACCCTGTCAATCATGATTTTTTGAGGAGGCTCTTCTCTCAGCTGCTCATCATCATAGTCGTTATTGACGTAATAGCCCACTCGAACAAATTCTTGACCCATATAAGAGCAGGTCAAGAGAAGCACTGTCACGCCTATTATGTCTTCTTCACGAATCTTGGAAGGATCTGGAGGGTCTGCCTGGTATCAAACAAAGAGCAAGATCCCAGTGAGTCACATAATAATAGAGGCTGTTCAAATTGTTCTTAAAAAACTTTGGTTTTACCTGCAAAACAAAACGATAGTTTCCTATATTGACTGGGCCGACAAGAACACTCTCTATAAGTTGGTCATATGTTTCATCCTCAGCAGATCCAACATAAATGAGTTTCCACTCCAAATCTATCGCATATTTTGATGATCAAGATTGTATTGTTAAAACAAAGTTGAATCAAATGACTGTAAGTATAACTCAAGAGATGAAAATAATCTTATGTGGATAAAGAAAACAAATTGAAAGGCAATGATAAGGTGAAGTTGGCATGTAGACCTCAATCTTTAGAGAGCTATTATTATAATGTAAAAATAATTCAACCACCAATATTGTAATGGGCTAGCAATTAGTTCTTCAATCTAGAGGAATGTTCTGAATGATTTAGCCGTCAATGAAACTAATCTAATCAGAGCATTTAAAGAAGATTGGACAAATAACAGATTGTAACACTACAATTACAATACATCAAGACCTCCATGCATATCTATAGATATTTTGCACTTGAAAATTCACCGCCTATTTCAGGACAAAGGAGAATAGAGAAGGGGCACCCTAGCAACTATGAGCAACCCTTCTCTTTATGCTTGTGTAGTTAATCAAAACTGCAATGCCATCCAATAAATTGTAGCCTGATGTGGTTCACCAACAAACCACATATGTTACTTTATGAAAAAGGATACATTGTTCAGAAAGTTAAATGCAGTATCCATCAAGCAAACAATTTTTTCCTTCTCAAGGAAAACAAGTGTCAATTATTTTCATCTCCAGAATAGTCCCTGAAAATATGAAATATGATTCTCTATGCTAATGATCACCATTAAAATACAGAAGAAAAGGAGAAAAAGGCAATGAACGAGGCAATAAACTTTTACAGAAAGAAATTTCCCACCACCAATAGACTACAAAAACACCTTGAAAAAAAACATCACGAGATCTTTCCGATACATGATCTGCATATTAATTCCTAATCTCTGTTGTGTGTTCAAAACTATCCCATATTTTTTCTTCACCGATCTACATATTTGTCACAAAAATTTAGTCAGGACCTAGACTGGCATAGGTACCACCACAATCTCACACAATCCGGGAGACCGTGCATGTCTGGACTGCACAACCAGCATGCCGACAATAATGTCTCACTTACAGCCTGGGAGAAATATCATCGACGCCATGGTAGAAAATAGTTTGCAAATGGCATAATCAGCTCAATATTAATCCCAGTTTAGGCATATGTGACATTAACGTACCACATGGGACTGTGCTACAGGAGATAGAGAGTTAAATTCATTCAGAAGCTGCCAATAATAGCAGTTATGACCCAATTCTCTTATCATAACTCTTAATAATTAACTGGACAGATGTGACTCACATAGGTCCCCACCCTTGACATAAATTTAACAGTGGTCACTCCGCAATGTAAAAAAGGTATAAAGTTAGCCATTCTATTACTTCCATAAAGCTAGCAAAATAATAGTACATTTCGATTGCCTAGCACAAAACAAGAATCAGATTCTCTTAGTCTCCAAGGTCATCATCAATACTTCTCAATCTCACTTGAAAATTCACTTTGGCGTCAGTCGAAAAATCTAAGTGCACAAATTAGCTTGTTACATACTTCTGGAAACTATTTGCAATTCATTTTCTAAGGTGTAAAAGGCACCAATTTGTAAATTCCGGACGTCAAATAAACAGTATTCATTGTAAGACTGGTGAGCATTCCATCACCAGGATCAATGTATGCTGGAAGAGAAATATCACTGGCTGAAGGATCCAAAATCAGTCCGCACCTTATTCTCAAAGTACACCATTATGTCTACAAGCCAAAATACAAGTTCTAAACACCTCTGACTAAATTTGTCAGCTTACAATCGCGATTTGATTTTAAAGTTCAATGGGAACTTTTTATTAAAACAAACCCTAAAACAAAATATTTATTAGAGCAATCCTCATAATACAATTGCTTTATAAATTATAAACAAGTCCACATCATTCAGTTACATTCGCAATTACGAGAGAAAAGTAATTCATTTATGATCCAAAAGTTCCAGAAACAACAAATGCCAAAAAATCCTAGCATCAATACCAAAACAATAAACTAAACCCTAAATAATAACAGCACAAGAAAAATAGTAACTCATACGGCCGCCGAGGCAACAAAAAACGCGAGGAAGAGCTAATCGTGATATTGTTACCGTCTTTGAGAGATGTCACACATTCGTACGAGATCTCGAAGCTGAAGGGGGTCAAAAACGACGCCGGATTGTCCAGCACCGCCACGTTCGTGATGTTCACCGCACTCATTGTACCAAAACCGTCGAAGCAACGTTATTTATAAGGTTCGAGCTGCTAAAATACAGATTTTCTGGAACCGCGGGGGACGGAAACTTCATGGGAGGGAAGATTATGAGAAGTTACATGAGCTGAATTACCAAGAAATTGAGGAATAGAAAGGTTCGAAAGAGGAGCTGTACGGGATTTTGGGGATAGCACTGAAGGGAAAATTTCTTAAGACAGTTTTTTTCGGGCAGTGATTGGTTGATTTTTATAGTGGTTACCGGCAGATGTTGGATACACCGGGTGTAGCCGGTGACATATATTGGCGGGAGTTTCTGCTGTTCGGGCTTGCTTTCATTTCAACGATTGGGCTTACTTGATATATTCGTTTATTGGGCCGAAGCCGTATAAATTAGGGTTTTAGACCGGTGTTATTTCGTGAATAATAGTACTTTGTAGGAAGTATTGGATCTCCTCGTAGGACTGTAATCAATTTTCAGTCTCCGTTATAGGCCTTTAGACCTCATCTGCTTAGAGTTGTGCACCGGTTCGGTTAACCGATCGAACCGAACCGAATCGATTTTTTTTGGTTCAAACCGAACCGAACCGAAAATTTTTCAGTTCGGTTTTCGGTTTAAAAAAATTAGTTTTCGGCTCGATTTTTGGTTACAGGGTTCGGTTAACCAAACCGAACAAAAAATTAAACTTTAAACCCCCCTCTAGTTGACCACGGTAGAAGGTATAATAACCCTCTGGAGGCTGGTGCGCTCTTTGAGAAGTAGAAGGGAATATAAATTCATGGTCAGGGGAGGCTTGGCTAAGCTTGCGTATTTGGGCTTCGTCAGAAGCATCCAAGGCAGGGACGTACAGTTCATACCAAGGATACCTACTAGTAGGGGATTCCAATCTATGCTGAGGGCTGGACTCAGCCAGTTGAATTTCATGTCCGACAGAGGGCCCAGCGCCCTGGGTATCCTCAGTCCGAACACCTTCGTCGGCCTGAACAAACTCCTCACTTTGTACAGCCTCCTCAGCTCGTACAACTCCCTCGGGGATTTCAACCCCTGAGGGATAGAAGGAACCGTACTGATCCACCACCTTAAGTTCTTCTTCGGTCAGAGGAGAAGGAAATAATCGGTCAGAAGAAGAAGAAGACATTTTCAAATAAGAGGTGGAGAATAGACGTACCTAGAAGTTTTCAGAAATAGGAAATAAGTCAAGGCAAAATAGGTCGGAGCCGAACTGATTCGAGTTGCAAAAAAAACGGATAATGGGGGACCCGGCGTATCATATATATAGGGGGCTTCCCCGAATCCTGACCGTTGATCTCTGAGTCATTGAACGGTCAGGATCTACCTCGGAATACGAACAGACGCACTCAACGGTCGGAATTTTTCAAAAAATTAAAATAAAGTAGCTGTTACTTCCCGCCTAAACATTATATATCAAAGGAGGTCGACTCAGCAGGATAACTTGGGGGTGAGCAAAAGCCCAATATGGAACGATCATGGAATATACAACATGTATCTATAAAATGTGATATATGATGCAATGCAATGCATGCCATGTCATGTCATGTCGGTATCAGGTCAATCACCCATCCACTGGGTGTATCAGAATCAATCAAATCGCTATCAAATCATCATAGCTCGAGTCTGCCAAGCATAAGGGATCATCAGTGATGCGTCGTCAAAGCGCCATCACATCCAAGTCTCGACATAGTCAGGGACATACACGGGATGACATCAGCAAGGTGCCACCAATCCCTCGTCTCAACAAATCATGGTAATCAGAGGAGACCACGATTCCCTATACCTTTCGGCCATTTAATGCCGGTCATAGTATCGCGGTACCAATCTCCAATGATTATCCCAGAATCCAGAAATAAACAGGGTAAGGATCATAGCTCAACGTGCAATGTCATGCATCGATGTATGTATAAAAGTGATGTGTGTTAACAAAACATTTAATTTCATACACCGATGTGCCAATTCATGAATGCTATGAATACCACATAATTTAAATATCACGTAGCCACATAATCTCACGTAATTCACAGAAGTGAACAAATCATATATCAAATGATACAGATATCTGTCGTATGTTACCCGATCGCAACATACCTTTAATTCTCAATCTACAAGGGAATTTGAGCTTGTAGGGTCGAAGTAGTCACTGCATATGAATATAAATTCACAATTCAATAAACCAATCATTAAAAATGGGTTATCAATTTTAGTCACAGCTTAACCAATTTAGGGTAATTAAATTGATGCGATTATATCACAATTTAATTTGCTAAATTATTTTTCACCAATTCAAATTATTATTCAACAATTATAATCCAAATTAACTGGTAATTATCGAAGCAAAGTCGGAAAAATCGGATATCAAAGTTTACCCCCTTTGAGCACAGTATCACGCAGGCTTATCAGCCGATTCCGGCGACCTCCGGCGGCGGCGGATACCGGTGTAAAAAGGTTCGTCCAGATGCAAGGAAGAGATACGGTGCCTTGGCTTCATCCAATTCGTAGTAGATTCGAAGAAATCGAACCAAAGTTCCTCAAACCCTAGTCTGTGAGATTTCGTTCTTTTCAGACCAAATCGAACAACTTTGCGAACACCAAAATTCGATTATTTGGTATGGAAAGATGCGCCTCTGAGTTGTGAACACGGTGGTAGGTCGGTCTTGTCTAGAGGTGGTCGGACGGCGGCGAACGGAGCGGATAAGTACACGGTGGTCGGTGAATCGCGCGAGAAGTGTGTGTTTTCGCACCTTTTAATGTGTGTCCGCGATCTGTGTGTGTTTTACACGTTTTACTATGTGTTTTACGTCCTACACCGATATATATTAATTCCCGACCAATTATGACCATCGGGGTGACACCGATGTACTGGTGCATGTACATCACATGTACAGTCCACACCTAACTTCGTGTCCTTATTTGAATCACAAAAATTAAATCTTTCGACTTAATGCAGATTTTATATTTATTAAATCATTTTAATAAATTTTGATGTTAATCCGAAGATTCCAAAAATATATTTGTCATTCACCATATTCTGACCCGACTATCAATTGACCTGTACAATGCCAATTTTCACTCTCATTAATTAGATTATATTCTCATTAATTAAATTCTAACTAATTAACAAATTAATGTACAAATTTTACTTAATTCGTATTATCAAATATTGGGACATCATATTTACAAAATGTTAAGTATAATATCAAGCTCTTATTAAAGATAATATTCCTCATGTTTATTCTCAACCATTTGATTAACATAAGCTTAATCACATGATTGTTGAGAAGTTAAACATGATTTCCGCTAATACGGTACGAGGGCCTTACATTTCTCCCCCACTTAAAATATTTCGTCCTCGAAATATCACAAGTACAGATCATAAATCATTCACCAATTACAGTACATGTCAATACTATAATCGGAAAAACACCAACTTCATAAACTCAATTCATTTAGCATTAAGCTGAATCAAAATCAATGACTAGTTTATTTATCTTCTAACAATGGAAGAGAATGGTTATAAGAAACCATCTGTTCAATTGAGAACACAGAATTAATATTCAATGCAGAACATTGAATAATTTAATTCAACATCACCGATTGAAGAATACTTATCAAGTCATGTTCGTAATTCATCAATGTTGAAGTACCAAACACATTACAAACAATATAAAATGCTAATAATGTTAATATGAAATATTCACGAAACTCAACATACCTTTCACATGAGAGATTTTTGAAAATGATTAGATCACCATGTTGCCATTTTCAGAAGTGTCCACGCTTATTCTTATAACTAGCTTACTGATTCTGGGCAGCTTTCCATCATTTGAGCATCCACCGAATCTTATAGCAATGTCTTAAGGAATCGAATAATATATATACAACATATAGTCAAACATATACTCAACTCAAATGTATTCTGAAATGAATACCAGAATTTCAAATTAAAATCAAACTTTTACTAAGACATAATCGAGAAAATAAAATACTCTCACAGTCTTTATTACGTTAAATAGTACACGCCATGTGATTGCCAGTCTACGAACACTATGTAGTCCTTGCAATCTAGAATATCCGTTTTGTATTCTACAATGTTGCCAAAGTTTGAAAATAAACTATGGGTACTAAACAATAAAATCAAGACAAATGATTTCACCAATCTTGGTCCATTAATGTATAAACGATTCATTTAATTATACATATACCATACATATAAAAAAAATAAGTATATTACAGTTTTAGAGTCTCATGGAAAAACAATTGACCGTGTCATTTAAATAAAAGATAAAATCAGATATATCTCACAAAGATAATAATTCTTCGGATTTTGAGTATTTGGCATAAGAAATCAATCATACAATAACATCGTTGATAAGAATCAAATATCTAACCTGAGATACGAACATTTACGTGTACCTTGGTGATTTGAACAACAGAAGATAAACCACTTAGGAGATCTATCCACATGTGTTGCCTCATATAGATAGTAGATTGAAAGAACAGATATTTCAAGCTCTTGTGGTCCGAATAAATAATGAATTTTTTCCCCGTATAAACAATGGCGTCCAAATCTTTAAAAAACAATTGCCGCCAATTCTAAATCACGTACAGGGTATCGAATCTCATAAGATTTAAGTTGGCGAAACGTAACCCAAATCTTTTAAAGACCCAGATGTGCAAACCATTATCCTCCGGCCGGAAGGAATAATAAATGAAGGTGCAATGGTTAGTCTCGTCTTCAATTTAAGAAAATTGTGTTATACTCATCTGACCAAATACATTTTTAATTTTTCTGTGTCAGCTGAGTAATAGGTTTAGCAATTTTTAAACAAACTTTTCGATAAAACAACTTTAAGAATCCCGCTAAACCCATGGACATCGGACCTCAAGAACATTAGTAGGTCTCAACCAGTTTAACACTGCTTTAACCTTAGTTGGAGCAACAGAAATGCCATGTCGAGCAATGACTTAGCACAAGAGTATCACTTTGTTCAACCAAAATTTTCATTTGGATAGTTTGACATATATCATCACTTCGTCATAGGAAACTGAAATAGTAATTTCAGATATCCTACAAGTACCAGTTTCTTTATAACATGATTCAAAGGTTACCATTCAGTGCAATCCAAATTCAGATTGGACAGCTAATCAGAAGCATTTCGTACACATAATCTGAAATATTAACTTTCAGTGTTTCAACACATCATATTTTCATCTTGGAATAACCAAGAGATCATTAATAGAAACAATCACAATCAAATCAAGGATTTTTTTTTTAAACACTTGACTCATCGAATCCATAAAAATATCAAAAATTAGAAGACTCGTATGGCTTAACCATATATCGAGCTTATAAGATAGTTATCGACACATCTTGGCTTTGGATTGACACCTGATAATACTCAGAGTGCAGATCCATTAGCATACGTAAAGAACTGCAATTCATAGTCATACAAAATATCATAATATTTTTGATTCATTCAAGTCGAATCATTTTATACACATAAAAGTCTTTGAAATAGTCATGATTCTCAAATCAAGATTCTTACTCATCTTTGTAGAGATATAAGCAGGAATCTTTCCTAGAACTTTACCATAAATGCACGGAACCTATGCTGAGATAAAATTCGGGTCCATGCAAAGTCTATCCAAATCCGGAACAAAGAAAATCATCATTCTTTGAACACGAGATCCATACACATACGTGCATAGGTCCATGTCAGTTCCGAGTATGAAATAAATAAAATTTGCTAAAATATTGGATCCATGCCACATCCGGGCATGTCTATGTCAACAAAATTTTAATCAACTTGCACAGAGTCTAGATCACGTCGGTACAGATATACATTCGTTCTGTAATAAGAACGTGTCACACATCTGTGTTGCATCTGTACTACAACCAATTACTCATAATTGACTTTTTATTAATCGAATTATGAAATAGCATAAACATAAAAGAATTTCAGCTTGGACAACCAGGCTATAAAATTCCACACACATAATAAGCGAAGAAATCGAACTACCTAATGAAAGTGATCCTCAGTAGTTTCGATCATTCACCTGAGAATCATATTATTATCAAAACAACAATAACATGTCATAAGGATAAGTAATATAATTTCCTTAAAAAAATTAATAATCAACCAGATATCCTTTGATCAGAGAAATAACCTCCCCCACTTAAATATCAAGCGGGTGGATAAAATATTACCAACACCAATTTTGTTATTTTGATCTCCTTATGATATCTCTGTAGCTAATAGGTAAGCATTTGATAACTTTTGCATACCCATCTTTAGAATTATCAAGTATAGGAGACAAATTATGACAAAACACTCAATGCACATTTTGCAACAGATAACTTGTTGCAATTCATTATTCACTTTCATTAGAAATACATGAAAAATTATTCGAAGGATAAAATCCCCAAAAATATTTCCAAAAAGTTCAAAATCTATATCACACCTAGTCGTATCGTCAAAACATATAACAATGTTTTATACGATGTGTGTTCATCACTTTACTATTTATAACAATGTTAAACCCCATCTGTCATATTATCAAAGCAATGTCTCACCCTTTCCAGCATTCTGAGTGCTGAAACTTTGGGTTATTCTATGTCCCAAAACAAATATAGCTCCATCAAATCTAAGGACGTTACATCACAGCAAATATATCGTTCGACATTGTTACTTCCAATAGGTTTAGGAGCAATTACATTGCTCTAACCACATCCATTTACATCCAAGTTATATAGAATGAATACCATATTTGATATCAATACCATACAGTATTTATGCAAACAAACTCAAAATCATTAAGCAGTTCATTGATAGTAGGTCTCAGAGTACACTCTTTCCCTACCTCATGCTGCCACGTATGAAAGTTTATTCACAATAGTATAGTATTAATAGCGTGAGGAATATCAATACTACACAAAATCAACATATTCACATATCAATCTCATGTAACATCATACCAAGGCAAGCCAAGCCAAGTAAGAGCAAATAAGTCAAATAATTCAAACACAAGCGCACACATTTATTTGTGCCTATTCAAGTGTACACAAGACTCAAAAGTTGAGCATTCCCAGTTATGCTCTGATACCATACTGTGAGGGCCCAATCCTAATCATGTGATTAATGATCACACAATGATAATTATAGCATAAACAGCGGAAGATTGTTTAATATTTCTTAACATGTGGCCCTAAAAATTTCGGCATGACCTCAGCGTACGAGGAACATACCACCAACATAAATCAACATATACTGAAAATATATATCATCAGTTCATATCCAGCATATGTAAATCAAACTAGGATAAAATAAAATAAATGAAATATACATAGACTCATCACACTACAGGGAAACATCACTGGTACAAAGACTACTGGGATAAACAAGAGTAAAACCTCAAGTGTGACTCCCACCGGACGTGCCCTCTCTGGCGTCCTGGTCACCTGTACCACCTGCCATTGTCCACACACAAAGACAACAACAGCCCCCCTTGGGGGTGAGCAAAAGCCCAATATGGAACGATCATGGAATATACAACATGTATCTATAAAATGTGATATATGATGCAATGCAATGCATGCCATGTCATGTCATGTCGGTATCAGGACAATCACCCATCCACTGGGTGTATCAGAATCAATCAAATCGCTATCAAATCATCATAGCTCGAGCCTGCCAAGCATAAGGGATCATCAGTGATGCGTCGTCAAAGCGTCATCACATCCCAAGTCTCGACATAGTCAGGGACATACACGGGATGACATCAGCAAGGTGCCACCAATCCCTCGTCTCAACAAATCATGGTAATCAGAGGAGACCACGATTCCCTATACCTTTCGGCCATTCAATGCCGGTCATAGTATCGCGGTACCAATCTCCAATGATTATCCCAGAATCCAGAAATAAACATGGTATTTAAGGATCATAGCTCAACGTGCAATGTCATGCATCGATGTATGTATAAAAGTGATGTGTGTTAACAAAACATTTAATTTCATACACCGATGTGCCAATTCATGAATGCTATGAATACCACATAATTTAAATATCACGTAGCCACATAATCTCACGTAATTCACAGAAGTCAACAAATCATATATCAAATAATACAGATATATGTCGTATGTTACCCTGTAGGGTCTTCCTACCTTAACATCATCTTATACACGTAATGTGGACTAAACATGCATTCATAACACCTTAGGGTTCCGGTTGTAGCTTTGAGCTAATAAGATTACAGGTCAAAGTAAAATTTCAAAACTTAATTAATTACATTCTCAATAATGAATGTTAAAGCTATAGATTTACACTACTCCTAGAGTAGAGACTATCAAAATCTTGTATCCTATATTCATCTTGCTCCTTTTAGTTCACTGCCTCAACCCGACCCTAGGCTCTTCAGTCCAAAAGTGTACCTACAGGAACAACCCATCATGAGCATGTACATCGTTACTTAACATCATAAAGCAATGTCATATAAATAAATGCATGAAAATAATTGGTAACATATACTTCCTGGTTGATCGCATTAACCCTCTTTGGTTGTCCCTGTTTCATAGCCATGCATATAATCATTAATTCGTGACATGAATGATAAAAATCATCTTATAAATATCATCATCTTATAACATCATCGTCATATAAGCATCATCATCTTATAACATCATCATCATCTTATAACATCATCATCTTATAGCATCATCATCTTATAGCATCATCATCTTATAAATATCATCATCTTATAACATCATCATCATATAAGCATCATCATCTTATAGCATCATCATCTTATAAATATCATCATCTTATAACATCATCATCATATAAGCATCATCATCTTATAGCATCATCATCTTATAGCATCATCATCTTATAGTATCATCATCTTATAACATCATCATCTTATAACATCATCATCATATAACATCATCATCTTATAACATCATCATCTTATAACATCATCATCATATAACCATCATCATCTTATAGCATCATCATCTTATAGTATCATCATCTTATAATATCATCATCTTATAAATATCATAACAAAATATAACAGTAAATGTACGAAATCTTAGTTAAGTAAACTTGCTGGTTATTCGTCAACTTCTTTTTGTTGACCCTGATTCACATTCGTGCATATGGGCATCTTACCCCATCGTATGCCATCTTACCATATCATAACATCGTGTGGCATCTTACCACGTGGGCATCTTACCCTATTGTATGGCATCTTACCATATCATAACATCGTGTGGCATCTTACCACATGGGCATCTTACCCAATCGTATGGCATCTTACCATATCATAACATCGTGTGGTATCTTACCACGTGGGCATCTTACCCAATCGCATGGCATCTTACCATATCATAACATCGTGTGGCATCTTACCACGTGGGCATCTTACCCAATCGTATGGTCTCTTACCATATCATAACATCGTATCATTATATAGACATCATATAAACATCATCGTTACTTATCATAATCATCCTCATAGACATCATATCCTCTTCACTCATCATAAACATCATCATCATAAACTTTCTTATCATAATCATCATCATAAACATCATATCCTCTTCACTCATCATAAACATCATCATCATAAACATCTTAAATACTTATACGATTATTGCATAGTCATAGTGTAAGAATATGTTACCGTCCGATGCCCGTACGCGTCTTACGTACCTTAATTCCCAAAGGTAGAGAAGTTGGAGAACTTTATCTCCTTGACGTTGTGGGTACATGGGATGGTTCTACACAACCATACAAATCGATATTAGAAGCTAATTATAGTTCCATATCAAATCCCACAAAAACATCAAAACACATAATTATGTGTCTCGCGATCGATCGCTGGGTTGTCCCGATCGATCGCGAGATCACACTGCCCGTTGTTGAAATTTTGAGTCTTCGGCGATCGATCGCCACTTTTGGCGCGATCGATCGCCAGCTCGCCGATCGATGGCCCAAAGGTGGCGATCGATCGCCAAATGCTACTGGCGCGCACTGGTGGCTCGCGATCGATCGCCAAGTACGGGCGATCGATCGCCGAGTCCTGAACCACGAAAAATCGCCATTTTTGAGCATTTTACAAGCTCTACCTCAAACCATTCGAACCCAAACTTTCCTACAACATTAACATCATCATAACCCACTAAAACCCATATAAAACACTTCAAAAATCATACCCCAAACATATAAAACATATACTCAAAACAAACCCACCCAAAACACTTCAAAATCATCCCATTTCAAAACCAAACATCATAAAAACTTTAGGAAGGGTTCCATACCTCTTGTAGGCTCCAAATCTTAACAAAGATCACACAAACAAAGGTTTTGTGAAGCTTTCCTTCTCCTTCCTTGGTGAATTTCGAAAATGGGAGATGGGTTAGGGTTGAGGAATGAGTTGGGGATTTTAAAAGTGATTGGTAAAGTAAGTGGGTATAGTGGGAAAAAAGGGGGTTATAAGGTTAATATTAAAATTATACCCCAAAGTTAACATGATGTATAAAACACCCCAACATGGTGTTTTAAAAGCATTTACAAAAATGCATTAAACTCCCACTAAATCATGCTTTCCTCATAATTGATAATCAATACAATTAAATCATGTTAACACTTTATTACCCATCACATAATCATTTACCATGATAAATAATCACATAACCATCATTAATGCCCAAATTGCATATAATTAATTTAGGGGCATCACATTACCCCTACTTATAAGATTTCGTCCTCGAAATCGCATGCACTTACCCAAAATGAAACTAAACATAAATCATACCAGAAAATAGTTCCGGGTAATGCTGCACCATATGCCGTTCCGTCTCCCACGTAGTCTCCTCGACACCCCGACGATCCCACTGAACTTTGACCATCGGTATTATCTTGCTTTGTAATCTGCGATCCTCACGATCCAGAATTCTGATCGGTCGTTCTACGTAGGATACATCTGAGTCTAACTGTACTTCAGTAGGCTGTAATATATGAGACGGGTCTGGCTCATACTTCCGTAACATAGAAACATGGAAAACATCATGAATCCCTGATAAAGACGGCGGTAGAGAACGGTAGGCCAAGGTACCGATACGCTGCAATACTTCATATGGACCAACATACCTCGGGAATAACTTCCCCCGCATACCAAAACGAACTACACCCCTGAAGGGTGAGATTTCCAAGAATACCTTGTCTCCTACTTGGAATTCTAGCGGTCGTCGTCGCTTATTGGCATAGGCTGCTTGCCTATCCTGGGCCGCTTTCATCTTTCGGCGTATCATCTTAATCTTTTCTTCCATATCCTTAATCCTATCCGGTCCTCCGACCGCTTTACTAGTCAAGTCCTCCCAATACAGCGGTGACCTACATCGTCGTCCGTAACGAGCTTCAAAAGGGGCCATTTGAATGCTCGCCTGATAGCTGTTATTATAGGAGAACTCCACCAATGGCACTGCATCCTGCCATGGAGTATCAAACTCCAAAACACATGCCCTCAACATGTCTTCGAGCGTCTGAATGGTACGCTCCGTCTGGCCATCTGTCTGAGGGTGATAAGTTGTACTCAGTCTCACCTCTGTGCCCAAAGCTATCTGGAGACCCTCCCAGAAATGTGAAATAAACCTTGGATCTCTATCAGACACAATCGAGACTGGAATTCCATGCAACCTCACCACATCCCGTACATATAATTGGGCCATCTTTAGGTACGTGAAAGTCATACAGTAAAGGATGAAATGAGCTACCTTCGTCAGCCTATCCACGTCACCCAGATCGTATCAAATCCAGAGGCCGCTCTTGGCAAGTGGGTTACGAAGTCCATAGATATATGCTCCCACTTCCATTGGGGTACTTCCGAGCTCTTCAGCTCGCCACCAGGCCTCTGTATTTCTGCCTTTACCTGCTGGCAGATCAAACATCTTTTGACAAGGCTATAACATCACGCTTCATACGTCTCTACCAGAATTGACCACTTAGGTCCTTATACATTTTTCTTCCTCCTGGGTGAATACTGAACCGGCTACCGTGAGCTCGCTCCAATACTCCTCCACGCAACTCCGGCGTATCTGGGACTACCCAACGGTTGCCCAGTCTCAATGAACCATCTTCAGCCACTCTGAACTTTGATGGCTGTCCTTGAAGTACTATCGATGACCATCTCTGAACCTCCTCATCCGACCTCTGGGTCTTCCTGATAGTCTCGAATATGTCTGGCTCAGCCAACAAGGTTGACACTCGCACCGACGATGCGTCCACATCAAAATCATAGCCCAGATGGCAATAAGAAGTCATCATCGTTGATAAACACAAAGCGTCCTCAGCAGTACTCTTCACTTCCGACTTAAGGCGTCTGCTATCAAATTTGCTTTACCTGGATGGTACTCAATTTCACAATCAAAATCTTTGAGTAAGTCCATCCATCTTCTTTGTCGCCTATTCAACTCAGCCTGTGTGAACAAAAACTTCAGGCTCTTATGGTCCGTGTAGATGGTAAACGACGTACCATGCAAGTAATGCCTCCAAATCTTCAAGGCAAATATAATGGCTGCCAGCTCCAAATCATGGACTGGGTATCTAGCCTCATGTGGTTTCAACCGCCTCGATGCATAAGCCACCACATGCTTATCTTGCATCAACACACAGTCCAAACCCTGCAGTGATGCATTCGTGTACAAGGCAAACCTCTTATTCTCAGAAGGAATCACCAATATAGGTGTCGTAGTCAAACGACGCTTCAATTCTTGGAAGCTTTCCTCACAAGCTTCGGACCAATAGAACGGCACTCCTTTCTGAGTCAGCTGTGTCAGGGGTCTGGCAATCCCTAAGGATCTGGAGTACTGTTCTCAAGTGCTTCACGTGTTCCTCTTCAGTTTGAGAGTAAATAAGCATATCGTCAATGAAAACTATGATGAACTGATCCAAATATGGTTGGAGCACTCTGTTCATCAGGCTCATAAAATAGCTGGGGCATTCGTCACCCCAAAGGGCATGACTAAGAATCCGTAGTGCCCATATCTAGTCCTGAAAGCTGTCTTCCGTACATCATCCTCTCGAACTCGAATCTGATGATACCCCGATCTCAGATCGATCTTACTGTAGAGCCTCGTACTCTGCAGCTGATCAAACAAATCATTAATCCTCAGAAACGGATACTTATTCTTCACTATGGCTTTGTTCAATTGTCTGCAATCGATGCACAGCCGCATCGAACCATCTTTCTTTTTAACAAATAGGACTGGTGCACCCCAGGGCAATACACTATGGCGTATATAGCCCTTATCAAGGAGCTCTTGCAACTGAATCTTTAACTCCCTTAGCTCCGCTGGTGCCATCCTATACGGGGCACGAGAAATGGCAGACGTCCCCAGTAGTAACTCAATCCCAAACTCGACCTCTCTCGTCGGTGGGAATCCGGGAATCTCTTCCGGAAAGACATCAGGAAACTCCGCCACTACGGGCACATCCTCAACCTTTAATTCTTCCATCTTTCCAGTAACATCAATGGCATAGATGGGATATCCTATATGGCCTCGTTCCAACAACTGTGCCATCTTGACAGCAGATATTAACGGGATCTTAGAACGAGAACCATCCCCAAGGAATGTCCACTGGACTCCCATATCAGACCTGAATCGGACAGTCCTCTGCCTTAGCCCGTTATCCTCAAAATAAATGAGGCCATCATAGACAATCCGATCAGTAATCAAACTTCTTCCAGCGGGGTCGAGACTGTAAGAGGCGTGGGCGACGGAGAAGTGCATATGAAATCGCATCATCTACTTCAGCATTTGCTGCTAGGCTGCAATACAAGGGTTAACAACAATACCCAAAAGCAGTTCATATAATACATCGTTAGAGAAACAAAACATGTTAGTACAACATCATATACTTCATATGCAACATATGCATAAAACACATTTAAAAGTAAGCACCTAGCCAACTTATTGCTAAGGCTACCCTTCACTCATTCCCGGGTTCTCTAACCACTGCTCTGATACCACTAATGTAGGGTCTTCCTACCTTAACATCATCTTATACACGTAATGTGGACTAAACATGCATTCATAACACCTTAGGGTTCCGGTTGTAGCTTTGAGCTAATAAGATTACAGGTCAAAGTAAAATTTCAAAACTTAATTAATTACATTCTCAATAATGAATGTTAAAGCTATAGATTTACACTACTTCTAGAGTAGAGACTATCAAAATCCTGTATCCTATATTCATCTTGCTCCTTTTAGTTCACTGCCTCAACCCGACCCTAGGCTCTTCAGTCCAAAAGTGTACCTACAGGAACAACCCATCATGAGCATGTACATCGTTACTTAACATCATAAATCAATGGCATATAAATAAATGCATGAAAATAATTGGTAACACATACTTCCTGGTTGATCGCATTAACCCTCTTTGGTTGTCCCTGTTTCATAGCCATGCATATAATCATTAATTCTTGACATGAATGATTAAAATCATCTTATAAATATCATCAGCTTATAACATCATCATCATATAAGCATCATCATCTTATAAATATCATCATCTTATAACATCATCATCATATAAACATCATCATCTTATAAATATCATCATCTTATAACATCATCATCATATAAGCATCATCATCTTATAGCATCATCATCTTATAAATATCATCATCTTATAACATCATCATCATATAAGCATCATCATCTTATAACATCATCATCTTATAGCATCATCATCTTATAGTATCATCATCTTATAACATCATCATCTTATAACATCATCATCTTATAACATCATCATCATATAACATCATCATCTTATAACATCATCATCTTATAACATCATCATCATATAAGCATCATCATCTTATAGCATCATCATCTTATAGTATCATCATCTTATAATATCATCATCTTATAAATATCATAACAAAATATAACAGTAAATGTACGAAATCTTAGTTAAGTAAACTTGCTGGTTATTCGTCAACTTCTTTTTGTTGACCCTGATTCACATTCGTGCATATGGGCATCTTACCCCATCGTATGGCATCTTACCATATCATAACATCGTGTGACATCTTACCACGTGGGCATCTTACCCTATCGTATGGCATCTTACCATATCATAACATCGTGTGGCATCTTACCACGTGGGCATCTTACCCAATCGTATGGCATCTTACCATATCATAACATCGTGTGGCATCTTACCACGAGTGCATCTTACCCAATCGCATGGCATCTTACCATATCATAACATCGTGTGGCATCTTACCACGTGGGCATCTTACCCAATCGTATGGTCTCTTACCATATCATAACATCGTATCATTATATAGACATCATATAAACATCATTGTTACTTATCATAATCATCCTCATAGACATCATATCCTCTTCACTCATCATAAACTTACTTATCATAATCATCATCATAAACATCATATCCTCTTCACTCATCATAAACATCATCATCATAAACATCTTAAATACTTATACGATTATTGCATAGTCATAGTGTAAGAATATGTTATCGTCTGATGCCCGTACGCGTCTTACGTACCTTAATTCCCAAAGGTAGAGAAGTTGGAGAACTTTATCTCCTTGACGTTGTGGGTACCTGGGATGGTTCTACACAACCATACAAATCGATATTAGAAGCTAATTATAGTTCCATATCAAATCCCACAAAAACATCAAAAACACATAATTATGTGTCTCGCGATCGATCGCTGGGTTGTCCCGATCGATCGCGAGATCACACTGCCCGTTGTTGAAATTTTGAGTCTTCGACGATCGATCGCCACTTTTGGCGCGATCGATCGCCAGCTCGCCGATCGATCGCCCAAAGGTGGCGATCGATCGCCAAATGCTACTGGCGCGCACTGGTGGCTCGCGATCGATCGCCAAGAACGGGCGATCGATCGCCGAGTCCTGAACCACGAAAAATCGCCATTTTTGAGCATTTTACAAGCTCTACCTCAAACCATTCGAACCCAAACTTTCCTACAACATTAACATCATCATAACCCACTAAAACCCATATAAAACACTTCAAAAATCATACCCCAAACATATAAAACATATACTCAAAACAAACCCACCCAAAACACTTCAAAATCATCCCATTTCAAAACCAAACATCATAAAAACTTTAGGAAGGGTTCCATACCTCTTGTAGGCTCCAAATCTTAACAAAGATCACACAAACAAAGGTTTTGTGAAGCTTTCCTTCTCCTTCCTTGGTGAATTTCAAAAATGGGAGATGGGTTAGGGTTGAGGAATGAGTTGGGGATTTTAAAAGTGATTGGTAAAGTAAGTGGGTATAGTGGGAAAAAAAGGGGGTTATAAGGTTAATATTAAAATTATACCCCAAAGTTAACATGATGTATAAAACACCCCAACATGGTGTTTTAAAAGCATTTACAAAAATGCATTAAACTCCCACTAAATCATGCTTTCCTAATAATTGATAATCAATACAATTAAATCATGTTAACACTTCATTACCCATCACATAATCATTTACCATGATAAATAATCACATAACCATCATTAATGCCCAAATTGCATATAATTAATTTCGGGGCATCACATTATTCCCCTACTCATAAGATTTTGTCCTCGAAATCGCATGCACTTACCCAAAATGAATGCCCAAATTGCATCACATTAATTTCGGGGCATCACATAACCATCATTAATGCCCAAATTGCATACAATTATGTGTTTTCACACCTTTTAATGTGTGTCCGCGATCTGTGTGTGTTTTACACGTTTTACTATGTGTTTTACGTCCTACACCGATATATATTAATTCCCAACCAATTATGACCATCGGGGTGACACCGGTGTACTGGTGCATGTACATCACATGTACAGTCCACACCTAACTTCGTGTCTTTATTTGAATCACAAAAATTAAATCTTTCGATTTAATGCAGATTTTATATTTATTAAATCATTTTAATAAAATTTCGATGTTAATCCAAAGATTCCAAAAATATATTTGTCATTCACCATATTCTGACCCGACTATCAATTGACCTGTACAATGTCAATTTTCACTCTCATTAATTAGATTATATTCTCAATAATTAAATTCTAACTAATTAACAAATTAATGTACAAATTTTACTTAATTCGTATTATCAAATATTGGGACATCATATTTACAAAATGTTAAGTATAATATCAAGCTCTTATTAAAGATAATATTCCTCATGTTTATTCTCAACCATTTGATTAACATAAGATGAATCACATAATTGTTGAGAAGTTAAACATGATTTCCGCTAATACGGGACGAGGGCCTTACATTATTATCACTATGAGAATTGCTTATGACGTTCATATAACTATCCATGTAGCATTCTCATGGTGGGTCTGTCATCGTTCTCTAACATGCACCCATGTGTTGATTTGATATCTCATATCTGTGAACAATTCATCAATCAAAACATATTAGTCTCAATGCATTATCATTATCCCGATTCATGATAATACTTGACTAGGGACAATCTTTAAGAACAATATAATATTATTCTAAGGACATTAACTTATATATTAATTCATGTTACACAGATACTCGAATAATATATAATAATGAATTGTCATTAATAAAACCATAATACATATTATGTCATAAACAACCATCTAATGAGTTGTCTTAGGGCATATCCCAACAACTTCATCTACCTAACTTTTCATATACAGCTGAGTATTAAGTTTGAGACTTTCACCTACCTGCAGAATTGATTTCAGAAAGTAGCCCTATCTTTTTACTACTCGAATTTCTGAAATGACTTTTCATCTACCTGACTTTTCATATTCTATTGAGTATTAAGTTTGAGACTTTTCACCTACCTGCAAAATTGATTTCAGATTTAAGTGTGAGACTTAAATCCGTTTTAGTCTGATGTTAAGTGTTGAGACTTTTCATCTACTCCACTAAACATGACACTTAGGTTCTGAGACCTTTTGAGATGTCTGCTGCTCAGCTATATGAGCTGCTCCAGCTCTATGTTTTCATCATTCCAAAAATCTGCATACATACATATAACATTCTGCTTTGAGAGTACTGCATACTATTAGTGTTTGAAGTAGTCTGCTCGGAGTTCTGCTTCAATCTGAACAGAGGTTGATTGGGTGTTGTACCTTGGAACTCACTTGTCCAGGAGGCCAGAAGCTAATGCGAGCAAATTTGAGTTTACGGGCACACGGTTTTGATGTGGCCTCGTCCGTAAACATTCCAGATTCTTGTTGTGTCTTTACAGTTTATAAACTGTTACTATAAGTTCTATTGTTTCTGTATTGCAGTGCAATTTATATTATCATTCAGTGATTGTTTAAACTGATTCAATCCATAAATTTATGTAAACAGTTCCAACATTCGTAAACTCAAATTTTTGTTCTTGAATTTTCGGAATTGAATCAGTTGGAATAATCCTACTTTGCTAATTATAAAATTGTTGAATTTTCAAACAAATAACTGTTTCTGAACTATCAAAGATTTCATACTGTTGTTTTTAAAACTAGTTTGATATTATTTGTGTTGCATTGTTTGTGTTCTGTTTTAGCTAATGGCTGACCAGATTTCAAACCAAATTGCTGAGAATACTGAGATTCCAGTGGTGAAAGCTAGCGGCGCTGAGGTCATTATGTCAGTTCTGAGAAACCCAATGTCGTTCTCTCAATTTGAGAAACCGGAAAAGTTCAAAGGTTCCAACTTTAAGCGTTGGCAGTAGAAGATGATGTTCTTCTTGACCACCTTGAACTTGACCAGGTTTCTCAAAGAGGAGAAACCAGTGGAGGACAAAGAGGATCCTCAATCTGCTATAATAGTCGAATCATGACTGAGCACCTACTAACTCTGTCGTAACTATGTACTGAATTCTCTGGATGATGCACTTTTCAATGTGTATTCCCCCAAAGAAACTGTGAATGATCTTTGGGAATCGTTAGAAATGAAGTACAAAGTTGACGACACAGGCGCAAAGAAATCTGTAGCCAGTCGATTCCATGACTATCGAAAGGTAGATGGCAAGAGCGTTGTTGAACAATGCGAAGAGCTGCAGCTGATATATCATGAACTTGCTGCCGAAGGTATGGGGCTAAAATGATGCCCTCCAAGTGGCGATGATGATTGAAAAATTACTGCCATCTTTGAAGGACTTCAAGAGCTACCTGAAGCACAAGCGAAAGATGATGAGTCTCGAGGACCTTATCAGGAGGCTACGCATCAAGCAAGATAATCGAAAAGTTGACAAGAAATCAATTGGAATGATTTCCAAGTCCAACGTGGTTGAAGTTGGGGACAGCTCCCGCGATAATAAGCGCAAACACACTTTTGATTCCAAATGAGATACTCAGAACATGAGGTTCACCAGTGACTGTTACTTGTGTGGTAAACCTAACCATAAGGCCAATGACTGCACACAACGCCAAATCAATGAGGGTAAAAGGAAGGCAATCCCAAACAGAGGCAAAAGCAAGAGGTCAGCTCATGCCCACATTGCTGATGACAACCTAAGCTCAAACTTGGATGATATGCATCTGACTGGAGTGGTGTCAGAGGTGAACCTTGTTGGTGGGAATTCCAAGGAATGGTGGGTGTACAGTGGGGCTACTCACCACATATATGCCAACAAATGGATGTTCAAGACCTATCAATCGGTAAATGATGAGCACTGCTACATGGGAAATTCAGCAGTCTCAAAAGTTGAAGGCAAATGAATGGTTGTGCTAAAGATGACTTCCGACAAATAGTTGACTCTTACTGAGGTGCTCCACGTGCCAGAGATCCGGAAGAATCTCATCTCGGGAGCAGTGCTGAACAAGAAAGGCTTTCGGCTCGTGTTTGAATCCGACAAAGTCATTCTGTCCAAGGGTCGTATGTTCTTGGGAAAAGGCTACTTGGCTATTAACCTCTTCAAGATGATTGTAATGACTTTAGCTCCTACGGAAAAGTCTAGTGTAGAGGTTGAGGTTGATGTTAATTCAGCATATGAGGCTAGCACAAGCAAAAATAATGTAATGACTATTGCCAATGTGGCTAATGAAACTTTAAAGTTTGATTATTCTTGTGAGTCTTTACATTTGTGGCATGGTAGATTAGGATATGTGAATTATAAGTCCTTGTCCTTACAAAGACTAATGTCTCTTAATCTTTTACCTAAATTTAACATCAATCATAAACACAAGCGTGAGACTTTTGTAGAGGCCAAATTAACCAAGTCTTCATTCTACTCAATTGAGCGAAGCACCGAACCGTTAAACTTGATTCGTACGGATGTATGCGATCTAAAATATGTACAATCTGGAGGCGGTAAAAATTATTTCGTAACCTTTATTGATGATTGTACAAGATATTGTTATGTCCACTTAATGAGAAGTAAAGACGAAGCAATTGACATGTTCATTCATTACAAGAATGAAATTGAGAATCAACTCGATAAAAAAGATTAAAAAATTTTGAAGTGTCCGAGGCGGTGAATATGAGTCACCATTTGCACAAATATGTGCTGAGAGTGACATTATTCATCAAACCACTGCACCCTATTCTCCCGAGAAAATTGGTATTGGTGAAAGGAATAATAGAACGCTTAAGGAAATGATAAATGCAATGCTTATAAGTTCTGACTTAACTCGAAACTTGTGGTGAGAAGCTATGCTTTCCGCCAACTATGTGCTAAACAGAGTACCACATAAAAGGATGGATAAAATGTCTTATGAATTGTGGAAATGTCACGCACCTAGCTACAAGTTTGTAAGGATTTGTGGCTGTCTAGCAAAGATACTAATTCCTCCTCCTAAACGAATATGATAGGACCTAAGACATTGGATTGTGCATTTATCGGATATGCGCAGGATAGTAGTGCCTATCGTTTTCTAGTACACAAGTCAGATAATGCAGAAATGTATGTAAATACTATCATTGAGGCTAGGGATGCTTCATTCTTTGAGGAAATCTTTCCACACAAAACTCAGAAAGTGACTGAAACCCATGTTGAGAGATATGTGGGTATAGAGAATCTCAATAGAATGTAGAATCACCTAGACGAAGCAAAAGAGCTAGAAAAGAAAAGTCTTTTGGCTTGAATTTCCTAACCTATTTGTTGGAAAAGGATCCGACTACTTTCAAGGAAGCAATGCCTTCACAAGACTATGATCTTTGGAAAGAAGCGGTGAACATTGAGATATAATCTATCTTACATAATCATACTTGGAAACTAGTGGATCTTCCTGCAGGTTGTAAACGACTAGGCCACAAGTGGATCTTCAAGAGGAAGATAAAAATTGATGGTATGGTAGATAACTACAATGCTAGATGATAAGTGTGATTTTTACACTTAATTTGATATATGATTAGGGGTGTTTTTGTAGTGATTCCTCGAAATTATTACACGGTTTGGTATATATTTGTATATTTCAGGAATCTAGGTCCAAATGTCTAAAAGTGGATGAAATGGGCTTAAAATGCTGAAAAAGGACCAAACTGAGCAAATATGGAAAAAGGGGGGACCAAAACGCAAGATTGGAGATTAGAGATCCGAGATCGATCGACAACTTACGAAGATCGATCGCCAGCTTTCCGCGATCGATCGGCAAATGATGAAGATCGATCGCGGATATGAAAATTTTGGTTATTTTGTCCAGAATGTTTCCGCGATCGATCGGCAAATGACGAAGATCGATCGCCAAAACCGAAAATTTCGAGATTTTGTTTCCTTCTTGGTTATTTTGTGTCCAAAACTTACCAAACTCCTTCACCAATAGATATATTAGGTCTTGGACAAAAATGGAGACTTTTTATCAGATTTTACACCCTAGGAATAGCCTCCATCCATCCTCTCATCCTCCATATCACCATCACTCACCTCCATCCATCAACCATCCTAGGATTTTGGAACACCTTCAACAAGGCGATTCAAGAGACGATCGAGAAGGAAGCGAGAGAGGGAGCAAGGATCTACGAACAAAGTCGACATCGGGAGTTTATTCTTGTCTTTTAATATTAGTTTTGATTTACTATGTTGAACTAATTTATTTATCGAGGCTAGGCGAATCCTTTGTCATGAACCTATGATTTGATGATTTATTTGATTGAATTCCTTTAATTTTTTGCGTATAATTTATTGATCTTCATGCTTTTGAGGGATTGATCACCCTTGAATGATTACTTTATTGTGACTGACTTGACCATATGATATTGCAATATGATATAATAAATTATACCGTGGGTTTTAGGTTGAGACGGACCAAGTAAAATCTAGCACACGTGTGATAGCAATAGATTTACCAAAATCGAAGGCTGGTAGTTTTCATAGATCTTTATTCGATATTAATTGTTCAATAATGAGACGGTAGTGGTTTACTGCAACATTAATATTAGACTTGTTATAACTGGACCAAAGTATAACGAATGCATTAGGAAAACTCGTCACCTTAGAAATATTTGGATATTCAATCGAGAATTGTAGGGGATTGCATTGGTGAGCCAAAGTCTCGATAATCTTCTCTAGTGGATTTTTCTCGTTTACTTTTATTGACTTGGTTGGATTAGTAGTTAATTTAATTAATTAGTAGTTTAATTATTAATTCAATTTCGTAGGTTAAATATAGTTAAAAACATCTTATTTCGTACTTGCTTGTTAGTCCCTGTGGGTTCGACAATCCGTATTCTTTCTATCTATACTAAAACTTGACACTGTGCACTTGCGATACATAAATCGCTACATTGAAAAATACTGTTTAAAATAATAGCGATCAAGTTTTTGGCGCCGTTGCCGGTGACTAATTTTAGTAATATCATACGAGAAGTTTTGACTGTAATTTAACCATTTTTTTTCTTTTGTATATATTTAATTCGAAAAAAATTAAATTGTTTTATTTGTTTTTCTTGCGAGGTAATTGTGATGCTTCATCAACAAGTCTTCACAAGATTTGTTCAACAATATTCAGAGCCATTTTATGCAGCGTGGGGGAGATTCAATGAATTGACATACATATTCCGGTATCACAACTTTTCGAACTATAATCTTCTACAATATTTCTTCAAAGGTTTGGATGCAGAGACACTAGGATGGGAATTCAGCGGAGCACTGGTGACTGGGAGTCCCCTGGTTGATAGAGATGAGGACAGTGTGTTGCACCTGTTCAATGATATGGCGGACTTCGATTACCACTGGCATTGTGATCCTTCACTACAAGGTTGGAGTCACCAATACCCACCGGAGCCTCACTACCCTAATGATACGCACCAACCATTTGAGCATCAAGGAGAGAAGAGAAATAGTTTGGCAGACGTCACGACACAGTTAGAGGATACATTAATAAGATTCATGGCATCAACTGAGAACAGTTTGGAGTGCCAAACCAACTCTATGCGCCACCTGGAGCAGCAAATGACGGTCCTTATGGAAACAATTTCAACTAGCTGCCAGGAGGAAGAGACGAGAGCTACCAATCAAGAGGCGGCGAATCGAGTTTGGTTATATGATGATGATCACTCAACCAACCAAGTTTGGGGGAGTGATCCTACTCATGTGGAAAAGTCAAGGGAACTTGAGCCTCTTCAAGAGATTGAGCCTACTTTAGAGATGTTATCCGATGAGTTCTCATGTGAAGATGAGTCGAGTGTGATGTTGGAGAAGGAAGAGACTTTCGAAGATTCTGATTTGGGCCCATCGATGGAGACATGTTCTATGCCATATGTAGATACGTATTTTCCATCGAGGCACAACTTCATCACACTACATCCTCCAAGATATGAAGCCAACTCAAGAATCATTCTCCCATACCTACCACTTCAAACCGAAAGTTGTTGGAGCAACGAGCTTACACTGTTACAATCATGCCAATCTTGAGGGCATACTGAATGAAGACCCATTTGTTGTATCATATGATACTTACTATGGGCGGCAGCCTCTCTTTGATGGTTGCTTCTGATTGTCAAGCCGATGACTAGAAATCAGCGCTTCTTGGGAGGCAACCCAAGCGTATCCTTTTGCTATTTAGTTTTGTTTTATTTTCAGTTTTTGCATTTAGTTTGTTTATCTCTCGAGTCGACTATTTTATTTGCATTCTTCTCTTGCTAGGTATTTAATTGGAGCGATGAACCCCTACAGCAGTGGAGCTTTCAAAAGACAATCTTCCTCAACCCTCATGCAAGCGTCTTGATCAGGGGAGTTTATTGTTTCCCTTTTATTCATTTCAACATTGAGGACAATGTTTGATTTAAGTTTTGGGGAGTGGCTTGCATGTTTTTCTTGTTTTATCCACATGTTATGTGCTTAATTGACACTTGAATCGTCTGATTATTATGAGCTAAAACAAAAAAATTATGAGTTCAAATTTGAGAAAAGAATGAATTATAGTAGTGACTATTCGATGAGGATTTTGATCTCACTATGCATGTCAACTTGAGTTTTGATGAGTGTGAATATCTTGTTTTGAGTTAGCATGTCAAAGATGATGAATACATTTAGCACATTTGAGTCACGATCTTGTGAATTGCATTTGTGGTAGTGAAAATCTCTGTGAACTTGATGAATTGTTTTTGAGCATCTTAGATAACCTTAGAAACTATTTGATGATGACACTTCAAGGCGAAATTTTATTGTCATGAACTTGATGAGGAGATGATCTAGGCGATCTTTGGACCGTTTGAGCCTTTCAAGCTTACCATGTTTACATCAATCCCTAGTATCCAATTTTGAGCTTTATTGAAAAAGAATGGATTATGATGAACATACTATTAGCCCACATTCAACAAATTTCTTTGGCAACTCATTATACCCACATTTATGAGCCTAAATTGAAAGAATTCATCCTTACCTAAATGGAGTATAATGATTCTCATTAGATGCACATAAATTGCTATATTTTGATGAGCTATTGTTGAAAAATTGATGAATGAGACAAGAAAAAAGATAGATAAAGCCTTGTAAAAATGACTAAATAAGACCCAAAGAGGTCAAAGGCTAAAAGAAAAAGAAAAGAAGCTCAATTTTGTGCTAAAAATATAAACATTACATGCTTATACTCTCTTCTTGGTGCTATACTATCTTTTCTTTGAAGCCAACACCTAGGCCTAACATTACAAGCTTAAAAAATCATTTTGATCCAAGTCTAAAGAGTGACTACATTAGTGGAGATGTGTTTGAAAATAGGACTATGAGGTGCTCAAAGATAATCTTACTTTTCATTACCTAGAATGATTTGATCTGTGAAAGTTGCATGAAACTTGAAAGTGACAATAGCACACACGCACGTTCTGATTCAGAGACATGTTGCTTGATCTAGGAGAAAACACAACGTGTTGAACTTTCTGAGTGACTCTTGTTGTCTGTAAGTGAGATGTCTGAGCTACATGATTGACTTGCGAATTCATTTATTTTAATCTTTAATATTGAACTCTACTTGGTGATCTTATTTCTTGCTCGAGACGATCAAGTTTAAGTTTGGGGGAGTTGATAAGTGTGATTTTTACACTTAATTTGATATATGATTAGGGGTGTTTTTGTAGTGATTCCTCAAAATTATTACACGTTTTGGTATATATTTGTATATTTCAGGAATCTAGGTCCAAATGTCTAAAAGTGGATGAAATGGGCTTAAAATGCTGAAAAAGAACCAAAACTGAGCAAATATGGAAAAGGAGGGACCAAAGCGCAAGATTGGAGATTTGAGATCCGCGATCGATCGGCAACTTACGAAGATCGATCGCCAGATTTCCGCGATCGATCGGCAAATGACAAAGATCGATCGCGGATATGAAAAATGTGGTTATTTTGTCCAGAATGTTTCCGCGATCGATCGGCAAATGACGAAGATCGATCGCCAAAACCAAAAATTTCGAGATTTTGTTTCCTTCTTGGTTATTTTGTGTCCAAAACTTACCAAACTCCTTCACCAATATATATATTAGGTCTTGGACAAAAATAGAGACTTTTTATCATATTTTACACCCTAGGAATAGCCTCCATCCATCCTCTCATCCTCCATTCACCACCATTCACCTCCATCCATCAACCATCCTAGGATTTTGGAACACCTTCAACAAGGCGATTCAAGAGACGATCGAGAAGGAAGCGAGAGAGGGAGCAAGGATCTACGAACGAAGTCGACATCGGGAGTTTATTCTTGTCTTTTAATATTAGTTTTGATTGTTTTGATTTACTATGTTGAACTAATTATTTATCGAGGCAGGCGAACCCTTTGTCATGAACCTATGATTTGGTGATTTATTTGATTGAATTCCTTTAATTCTTTGGCTTTTGAAGGATTGATCAACCTTGAATGATTACTTTATTGTGATTGACTTGAACATATGATATTGCAATATGATATAATAAATTATACCGTGGGTTTTAGGTTGAGACGGACCAAGTAAAATCTAGCACACGTGTGATAGCAATAGATTTACCAAAAATCGAAGGCTAGTAGTTTTCATAGATCTTTATTTGATATTAATTGTTCAATAAGGACACGGGGGTGGTTTACTGCAACATTAATATTAGACTTGTTATAACTGGACCAAAGTATAACGAATGCATTAGGAAAACTCGTCACCTTAGAAATATTTGGATATTCAATCGAGAATTGTAGGGATTGCATTGGTGAGCCAAAGTCTCGATAATCTTCTCTAGTGGATTTTTCTCGTTTACTTTTATTGACTTGGTTGGATTAGTAGTTAATTTAATTAATTAGTAGTTTAATTATTAATTCAATTTCGTAGGTTAAATATAGTTAAAAACATCTTATTTCGTACTTGCTTGTTAGTCCCTGTGGGTTCGACAATCCGTATTCTTCCTATCTATACTAAAACTTGACACCGTGCACTTGTGCTACATAAATCGCTACATTGGAAAATACTGTTTAAAATAATAGCGATCACTAGACTTGTAGTCAAAGGCTACAGACAAACTGAGGGTGTTGATTATTTCGACATATACGCTCCTGTATCCAGGAAAACGTCGATAAGGTTAATAATTGCATTTGCTGCATTATATAACCTAGATGTTAGTTCCGGATTTTAAAGATGACAAAACATATCAGACCGGATCGATGGAAATCAGATTGACCAGATCGATCGCTCAAAACAGATCAAGCGGATATGGTATATCGCAAATCAGATCGGATCGATGGAAATCAGACTGACCAGATCGAAGCTTCAGATCGATCTCAACCTTTATCAGATCAGAGCAGTCAAGGCTGAATAAGATTGGTTCTTCAGTCCGAATCATTAACGGCTATTTATTGAAGCATTTAATGTTGCAATTAATGCTAAAAAAGACCAAGGACTAAAGATTATCATAAAAGGTAAGAAGACAAAGAAGAGCTTACCTGACAGTCGCCGAAAGCATGAACCAAAACGGCAAGTACCCTAGAGAAGAAGACTGCAGCTTACTCAGAGTTTAAGCAGAGTCAAGAGTTGCACATTAAGGGAAATAATGTCGTTGGTACATGCAACTATATAAGGATGCAACAGAAGAGCTCAACATAGAGTCTGAAAAATCGCAAAAACGCAAAAGAAAGCAAAACAGCACAAGCTTACAAGTTCAGACTTTCTCGAGCTGAAAATCTTCATAAGCACAAGCATAGTGTAATATTTGATCACATTAGGATCATTGTGTGCATAGACTAATTTAGTCTATCTTGTGTATTCTGTACTGAGATATAGAAGTGAGAATCAATTGTAACTGTCAGACAGAGTGTGTCTGAACAGATCGAGAGACTAGGAGTTTCAGTCTGGTAGTGAGGTAAATCCAGCTGAATCGGGTTTGTACAACAGGATTGTATAAATCAAAGTCTTCTAGTGGAATCCTTCCTTAATTGGAAGAAGGGGAGACGTAGAAGGATTACACCACCTTCGAACTTCCAGAAACATATTCCGTGTTTTATCATTCTGCATTCGCTATACTATTCAAGCCATAGAGCCGTTCTTACTACTCTAAGAACAGACCGTTCCGCACTAAAATATTCAGTGGTCTGTTCTGCAGAAGAGTTGATTAAGAAACAGATTTCCTTCACTAATCCGAAAGAAATCACAGGGGATTAATTTTTAATAGGAGTGTTCATTCACCCCCCTCTAAACACTCCGGACCGATCCTAACAAGTGGTATCAGAGCAGGTCGTTTTAATCAGCACAAAGACACTTGAGCTGATGGCATCATTCAACAAAATTCCTATGTTCTCAAAAGAAGACTATGATTATTGGAGAATCAGAATGCAAGCTCATCTGGCAGCACATGATGACGATATGTGGTTCGTCATCACTGATGGACCAATGAAGATTCTGAAAGTCAATACAACAGTCTCCATTACTGGTGGTGAACCCCAAATGGTCGAGAAGGACAGATCCCTCTGGAAAGAAAGAAAGCAAACCTCGACAACGTTGCCAAAGACATCTTGTTCAAGACATTGGACAAGAATATGTTCAGTAAAATCAAAATGTGCTCTACTGCCAAAGAAATTTGGGAGAAAATAACACAGCTATGTGAAGGGAACGACCAGACCAAGGAAAACAAGTTGATTGTTGCTCTTCAAAGATTTGAGAGCATAAAAATGAAGATTGGAGAAACTCTAAATGAGTTTGATGAAAGAGTTACTGGTATCATCAATGAACTGAATGGTCTGGGCAAGGAATACTCAAACAGAGAGATCGCTCTGAAAGTTATGAGAGCCCTGCCAAAAGAATGGGATGTTAAGACCATTGCAATGAGGGAGTCCAAAGATCTGAACAAAGTTGAACTTCACGATCTGTTCGCAGATCTTAAGGCATATGAGTTCGAACTGATCACCAGAGGTGAAGCAGAGCCATTCATCTCTCAACCAAACAAAGCACTGGCAGCCATTCCAGACCAGACCACCCCCATAACAGATCGATCTATCGAACAGATAAGTAATGATGCTATGTCATTATTTATCAAGACATTGGGTAAATATATGGCTAAAAATAAAAGGAATTTTAAACCCTCTCATCATTATAAATCTAGAAAGGACGATGGTGTTAATGATCAGGCTTGCTACAATTGTGGTAAGACCGGACATTTCATTGCAGATTGCACCAGACCGAAGAAAGAAGAACGAAAAGAGAAGCATCGTGATGACAAAAAAAAAGAAGCACTACAAAGATCGTAAAAGTCATCATGGGAAGTCCCAAAAGGTCCTAGTAGCAGAAGAAGGAAACAGCAAGTGGGCTCAGACTGATTCAGATTCAGAAAGCTCCGGATATTCTTCCAGCGAAAGCGACAAAGATATTCAATGTCTAATGGCGGACGAAGAAATGAGTCAAACAGACGAGGTATTCGATCTTGACTCAAATGATTTTACACGTGAAGAGCTTATGTCCGCACTGCAAGACATGGCTAATGATTATAGAATCTTAGCTGAATCATTTGAGAAAACTAAAGCTAACGCCAATGATCAAATGGATAAGCACATCAAACCAAGCTGCTCTGAGATGGGTGAGTGCAATAATCTACAGATCGAGCTGAACAAGCTGAAAATCTCCTATGATCAGCTCCATGAAGAAAACAAGAGAATTAGCACACAAAATGCTAAGCTTTCTCATATTTTCAAAACATGGACAAAATCAAGAGCATCATTGGAAGAATTGCAAGAGGTACAAAGAAATGTCAGTGATGTCACCGGCATAGGCTTTGATATCAAAGAATGCACCAAAGATGAATCTGAACTGTTGCTGGTAAAGAACAAAATCAAACAAATGACATTTGTTAAATCCAGCACAGTATATGAGACTGAAGCACCTACAATTCAAACGGGAGTCTCCTTCGTGAATCAAGGTTTGAAAAGAGGAATTGGGTACGTTAACCAAGCCAAAGAAAAGGCACCAGCAAGCTTTGTGTCCTTCAGACCAAATCTAAAGGTGCAAGATCTAAGGCAAGGAAGGCCATCCAATTACTACAACTCAAAACCAGTTCAACGAAGATATAGACTACCTCATAAGAATCAAAGGTTTCCATATCGCACACATTATCACACACAACATCGAAACAGACCAGCTCACAGCACACCGGACACACACAAGCCATTAAAGCTGATACATGTGTGGGTTCCCAAAGGGCTAATCCGTTCTGGACCCAAGTAAGATTGGGTACCAACAATAATTATGTTTGATTACAGGTACCGAAGAAACTTGCATCAGACTGGTACTTAGACAGTGGGTGTTCTCGTCACATGACTGGAAACATCGAGCTGCTGTCTGAAGTCACAGAATGTACTGGACCCAAGATCATCTTCGGGGATAACTCAAAGGGTAAGACCATGGGCAAGGATAAGATTGTCCATGGTAACATTACTATCAATGATGTGTTATTAGTTGAAAATCTTTGCTATAACTTGATCAGTATAAGTCAACTATGTGATAATGGTTACGCTGTAGAATTTCACAAACACACTTGCACTGTTAAATCGTCAGACGGTATGACCATGCTAGTAGGAATCAGAAATGGAAATACATATAAGATTAACTAGAATTTTGCTCAACCTGATAATCCTACTTGCTTCATCGCTAATAATGATAATAAACACTGGCTATGGCATAAACGCTTGAATCATCTCAACTTTAAGACTATATCCAGCCTGTGTAAAAATGATTTAGTTGTCGATCTGCCCAAGATCAACTTTGCCAAGGATAAGATCTGTGAAGCTTGCCAAATGGGCAAACATATCAGATCATCCTTTAAAAACAAGAATGCCAAATCCTCCTCACGTTGCTTAGAACTATTACATATGGACTTGTTTGGTCCTATACCAATAACAAGTTTAGGGGGAATGCGGTATACTCTTGTTATTGATGATTACTCACGTTTTACTTGGACTATATTTTTGAGCAGTAAAGATGAATCCGGTCCGAAATTGATCAAGCTGCTGAAACGCACTCAGAATGAGATATCATCAAACATAGACAGGATACGAAGTGACAAAGGCACTGAGTTTTTAAATCAGAATCTTGAATCCTTTCTAGAAGATCAAGGAATTAAGCATGAATTTTCAGCCGCCCGAACTCCCCAACAAAATGGAGTTGCAGAACGAAGGAACAGAACGCTTAAAGAGGCAGCAAGAACAATGCTTGCTGATTCTGGAATTTCGCAAAAGTTCAGGGCAGAAGCTGTAAATACTGCATGCTACACTCAAAATCGGTCTATGATTAACAAGAAGTTGAATCTCACTCCATATGAAGTATGGACTGGTAACAGACCGTCTATCTCTCACCTTCATGTATTTGGTTGCAAATGCTTCGTTCACATTAATGGTAAGAATCATCTTACAGCATTTGAAGCTAAATCAGATAATGGTATATTCTTAGGATATTCATCTAATAGCAAAGCTTTTCGCGTTTTCAATAATCGCACTTTAACTGTAGAAGAATCTGTTCATGTAGTTTTTGATGAATCTTTATGTATTGAGGGTAGCAAGGAATCAATTCAAATCAGATGGAAAATATCCTTCTCGAAGCTAACAGTGATGATGAGATTGTAGATAACAGGTCAAGAGACAATCCACCGGAACCTGAAGTACCAGACAGACCGGATCATGGGAATGAAGCTCCTTCAGATCGAGCCGATCCGGATGTTCCTCACTCAAATGTTAAATCAGATGCTGATAATGCCGCTACTACTCATCCGTCTGGACCAGACAATCCAGAATCGAGTTATCGATGGACAAAGAGGCATCCACCTGATCTAGTAATTGGAAGTCCTTCTGCACCGATTAGAACCAGAGGACAGATGATGGATGAATTCACTCATGCTGCTTTCATATCAAATCTGGAACCTAAAAAGATTGATGAAGCTTTGACTGATTTCAACTGGATTAAGGCCATGCAAGAAGAGCTTAATCAATTTGAACAAAATCAAGTTTGGAGTCTAACCCCCAGACCAAGCGATCTGCCTGTTATTTGAACCAGATGGGTTTTCAGAAACAAGCTGGACGCAGATGAAGTTGTGGTTAGAAACAAAGCCAGACTGGTGGCTCAAGGATTCCGACAAGAAGAAGGAATTGACTTCGATGAAGAGTTGAGTTGATTAAGAAACAGATTTCCTTCACTAATCCGAAAGAAATCACAGGGGATTAATTTTTAATAGGAGTGTTCATTCACCCCCCTCTAAACACTCCGGACCGATCCTAACACTAGAGATCCATCAAATGGATATAAAAACGGCTTTTCTAAATGGGGAGTTAGAAGAGAAGGTTTACATGGACCAACCTGAAGGGTTTGTAGTTCCAGGTAAAGAAACAAAGGTGTGTAGACTTGTGAAATCATTGTATGGATTAAAACAAACACCTAAACAATGGCACGAAAAATTTGATAGTGTCATGTGTTAGTTCCGGACCTTATCGATGAGATTTTAAAGATGACAAAACATATCAGACCGGATCGATAGATATCAGATTGACCAGATCGATCGGACAAATCAGAGCAAGATGACAAAACATTTCAGACCGGATCGATGGAAATCAGGCATACCATATCGATCGCGCAAAACAGAGCAAGCTGATAAAGAATATCACATATCAGACCGGATCGATGGATTCCAGACTGACTAGATCGATACTTCAGATCGATCTCAACCTTTATCAGATTAGAGCAGTCAAAGATACATAAAGGATGGCTTCTCAGTCCGAACCATTAACGGTTATTTATTGTAGCATTTAATGCTGTAATTAATGCTACAAAGGATCAAAAATTGAAGATTGCCATTAAAGGTAAGAAGACAAAGAAGAGCTTACCTGACAGTCGCCGAAAGCATACACCAGAACGGCAAGTGTCCTGAAGAAGAAGACTGTAGCTTTCTCAGAGTTTAAAAAGAGTCAAAGTTGCACATTAAGGGAAACAATGCCGTTGCTACCCTCAACTATAAAAGGATGCAACAAAAAGGAAGACATGGAGACTTGATTCGAACTCACGCTGATCAATTAAAAAACACACAAGAAAGCAACTGCACACGCTTACAAAGTTCAGAAGCTCTCGAGCTGAAGTTATTTATTTAAGCGCGATTACTTTGTAACATTTGATCATTGTAGGATCACTGTGCGCATTGTGTATTGAAAAATAGAAGTGAGCAACTTATTGTAACTGTCAGACAGAGTGTGTCTGAGCAGGTTGAGTGACTAGGAGTTTCAGACTGGTAGTGAGGTAAATCCAGCCTGAATCGGGTTTGTACAACAGGATTGTATAAATTAAAGTCTTCTAGTATAAACCTTCCTTAATTGGAAGAAGGGGAGACGTAGAAGGATTACACCACCTTCGAACTTCCAGAAACATATCATGTGTTTTATCCTTCTGCACTTAGCCATCGAGCCGTTCTTACTTTTACAAGAGCAGACCGTTTCCGCACTTACCTTTTTAGTGGTCTGTTCTGTTCAAAGAATTGATTAAGTAACAGTTTTCTTTCACTAATCCGAAAGAATTCACAAGGGATAAATTTTATAAGGAGTGTTCATTCACCCCCCCCCTCTAAACACTCCGGACCGATCCTAACAAGTGGTATCAGAGCAGGTCATCTTAATCAGCACAAAGACTACTAAGCTGATGGCATCATTCAACAAAATCCCCATGTTCTCAAAAGAAGACTATGATGACTGGAGAATCAGAATGCAAGCTCATCTGGCAGCTCAGGATGACGATATGTGGTTCGTCATCACTGATGGACCAATGAAGATTTTAAAAATCAATACAGCAGTAGCCATCTCTGGTGAAGAACCACAAATGGTGGAAAAAGACAGATCCCTCTGGACGAATGAGGAAAGAAAGAAAGCAAATCTCGATAATGTGGCCAAAGACATCTTGTTCAAGACTTTGGACAAGAACATGTTCAGCAAAATCAAAATGTGCTCTACTGCCAAAAAATTTTGGGAGAAGATAGCACAGCTATGTGAAGGCAACGACCAGACCAAAGAAAACAAGTTAACTGTTGCTCTTCAAAGATTTGAGAGCATAAAGATGAAAAGTGGAGAAACTCTAAATGAGTTTGATGAAAGAGTCACCGGCATCATAAATGAACTGAATGGTCTGGGGAAGGAATATTCTAACAGAGAGATCGCTCTGAAATTAATGAGAGCTCTGCCAAAGGAATGGGATGTAAAGACCATTGCCATGAGGGAATCAAAAGACCTTAACAAGGTTGAACTTCATGATCTGTTTGCAGATCTTAAGGCCTATGAGTTTGAATTGATAAGCAGAGGTGAAGCAGAGCCATTCATCTCTCAACCAAACAAGGCCCTGGCAGCCACTCCAGACCAGATCACTTCAACATCAGACCGATCTGCTGAACAGATGAGTAACGATGCTATGTCATTATTTATCAAGAAATTCGGTAAATTTATGTCTAAAAATAAGAGGAACTTCAAACCCTCTCATCATTATAAATCAAGAAAAGATGATACTGTTAACGATCAGGCTTGCTACAATTGTGGTAAGACCGGACACTTCATTGCAGATTGCACCATACCGAAGAAAGAAGAACGGAAAGAGAAGCATCGTGATGATAGAAAGAAGAAGCACTACAAAGACCGTAAGAATCATGGAAAATCCCAAAAAGTCCTAGTAGCTGAAGAAGGAAACAGCAAATGGGCTCAGACAGACTCAGACTCGGAAAGCTCTGAATATTCTTCCAGCGAGAGCGAAGAAGATATTCAATGTCTTATGGCAGACGAAGAAATGAGTCAGACAGACGAGGTATATGATCTTGACTCAAATGAATTTACACGAGAAGAGCTCATGTCCGCACTGCAAGCATGGCTAATGATTATAGGATCTTAGCTGAATCATTTGAGAAGAATAAAGCCAAAATCAGTACTCAAATGGATGAGCACAACAAACCAAGCTGCTCTGAGCAGGGTGAGTGCAAAAATCTCCAGATCGAGCTGAATAAGCTGAAAATCTCTTATGATCAGCTCCATGAAGAAAATAAGAGAATTAGCACACAAAATGCTAAGCTCTCACATATATTCAAAACATGGACAAAATCCAGAACATCCTTGGAAGAATTACAAGAGGTTCAAAGAACCGTCGGTGATTTCACCGGCATAGGCTTTGACACCAAAGAATGCACCAAAGATGAATCTGAGCTGTTGCTGGTAAAGAATCAAGTCAAACAAATGACATTTGTTAAATCCAGCACAGTATATGAAACTGAAGCACCTAAGATTCAAACAGGAGTCTCTTACGAGAATCAAAATCTGAGAAAAGGAATTGGTTATGTTGACCAAGCCAAAGAAAAGGCACCAGCAAGATTTGCGTCTATCAGACCAAATCCATAGGTGCAAGATCGAAGGCAAGGAAGACAATACAATTACTATAACTCAAAACCGATTCAACGAAGATATAGACTACCTTATGAGAATCAAAGGTTTTCACAGCGCACACATTATCACACACAGCATCGAAACAGACCAGCACACAGCACACCCTACACACACAAGCCATTGAAGCTGATACAGGTGTGGGTTCCCAAAGGGCTAATCCGTTCTGGACCCAAATAGGATTGGGTACCAACAATAATTATATTTGATGACAGGTACCGAAGAAACTCGCATCAGACTGGTATTTGGACAGTGGGTGTTCCCGTCACATGACTGGAAACATCGAGCTGCTGTCTGAAGTGACAGAATGTATTGGACCCAAAATCATTTTCGGGGATAACTCAAAGGGTAAGACCGTGGGCAAGGGTAAGATTGTCCATGGTAACATTATTATCAATGATGTGCTGTTAGTTGAAAATCTGTGCTATAATCTGATTAGTATAAGTCAACTCTGTGATAATGGTTATGCTGTAGAATTTCATAAACACACTTGCACTGTTAAATCATCAGACGGTATAACCATGCTCGTAGGAATCAGGAATGGAAACACTTATAAGATTAACTGGAATCATGCTCAACCTGATAATCCTACTTGCTTCATCGCTAACAATGATAATAAACATTGGCTGTGGCATAAGCGCTTGAATCATATCAACTTTAAGACCATTGCTAGCCTGTGTAAACATGATTTAGTTATCGGTCTGCCCAAGATCGATTTTGCTAAGGATAAGATCTGCGAAGCTTGCCAAATGGGCAAACAGATCAGATCATCCTTCAAAAACAAGAATGTCAAATCCTCCTCCCGTTGTTTAGAATTACTGCATATGGACTTGTTTGGTCCTATACCAATAACAAGTTTAGGGGGAATGCGGTATACTCTTGTTGTTATTGATGATTACTCACGCTTTACATGGACTATATTCTTAAGCAGTAAAGATCAGACCGGTCCGAAGTTGATCAAGCTGCTGAAACGCACTCAGAACGAGAAATCATCCAGCATAGACAGGATTCGAAGTGACAAAGGCACTGAGTTTTCAAATCAGAATCTTGAATCCTTTCTAGAAGATCATGGAATCAAGCATGAGTTTTCAGCTGCTCGAACTCCTCAACAGAATGGAGTTGCAGAACGAAGAAACAGAACGCTCAAGGAAGCAGCAAGAACAATGCTTGCTGATTCTGGAATCTCTCAAAAGTTCTGGGCAAAAGCTGTAAATACTGCTTGCTACACTCAAAACCGATCTATGATTAACAAGAAGCTGAATTTCACTCCAAATGAAATATGGACTGGTAACAGACCATCTGTTTCTCACTTTCATGTATTTGGCTGTAAATGCTTCGTTCACAACAATGGTAAGAGTCATCTTACAGCATTTGAAGCTAAGTCAGATAATGGTATATTCTTAGGATATTCATCAATTAGCAAAGCTTATCGAGTTTTTAATAATCGAACTTTAACTGTAGAAGAATCTGTTCATGTAGTCTTTGATGAAACTTTATGTGTTGAGGGCAACAAAGAATCAATTCAAAATCAGATGGAAAATATCCATCTCGAAGCTAACAGTGATGATGAGATTGTAGCTAACAGGTCAAGAGACAATCCACCAGAACCAGAAGTACCAGACAGACCGGATCAAGGCTTTGAAGAAACTTCAGATCGAGCTGATCCGGATGCTCCTGACTCAAATATTAAAGCAGATGCTGATCATGTTGTTACTGTTCATCCGACCGGACCAGACAATCCAGAGTCAAGCTATCGATGGACTAAGAAGCATCCACCTAATCTAGTGATTGGTAGTCCTTCTGCACCGATCAGAACCAGAGGACAGATGATGGATGAGTTCACTCATGCTGCCTTCACCTCAACTCTGGAACCCAAGAAGATCGATGAAGCTCTGACTGACTTCAACTGGATTAAAGCAATGCAAGAAGAGCTTAATCAATTCGAACAAAATCAAGTTTGGAGTCTAACCCCCAGACCAAGCGATCTGCCTGTTATTGGAACCATATGGGTCTTCAGAAATAAGCTAGACGCAGATGGAACTGTGGTTAGAAACAAAGCCAGACTGGTGGCACAGGGATTCAGACAAGAAGAAGGAATCGACTTCGATGAATCATTTGCACCAGTCGCCAGACTTGAAGCTATCCGAATCTTTCTTGCTTATGCTGCCTTTAAAGACTTCAAAGTATATCAGATGGACGTCAAGAGCGCCTTTCTTAATGGAAAGCTTCAGGAAGAAGTCTACATTGAGCAACCACCTGGATTTCAGAACCATTTGTATCCCAATCATGTATATCTACTGAATAAAGCAGTGTATGGTCTGAAACAAGCTCCAAGAGCCTGGTATGACACTCTATCTCAATTTCTGCTGAACCATGATTTCCAGATCGGCTCAGTAGATAAAACTCTATTTAAATTCATTAAGGGGGAACATACCCTATTAGTTCAGATTTATGTTGATGACATAATCTTTGGGTCAACTAACCCCAAATTGTGCGAGAAATTTTCTAAGTTAATGCAGGGACAGTTCGAGATGAGCATGATGGGAGAATTGTCATTCTTTCTGGGTCTACAAGTAAAACAGCTCAACAATGGCATTTTCATCAATCAGACCAAGTATACCAAAGAGCTCCTCAAGAGATTTGGAATGGAAACATGCTCAACTGCATCAACTCCAATGAGTCCAACAATCAAGTTAGACAAAGATGAAGGGGGAACGGCAGTTGAAGTAACCATGTATAGAGGACTAATCGGATCGCTATTGTATCTTACAGCGAGCCGGCCCGATATTATGTTTTCAGTCTGTATGTGCGCCAGATTTCAGTCAGAACCAAAGCAATCACATTTTATTGCTGCCAAGCGTATTCTGAAATATTTAAAAGGATCTCAGAACGTTGGTCTTTGGTACTCCAAAGATTCAAACTTCAGCTTGATCGGGTATTCAGACGCAGACTACGCTGGGTGTAAGATCGATCGTAAAAGCACCAGTGGAACATGTCAATTTCTAGGTGAAAGATTGATCTCTTGGTTCAGTAAGAAGCAGACATCGATTGCCACATCCACAGCTGAAGCAGAATACCTAGCCGCTGGAAGCTGTTGTGCTCAAATGCTCTGGATTCAACACCAGCTCAAAGACTATGGCATCCAAGCTGTTGACTCTCCGATATTTTGCGACAACACAAGTGCAATTGCTATAACGTATAATCCAGTTCTGCACTCTCGAACAAAGCATATTGATATACGACATCATTTTATTCGAGATCATGTTGGCAAAAAGGAAATTCGGATCGAGCACATTTCAACAGAGCAGCAAGCAGCAGACATCTTCACTAAACCGCTTCCTGAGGCTAAGTTTAATTATTTCCGTCAAATTCTTGGTTTAATTGACTTATCTTAATTAGTTTAGATGTTCTTATTCTCTTCGCACTTGAAGATTTTTTTGTCACCACAGATCGATAATACAATGAAAGACACAGACCGGTCCGAACTTTCAGACCGATCCTTGTCAGTCTGATTTTATCCTATGATCTGTCTGGACAATAACAACAGCTCGGACTGATTGACCATTTAACTAGTTGTACTTTAACCGCCTTATCTTTCTTTATCCTGACCGTTTATTTTGAATTATTTAATTCTCAGTCTTGGAGATAAAGACACGTGTCTTCTCTCTCCTATTTAGCGGGCTGAACATTTCATACTTGTTCACTTTTTACAATTTACCGCTTTCTACCTTCTACCTCTCTCACTCTTCGCACTTTCTTTAAACTCCTTTCAATGGCTACCATCACTCATAACTCACTCTCCGTTGAGTTTGATGACATTTACAGGGCAGAAGATGCTGCGATGGTGTCCATTTTTAGAGCCCTGGAATCATCTGGTTTAAGGAACTTTTTGGAGTGCGGGACAGTTGTTTATGAATCAGAAATCCGCGAGCTGTTCGCCAACGCCGTCTCCCGGAAGACATCCATTTCTACTACTGTCAAGGGCAAATCTTTCGAGATCTCGCCAATGACGATGGCCAAGACCTTTGGCCTCCCCAGTTCCGGACTGACAGAGTTCGGACAGACTCCTCAAGCGTCACTCTTAGATCTTCAGGGGAAGATTTCTATTTCTGGCCATCGATTGCAACCCTCCTTTAAGAAGAAGGAAATGCTCTTCCATTTCCAGGTGCTGTGCGAAGTGGTAGGCAAGCCACTTTTGGGTAAAGCAGGAAGTTTCGATGCTGTAACCGCCGAAAAGTTCAGGGCTATGGCGGCTATTGTATCCGGCCAGAAGATAAACTGGTCCATGATTTTGTTTGGAGTACTGCTGGAAATGGTGATTGCATCCAAGCACGCCGTATGCTTTGCTGTTCCTCTCAGCAAGCTCTTGGAGTCCTTAGGACTCGAGCTGAGCAAGCCGTCTGCTCTCCGTCCCCTTAAGATCCTTAACTCCAAAGGGCTTGCACTGCTGAAGTCCAAGAGTGTTCCGCCTACTCCTGCTACTCTGGCTGCAGTCAAGTTTGAGCAGGAAGAGGAACAAGTTGCTGTGCGCAAACCTCGGGTCAAGCGGAAGCTGACCATTCAGACTGACTCGGAAGAAACCCAGTCTGCTCACTCATCACCAACCAAGCCACTTCCCAAAAAGCCCCGAACCCAGATTACCAAACCAACCAAATCTCTACCTCCACCCATACTGCCACCCCCTAAAGCAACCTCTGCCCCTCAACCTTCCACCCAGCTTTCACAAGCTTCAACCCCTGCACCCAATCACCCTTAGAATTCCCTCTGCCAATCCCGTGGTCAAAGGGATAGTTATCACTGAGTTGGGAGACTATACCCAATCAGGGATTAAGTCCCCTTCCTCCACCAGGAAGGGAAAAGTCATTCTCACCGAACCCCTCTCTTCTAAACCCAAATCTGCAGCGCAGACTGCCATCGACATCGCTATGGAGGATGTTGATGAGAAGCTAAAGGAACTCATTGTGGTTTTTGATGAATATGTCCAGTACCGGACTATCAACCACATTGAGCTGTTCTACGGTAAGTTGCACAGATTGAAGAAGATGGAAGAGGAAGCTCTGAAAGGAACAGAGACTGATGATGTTCGACTTGCCGTACAGCGCAGAGATTTATTTACGGCAAAACACAGATTCAGACTGGCCAATCTGCTTCTAGTTGCCAAAAAGAAGAACTTCGATCCGCTTGCTCCAACTGCCAGAGATGATGGGGCTGTGATTGCTCAACTCGAGATGGATGTTCATGCTCTATCCTTAGCTGTCCGTTTTCAACGACAGAAGCTAGGTATCTCCACTCCAGCCACAAGCCCGGATCATCCTTCTGCAAGCAAGACTCTGGCAGAACCATTTATCGAGGTTATTCCCTCTGATGCAGCAAAACAGACAGAGGATCAGCCTGCAGAGCACGAACCAGACCAGACAGCGGAGCAGCCATTGCCTAATGCTCCGTTTGCAACAGATGATGAACCAATGAATATTCTGTTGGACTCTCCGACAACATCTATTCCATTGAAGTCATCAGCCTCCCGTGCACAACCCAGTCCAGCTGAAGCATGTGCAACAACTGAAGCACCAGACCTCATCGATCCGGATTTCGTGGTATCTACAGTGGTTGCAGCTCTCCAAGTTGAGGAACCTCCCAGTCCCCACTCTCCTCCGGGACCATCAGATGAAGATTTGGCCTTCATTCAAGGTTTTTCTTCGGATCTGGTCACTCTGATCCGATCCGAAAGTCATCAAGCTGCCATTTCTTCCATCGTGCCGATTGCTGAAGAAGATGACCATGCCATGTCATCATCAGATCACTCTCCCAGCAAACTATCTGATGCACCTCCATCCCTGGCACGGACTATCCAGCACTTCTCTGATACCTGTCTGTCCTTGACTCATCGCATTCTAGAAGTTCATCAAGGTCAGAGGGTCACAGCCTTGGACTTTGCTTCTTTCAAAGAGAAGATGACTGCCAGTATCGGAAGCCTTCAGCGCGGCATAAACTATCTGTTTTCTCAACAGGCCTCTTACAAGAACAGTCTGAGAAAAGAGCAGATCGAGCTAGCCACTGAAGTCAGAGCATCTGTTGCCAATTCCCTCCGCGCTCAAGACGTTCGTCTTGACGCTATCAGCGCGCAGCTAGCACAAGTTGTCGACTTTCTTCAAGAGATTGCTGCTGACAAAAAGGGGGAAAAGAAGACAGACTTCAGGCCGCCTTCTAGAAAATAATATTTTCAGACTGTGTATTTTAGGATTTTCTTGGTGATCAATAAAATCCTCGTTTGATTAAGTCTGTGTTCATTTATTTTGAACCTCATCATAAGGCTTAATAATAAAGATTTAATCGATCCAACTTAATAATGTTCATTTATTTTGAACAAAGAAGTAATCGATCCGAAAGCATCCGCTTCAGAGCTATTATCAAGACTGGTTAAAAAGACTTAGAAGCTAGGTTTTGTCATCATCAAAAAGGGGGAATTTGTTAGTTCCGGACCTTATCGATGAGATTTTAAAGATGACAAAACATATCAGACCGGATCGATAGATATCAGATTGACCAGATCGATCGGACAAATCAGAGCAAGATGACAAAACATTTCAGACCGGATCGATGGAAATCAGGCATACCAGATCGATCGCGCAAAACAGAGCAAGCTGATAAAGAATATCACATATCAGACCGGATCGATGGATTCCAGACTGACTAGATCGATACTTCAGATCGATCTCAACCTTTATCAGATTAGAGCAGTCAAAGATACATAAAGGATGGCTTCTCAGTCCGAACCATTAACGGTTATTTATTGTAGCATTTAATGCTGTAATTAATGCTACAAAGGATCAAAAATTGAAGATTGCCATTAAAGGTAAGAAGACAAAGAAGAGCTTACCTGACAGTCGCAGAAAGCATACACCAGAACGGCAAGTGTCCTGAAGAAGAAGACTGTAGCTTTCTCAAAGTTTAAAAAGAGTCAAAGTTGCACATTAAGGGAAACAATGCCGTTGCTACCCTCAACTATAAAAGGATGCAACAAAAAGGAAGACATGGAGACTTGATTCGAACTCACGCTGATCAATTAAAAAACACACAAGAAAGCAACTGCACACGCTTACAAAGTTCAGAAGCTCTCGAGCTGAAGTTATTTATTTAAGCGCGATTACTTTGTAACATTTGATCATTGTAGGATCACTGTGCGCATTGTGTATTGAAAAATAGAAGTGAGCAACTTATTGTAACTGTCAGACAGAGTGTGTCTGAGCAGGTTGAGTGACTAGGAGTTTCAGACTGGTAGTGAGGTAAATCCAGCCTGAATCGGGTTTGTACAACAGGATTGTATAAATCAAAGTCTTCTAGTATAAACCTTCCTTAATTGGAAGAAGGGGAGACGTAGAAGGATTACACCACCTTCGAACTTCCAGAAACATATCCTGTGTTTTATCCTTCTGCACTTAGCCATCGAGCCGTTCTTACTTTTACAAGAGCAGACCGTTTCCGCACTTACCTTTTTAGTGGTCTGTTCTGTTCAAAGAATTGATTAAGTAACAGTTTTCTTTCACTAATCCGAAAGAATTCACAAGGGATAAATTTTATAAGGAGTGTTCATTCACCCCCCCCCCCCCCCCCCCCTCTAAACACTCCGGACCGATCCTAACATCATGCTTTCAAATGTGTTTAAAACAAACAAAAATGCAATAAATTCGTCTACGTGAAAGGAGACAATACAAACTATGTGATAGTATTTCTCTACGTAGATGACATGATAATTGTTGGTAATAACAATAACATAAAAATTACCAAGAAAATGTTGTTGCGGAATTTTGAGATGAAAGACCTAGGTCCCGCAGATGTGATTCTTGGAATGAAAATCACCAAATATGCAGATGGATATTATCTATCCCGGAGTCATTATGTCGAGAAGATACTTGACAAGTTTGACAAGGGAAATAATACCACCGTGAGAACACATATGGTGGTGTAAAATCTTTGCAAGAATCGTGGATAATGTGTGCGACAAACTTGAGTACTCTAGGTTCATAGGTAGTCTCATGTACCTCATGAACTGCACTAGACCTGATATAGCTAACTCAGTCAACAGATTGAGCAGATATACGAGTAATCCCAGTTATGAGCACTGGAAGACAGTAGTTTGAGTTCTTAGATATCTAAGATACACTACTAACGACAGACTACATTATACGAGATATCCAACAGTAATTGAAGGGTACTCAGATACGAATTGGATATCGTACTCCAAGAATATAAAATCCACGAGTGGATATATCTTTATAATTGGAGCTGCAGCTGCTTCATGTAAATCATGCAAACAGACGTGCATTGCTAGATCAACTATGGAATCTGAATTCATAGCTTTAGATCTTGCAGCAGAAGAAGCTGATTGGCTTCAGAGTTTCTTGGAGGACATTCCAATGTGGTCAAAACCTGTGACACCCATTAGCGTGCACTGTGATAGTCAGACAGCTATGGGAAGAGCACAAAACAATGTGTATAATGGGAAATCTCGACACATACTTCGGAGACAAAAATTTGTAATACTGATAACCGGTGTTATTTCTTTAGATTATGTGAAGTCTAAAGAAAATATTGCTGAAAGGTCTAACGAGAGACCGAGTAGAGATTTCATCGAGGGGAATGGGGTTGAAGCCCATGAAATTGATTTCCAACCATGATGACAACTCAACCTGAATAGTTAAGTCCAATATGCATGTTCAATGGGAAAACCGAATTGTGGAGGGGATCAAACAAATCACTTGGGAAATTGAACTCCTTATATATTCATGTGATGAAAGCGTGATATACCTGTATTTTGGGATGACTGAACTTATGCTCTTAATGATTCTTCTATCTCGAGATGATAAAGTGGGGTATGACAGGATACTTCTTAGGCGAAATTGCCTATATCAAATGTGAAGGGGTCGCTTCTATGAGATGACCCGATGGCTAAATCTCTAGAGCATTCGATGAAACAACCAAGGCAGTCCAGAGCCAAAATGGACAATAACGAAAGAACCAATAATGGTGATGAGATGAAGCCGTGTGAGTATTGTTGTCTTGGTATATTTAAAACGTCGAACAGTTCAAGGCATCACATCCACTAATTGACAAGTATATCCGATGATACTTCACTAAAGAAGGTTCAAGGTTAACCATCACCTATGCTGATACTGTGAATTCTCAAAGTACTCTCAAATCTTCATCTAGGTGCATTGTGTAATTTTTTCGCGCATATTGCATTCATGTGGGAGATTGTTGGGATTAATATTAAAAGCCCAATAATTGTGTTTAATTTTGTTAATGAGAACAAAATTGGTCAGTTAATTTTGAATAGTCAATTGACTAAAGAAATCCAACATTGAAATTACGCGACACTTATGGTTTGTTTATATTGATAAACAAATCAATAGAATGTAGTTAAGTAGAAAAGATGGGTGCCCCTCGAGCGCCGTCCGTCCATCTACTCGGCTAGGCTTGTCTCGTCTCGCCGCGCCGCGCCACTTCCGCGAAGGCAGTGTGATGCCCGGGAATTAATGGTGTTAATCCCGGTGTGGTAATGATCCTTAATGGATTTTAATTGTGGTAATTATGATTTGATTGCGGTGTTGGGACACCCGAGGGTGTTAAATCGGGTATTTGGGATCGTTGGATCCAAAGGTTGAGATTGTATTCTCATCATCGTGGTGAAAAACCTTGGAATTGGGTTTTTGGTGGGATCTGGGGTCCGGGGTGCTTTGAGTTGGGGCTGACATTGGAAATTGAGATTGAGAGATAATTATTGAACACAGATGATTTTTAATGAGTCATGATATATTTGTTAGGGACTGTGGATTTTGGAGTCTGGGTACTATATATACCAAATGGACTCGGTGTTCAAATATACCAAATGGACTCGGTGTTCAATAATCTCTCTCTCTCTCTCTCTCTCTCTCTCTCTCTCTCTCTCTCTCTCTCTCTCCAACCCTTCCCTGGGCAAGAATCGATGGAGGCTAGGCTACGGAGCCGGATTTCTCGAAGATAACTTGATATTACTCCTCCCCTCTCTCTTATCTTTGATTTGATTGTAGTATTGTAGTATTGAGCAAGATGTTTTATACATTTGATACACATACCTTTGTTGATGCTCGCATGTGAGCACTGTATATGTATTTATGGTTTGTATAAAAAGGCAATGGTCTTTCTCTTTTCATTTATTGGTCGCATGCAATTATTTATTGAATTGCTAAATGAACCGAGAAGACGTTAGTGTATTACAAGGGGGTGCATGATGTGTATGCGGACTTGGTTGGGGGGTAGTGAACATTATATGGAATAATGTAAGAAATTTTATTATTGGCATGTTTTGCTATGGTTGCAAGTGGTCTTTCCCCTACATATATGATTGTATACACTAATCGCATGGTTTAATACACTAATAACGGGTTAAGGGCACGGGGGTCCTTACAGCAGCCCTATCTTTTTACTTCTCGGATTTCTGAAATGTTTTTCATCTACCCGACTTTTCATATTCTGCTGAGTATTAAGTTTGAGACTTTTCACATACCTGCAGAATTGATTTCAGATTTAAGTGTGCGACTTAAATAGTTATTAATCCGATGTTAAGTGTTGAGACTTTTCATCTACCCTATTAAACATTACACTTAAGTTCTGAGACCTTTGGAGAGGTCTGTTGCTCAGCTATATAAGCTGCTCCAGCTCTACACTACTAGTGTTCGAAGTAGTCTGCTCAGAGTTCTGCTTCAATCCGAACAGAGGTTGATTGTGCGTTGTACCTTGGAACTCACTTGTCCAGGAGGCCAGAAGCTAAGGCGGGCAAATTGGAGTTTACGAGCACACGGCGTGCTGTGACCTCGTCCAGAAACATTTCCAAATTCTTGTTGTGTCTTTATTACAGTTTATAAACTGTTACTGTAAGTTCTACTGTTTCTTTATTTCAGTGCAATTTATATTATCATTCAGTGATTGTTAAACTGATTCAATCCGTAAATTTACGTACACAGTTCCAACAAAATAAGACATCATCGAAAATATTCCAACGGGCAAAGCTAAGTTAACCCGAGCTAACTCCTCTTCGACATTACCGCCATTTTTTTCTCGCACACTTCACCATTACCAAGATTCAATTTTTATTGCCGCATCAGTCCAATTTTCACCTCTATTTCTTCCTCAAAGTTCTAGTTAATTGATCCAAGAAAAACAGAGAGAGAACAGTTATGACGAGTCTGATGCATCATATGGAAGATGGATTGGACATGCAGCTGATCGGGAATTTCCTGAGTTTTGCTTCAAGGGGAGATAGAGTTGGATTGAACGAGATGCTGAGACGAGGCATGCCTCCCAACGTGCAAGATTACGACAACAGAACTGCGCTCCATCTCGCCGCTAGTGAAGGCCACGCCTCCATTGTTGAGCTTCTTTTGGCTTACAACGCCGATGTCAATCTCCAAGATCGATGGCAAAGAACGGTATTTACATTTTACTTTCCTTTTTTTTCAACACAACGCTTAAATTCGTCAAGTTCTATACTTCTTTTCCCTTCCTGTCTTTTACGAAATATATTAATTTCATTTGAGTATTATGTATCTATGTGCCCTTCTTGTATCTGTTTCACGTTAAAATTCAGGAAGACTGTGACAAGATTCATATTTTGAAAGAAAGGGATATATAAATTTTGTGGGCATGAGTGGTTTTATTCATTTGAGGTCCTAGATGGCCGTTACTACAGGTGATCTGGTCTTGTTGATACTTTACATCTCTTAGTATATTGCAGTGATAAATTCTTGGAAATTTTGGAATTGCTCGGTACTTTCTTTGAAATTGTTTGAAGTTTTACTTTTTGTAGACTTGGGCTAGAGTTAGGGTTGTCTAAATTAGAAGTTTGGGAACCTTATTCTTGTAATTCTTCATTTTATTTTAGCCATATGCAGACGCAAAGCAGTATAAGCACCAAGATATTTGCAGGATCCTTGAGGTCCATGGAGGCTGTGAAATTATAGAGGACCAACCAATGGTAATTACAATAACTTTCTACAAAATTCCATTATTAAAAAAGATTTAGGCCATGAAATTTGCTCTTTTTGTGTCAATGATTTGATCTCATACATTGCTATTTGTTTTCAAGAAAGTTGACTATGACCGTGAATTTTTTTGACAAGTATAGATTCATCTTATTTCTTATGCAGTTGATCCGTTACGAAGAAGATGCACACGAGAATATTGACATCTCTGAACTGAACTTACAGCATTCATCTATTATCAAGCAGGTGTCTTGTTTATCAAGATCATGAACTGCAATAACTGGTCGATTTATATTTCACTTGAGAATAAATATTGCCCGATTAAATTCGTCTTTTTCAGGGTCAGTTTGGTGAATCAGAAAAGGTCAAGTGGCGCGGGACTTGGGTGGTTAAAACAGTTATCTCAAGACACATTTACCATCCTGAAAAAATGTACGTTTACTGGAGTTCAAAATGATCCCATTATTTAATTTATCAGTTAATCATATGAAATCAGTTTGAAATTCTTTATAGGGTATTGTCTGCCATGGATAATAATCTTCTTAGGAAACTTCAGCATCCGAATATTTTGCAGTTTCTTGGGTCAATAGTGCACGGTGAAGAGATGATTTTGATTACCGAATACTTACCAAAGGTAAGAATTTTCATTTCTGAGTAAATTTTAAGTATGTCACTTATATTCGTCTCTGTTATTGGATATGTTAGGGAAATTTGGATGAGATTTTGACTAAAAAGGGTCGCCTAGATCCCGCAACTTGCCTACGTTATGCGCTTGATATTGCTAGGTAGTGTGCTTTATATTGTGCTCTCTTGTTTTGTTATCATAACTACATTTCATGCACTAAAGCAATTCGGTCATGAATTGACAGAGGGATGAATTATCTTCATGAGCACAAGCCTTTTCCCATTGTTCACAATAATTTGCATCTCAGGTAAGCTTATTCTTACTGAATTCTTTGACTAGCTCATATGCGAAATGTATTTAACTCAACGAGTAAATGCAACCTCTTGTCAGTTGCTTGCTCAAATTCTTTTATCAGTTACAGTTAGAAATTTTCAAATTTTAGATGGAGAGACCTCTGCCAGACCACTTTGGCTTTGCTAGTAGTTATGAAAGAGCGAAATGGACTATTCTAGTATTTGGATTCATCAGTAAAGTAAAAATGAATGAAAAAGATAAGCATTTTAATGCACTATCAGATATTTAATTTTTTTTACTGGCTTAGGAATTTGCTGCTAGATGAAGGTGATCATTTGAAGATTGGAGAGTATTGGATCCATATGTTGTACGAGCAAATACATCCTAATCAAGAGCAATGTATGCTACATTTGGTTAAACTTTTACGGGTTTTGTTTTGCCGTTTTGTGATTTTCCTTGCAGGCCTTATCGACTCCTCCTTCTCCTGCAGGCCATTTAAGTGACAGTTCTCAGATCCTTCACGCATTGACAAATGACACCAAGAAAGACATCCGTGCCTTCGGTCTTATTTTTTATCAGGCATGTATTAGCCAGGCTTAATCTTATTGTGATTTTTTCTTTTTCTTTTTTGGTACTAAAATAATGCAGATGCTGGAAGGAAAGCATTTCACCAACATGAACTGTGACTATACACATCTCAAGTCTATCGAGTTTGACAAGAAGTTTCGTACAGTTCGATGTCCTGGCAGAATCCTTCAGTAAGTTTTTAAGGAAAAAAACTCCATGATCAATTTTCTGAAGATAGTTTCATTGTACTTGGAACTTTTCTTGTTGCTAGCTTCTTCAGATCAAAGAGCAGCTGGCGTAATCGCAAAGCCACATTCAAAACTTAAAAAGACATACAAAAGTAAAAACTAGTTGTTATAACGGTCGTGTGGTATTATGTTAATGAAACAAAAGCAGTATGACGTATTTGAAATGAACACAAAATCGATGTACACAAATGTTAGCATTTGAGACTCGAGATGATGGTCGCTTTTGGGATTTTGTTTGACAGAGATGTTTAAATATAACATTTTCAAGCTTGTGTTGTTTGATCTTTGTTTTTTGTACGTGAAGTTCATTTTGCAAAAAAAACTTTTTAAACGATGCTCACAAATCAAAAAGAATGTTTGACCAATGTCAATTTTCAAACTATCCCGTCGTTTTTGTAGGCTGATAGAGCAGTGTCAGAGCAAAGATATTTGCCAGAGGCCTTCATTTGCTGCTGTCATAGAAATTCTGGAGGAAGTCATTTTGTTACTGAAGAAAGCCGGTTGCCATGTTTGCTGACTGTTAAACATCCCAATAATGTGCATATTCATTTGTTTCTGTGACTAAAAGCATTCTGCTTATTGTATGTTTTCCTCTCGAATGTGAAGAATGACCATACAATGTATATTTTATTTCGGATAAACATTTAAATGTCTGTTGGTTTTATACTTTTTTATGTATTTCAAAACCAGTGCACAAAACTTCAGATATGCATAGGGTCCGGATAGAAGTAGGGCCACTTGGGTCTAATGTTTGCAATCTTCTCTTACACATTTGCGCTGCAAAAGGTTGTTTCCTGACTCGAATCCGTGATCTCCAGGTCAAATGACAACAACTTTTACAAATAAAAAATTGTTCTTCTCTATATTACGATAAAAGAGAGATTTATGCAAACCCGTTTTGGTCTTCAAGTATCGCACGAAAATTACATGACAAAAAAATACTTGGTCCATAAAAGACATTTATTTCCTTTCAACCTGGCATTAGAGTACTTAAAAAAAATTGCAAATTGGAATAAAGTTGAAATAACTGTATTTAATCATAATCGAAACACAAGTTGAGAAGTTACTAAAATATGCGAAACAATTGAGGGGAAAAATTCAAAGCAGACAAATTTTAGATCGTAAACACAATATATATTGCAAGGAGAAAACTTTAGATGCTAAAAAATTTCATTATGCTACTAAATTAATATGTTCGTAAATATCAATATCATATAACTAACATCAAACAACAATAACTAAGCTTTTAATCACAATGGATTGAGATAGACTACATGAATCTCAGAAAGAATCGAGTCGGATTGCACATATCAGTCAGTCTTCTCCAAGAGTTTTTCGAAAAAATATTATATCGACTTTTTGGACAATAGTTCTTTATTTTACATCATATCTAACGGGTATTAACATGCGTAATACGAGCTTCTTCCATCGCACGTGCTCGCTCACATCTAATTGGAAAGAAATGCATAAACATAATCCAATACTTATAAATCGAAGCCTGCTCAAATTGAGTTGGTGCACCCTTAAAATACTCTCATCACTTTAGGTGAAAACATTGGATCCACTAAATTAATTATTTGTTCAAGGTGTTTATCCTGAGGGACATTGTATGCATTCATGTGCATAGAAATCACGTCTGGGCTCAAAAAATATATCGTGACCATTATCAGTTTTTCATATAATTATTTTATATACAAATGTTCAAATTTTACTAGAGGCACCACCTGTAATAAAGTGATATAAGGGAGGGAATAAGATGTTCGAGGGGAGACATAAACTCAAGATGCATAAAAGGGTCACAAGAAGATAGAAGTAGAGATTTCTGATAAATATTCCCTCGCACACATTTATGGAGTAATAAAGGTTCAAAGATGCCCCAAGGGGCATATAGACGGATTGGTAAGGACTGAGGTGACGTTGGGTGACTCCTTTGGCAACGCATGTTAGAATCTCGTGTGGGACAAAATTTCCACTGAAATGTGGGGATTTATCCTGGGATTGGTACCTTGTTGGCTCTCTCCCTTGGAACCCTGTCATCCGTGCTCATCTCTCGATTTACAATCTGCCTAGTCAGGGGATCTCTGACACCTGTGGGAGGTTTCTCCTTCGGGATTAACCTTTTAAAAAAATAAAAATAAAGGTTCAAAGATGTACGTAACACAACATAATTAAAGTCACCAAAATTTCTACTTGCAGATTAAAAATATGAATAAGTAGTGGAAAAAATAGCCCCACTTATAAATCATGCATGAAATTTAATTCTTTTCAAAAGACCATAGCAATCAATATACATGATGACAACAATAACTAAACCAAGTATGAGATCTCGTTTTAGCGTACCTTTACAGTGTTGAGTCGAAAGAAATCTATTCAATACATCACCAGTAATCACCACATGAACAAGAACCATCGACGAAATGGTGAAACCGGTTGCGGTCTCTCATAACCATTTTTCGTCCAGAGATCTTGGAAACAAGCTTCTTGGAAACAAGCTTCATCACAGCATGGCAATCTTGACAGACTCGGAGATTTTTGAAAATTTTAATAGTAGTTCCAGGATTCGTGCTAATAAGCCCAAATGCAAGAGCGAGCTTCTCACTATGAACCTCCAGCGAACGCTCCTTCTCTGCCTCTCCAATGTTGTGCAATACTTCATCTGTTTGTGAAGAATATCCATGGGCCTTTAGCCAACCATTTACATGCTCGAGCATTTCATAAATTTCTTTGCTTCTCGGATGTTTCACATCACCGGCACCAAACTCGTGTACATTGTTATTCACTTCAACCGAGCTACAACCAGGCTCCTTTATTATTCCAGTTTGCTTCATCATAGCCCTTACTCTAGCCACCCCATCCCAGTTTCTTGCTGCGGCATATATATTGGAAAGAAGAACGTAAGTACCTGAATTGGAAAGCCCACGTTCATGTAGTAATTCTACAATCTTCTCTCCAAGAATGACGTTTTTGTGGAGCCTACATGCTCCAAGTAAAGTTCCCCATAAAACAGAGTCAGCCTCGATGCTGGCACTCTTCACGAGATTGTATGCTTCTTCTAATTGCCCTGCTCGGCCAAGAAGATTCACCATGCATCCATAATGCTCAACTTTTGGCTGTATCCCATATTCATCTTTCATTGCACGGAAAATGGACCATCCTTTATCAACCAATCCAGCATGTGCACAAGCACTTAAAATGCCAATAAAAGTAATATCGGTAGGGTGAAGGCCCAGATATGTCATCTCTTTGAATAATTTCAGAGCATCAAGGCTAAATCCGTGAATTGCATACCCACCAATCATTGCATTGTACAGAACAGCATCCTTGTATTTTATCCCATCAAACACCATAGTCGCCTCTTCTAAGCTCCCACATTTGTTATACATATCAATCAAAGCTGTGCCCACCTGAATGTTAATCAAAGTTTCATTATAACGAATGTAAGAATGAACCCACTTGCCCAATTCTAGTGCTCCCGCCTGACCACAAGCAGAAAGAACAGCCACCATTGATGCTCCATTAGGCTTTACCTTCGACTTCAACATCTGCCTGAAAAGGATCAAAGCTTCATTTGGGTTCCCATATTGAGCATGTCCATCAATCATCACATTCCAACTCACGACATCCCTCTCCTCCATCCCATCGAACAATGATCTTGCCTCATCAACATCCCCATTTTTTGCATATCCAGTTATCATTGCAGTTGAGGAAACAATATTCTTTTCAGGCATCATGTCAAAAAGTCTACGTGCGGAGACAACATCCATGCCTCTTGCATAAACATCAACAAGGGTGGTTCTTACATAAGTATCCGACTCATATCCAAATTTATGTGCATGGCAATGTAGGACTTTTCCGGATTCCAGTGTGCAAGCTTTGATGACAGTGGACAATGTGAATGAATTAGGTTCCACATTTTCTGATAACATCTGCACATAAAAATGTAGTGCTTGTTCATGGAGACCATTTGTGGCATGGCTACGAATAATGGATGTATAAAAGAAAACGTTACGATTCTGGGTGCGATTAAAGAGGGCGACAGAATCATTGACTTGTCCTAAAGAAGAGTATGAACGCTGAAGCTTGAAATTCAAAACTGGGTGGCTTTCTAGGCCATGCCGGATAATGAATGCATGGATTTGACTAAGATGTTTGATAGTTTTACTTTTATCCAAAAGCAAAGCAAGTTTTCCAGGATGTGGATCGTTGTTCTCCTTTATGGCAGGTCTGAACTGTGCTGGTGGTGCCACAAGAGAAATCGAGGACATTACTTAATATATCATTTCAAAAGCTATATGTCTCAAGTAATACCAATAGAAAAATAGGTGATTTTCACCATGCAGTGCTTCGGGTGCTTTACAGGACTGTAAATTGTATCATCATCCAAAAGAGTAAAAGTGATGTTAGGTGATGTTAAGTTTGATACCTGCAGCGATCAAAAAAATATACATCAAAAGTAAGTCCACAAAGTTAACAAAAGATATTTAAAACTAACCTTCTCCGCAAAGCAATTATATATACATGGAAAATGAGTCCAACATTATAGATGGAAAAATATTCCATACAATTAAGATAACAAAAAGGAGCACCTAAATAAGATTTCCAAGAATAAACCAGAACGTAATCAGCTTTTCATTTCATAACCTCGTGACAGCAGAAAGCAAGCATATGGTACACTGACTCATCATCGTGTTCATACAATTTTTCTTCAATGAGATCTTAACTAGTCAAACATTCCATGAACCATCTAAGATTCAAGATACACATCACTAAGGATTGGTCATATTCTTGCTCTTTCCTAGTCATAACAATAAAACACGTTTCGAATATCGATCCCCCTATAATTATTTTTAAGTTAAAAAAAATTAGAACAATATCATTTTTGAATTGTTTTATTTTAGAAATTTTAAATGTTTATTTTATGTTAAAAATGTTTTGAGTCATAATTTGCAGCTTAAACAAGATTTAATATGTTAAAATTCATTGATTCAACACAAAAGCATCGTTTTCAACACACAAGAATCACAACCATGAGTTTATGAGTCAAATTCCCAAAAAGAATTTCCTAATCAATTTGTGATTTCATAATTTATCTTAACCAAATTCCTTAAGAATTTAGCCACTCAATCATTTCATAGTACTTCTTAATAAATGTATAAAAGGATTTCTATATCTTCACCAAAACATCATGCTATTTTCATTTAAGCTCAATTCGGATAAGACATGAATAATCTTAATATTTTCATGATCTATTTTACAATATTAAATCATCTCCAAAATCTCAAGGCATAAGTCTGAGACACATCATACACATATTTTGATCAAGGTTTGGTTTGGTTGTCCCATTACCCATTTCTACACTTATTTCCAATCTTAAAAGATTATAAAAAATTTCATGAAAACCATAAAGTTTTCAAAATACATAGATGTCATAACTGTATCTCAAAACACTTCGGCTCAAATCTTCACAAATATGTCTAAAACAAAACTTTTGTGATATCAAATAAACCATACACTTTAATCATGAAGCTAAAACTCAAAATATTATAGAAATAACACTTAATATTTCCAAACGAAACTTGTATCAAATAGTAAAGCAAGTTAAGAGACATATAAATATGCAAGTAGATAATCAATATACCCCAAATATGAACTTGAAAATTTGAAGGAGAAAAGCTTTGAGTTTCTTTTGGTCAAAGAGACAATAGTATTAATTCCACGAATGATGAGATTGTGACTTCTTTATTATTATTATTATATTTTTTTCATTATATATATATATATATATTATTTAAATAAATGTATCGAATTTATGTTTAATTAGCATCATATGAGTATTTTTTGGGGTCTTACACGTATAATCTTTGAATTGGAAATTTTGGGACTCGTGTCTTAATAAATTATAAATATATTTTTCGCTGTAAAGTTAAAACGGTAATAAATTAATTATTGCATGATAATTATTGGTGAGAGTCGAGGGCCCCATACCATAACGTGTGGGGCCCTCGACTTTCACCGGTAATTATCATGGGATAATTAATTAAATTAGCGTTTTAACTTTGCAACGGAAAATATGATTTGAAATTTGTTATGACACGAGCCCAAAAATATCATTTCAAAAATACAATCGATATTATTTTATATAATATCAAAATAGAGTGACATATAATTTATAATAGTCGAGGCACCACAACTCACATAGGATGTTACTCAATAAACAGTTACCTATATCAAGAATTAAAATCTTTCGAAGGAAATGAATATTTAACAACAGTTGAAATATCCACGTCTTTAAATAATTTATTATCAAAGATAGTCTTCATAATCGATGTATACATATAGAAAGTAGACTGTGACGACTTCATACTTCAAAACGAAGGCGACACGTCGTACACAGCCATATGTCACGTGTCGATTCTTCAGACCGAAACATCGTGCGATACTTACCTGCGAAGATACTAAGTAAGCCTAAAACAACACAAGGAATCAAAGAACTTTGAAAGAAAGCGTGAGAGAATAAGTGTATTGCTTGAATGCTAGAAAACTTGGTGTCTTTACAAAATAGGAGGGCAAGGCTACTTATACTAATCCCCCTCCCAAATGAATGGTTAAGATTCAATCCATCCTACGATGGAGATTAAGTCTTAAAATATTCTAGGATATTTACAACAATGAGCATTCTAGAATGTCTTAGCTTGAAGTATTCTAGAATACTCTACATTACAAGAGAAATAACAAGTAAGACCTAGAAGCTTCCGGGTTGCTCCAACGTGTTCTCCAAGCTTCTGGAACGTGCAGAAGCCTCCAAATTCGTCGGAATCTTCTAGAAAGTTACGGAAAGTGACATCCTCCCCCGCCCATTTCAGACCCTATCGGCTATAATTTGCTCAACTTCTCGATCATATGACACATTTACTCCAAGAGGTGCTTGTTGAGACGATCCACGGCTTGGGTCTTCCTTGTCTTCATCATAGGCCTTGAGTAAACTGACATGAAAGACTGGGTGGAGCTACCACGTCCATCCGAAGGGGGAAGTCCCACAATGAAGTCCATGGAAACACTTTCCCATGGGCGTTCGGCGACAGGTAAAGGTTGGAGGAGCCCCTTTGGTGCATGCGTCTCTATTTTGTCTTGTTGGCATACAAGACAAGTCTTGACAAATGCCTTGACGTCATTCCGCATGTGAGGCCAGTAATAACGCTCTTCCACTAGAGCCAGTGTACGATGAATCCCAGGGTGGCCCGCCCATTTGGAGTCGTGACACTCTTGCATGATCTCCCTTCTCAGATTGTCATGAGATGGTACATATAAACGCCCTCCCTTGGTGGGTATGAGCTCACCCTCAGTCCAAAATATTCTAGTCTTCCCCTCTTTGATATGATTTTGGATTGAGGGTCAAGGGATGTACCAATTTTGATTCGTTCCACCATGGTCCCTTGGGCTCGTGATATGGTTGCAAGAGTTGTTTTTCTGCTAAGTGCATCCGCCACTAAGTTTACCTTCCCGGGCTTGTATTGAAGAACATAATCAAACTCAGCAAGGAAGTCTTGCCATCTTGCTTGCTTTGGGGACAACTTCTTTTGCGTTTGAAAGTAACTTGTGGCCACATTATCTGTCATGACCACAAACTGTGAGCCGGGTAGGTAATGTAGCCAAGTTCTTAGACAATGTACCACCGCGGTCATTTCTTTCTCTTGGACGGTATAGCACCTCTCGGTGTCATTCAACTTCCGGCATTCAAATGCAACCGGATGTCCCCCTTGCATAAGCACACCCCCAATGATTCTGATGCATCCGTGTGCACTTCAAAAGTCTTGGCATAATCGGGCAAAGCCAATACGGGCTCCTTTATGATGGCGCTTTTGAGATTCTCGAATGCTTGGTTGCACATAACATCCCACTCCCATATCCGCCCCTTCTTGAGCAAGTCCGTCAGTGGTGTAGTGATGTGCGAATATCCTTCAATGAAGCGCCGATAAAAGTTGGCCAGACCCAAGAATGATCGTAGCTTCGTGACTTTTGTGGGAACCTCCCACTCTTGGATGGCCTTCACCTTAGTTTTATCCATGCGCATGCGCCCTCGTCCCACGATATGTCCCAAAAAGGCAACCTCCGGTTGGGTAAATGCACATTTCTCTTTTTTGACATACAACTCGTTGGCCCGAAGAACTTCAAACACTTGCTTTAGTTGTTGCACTTGTTGCTCAAGTGTTTGACTATACACCACAATATCATCAAGGTAAACAACCACAAATTTATCTAAATAGGTTTGGAGTACCTTGTTCATAAGAGTGCAGAAGGATGCCGGTGCATTGATGAGACCAAATGGCATCACCAAGAATTCAAATGCTCCATATCGGGTAGTACAAGCGGTCTTCGCAATGTCCTCTTCCGCTATCCTCACTTGTCAATAACCTGATCTCAAATCCAGTTTTGAGAAGTACCTTGCCGTTCCCAGTTGATCAAAGAGGTCGGCAATGAGGGGGATAGGATACTTATTCTTAACAGTGAGTTTGTTGAGTGCCTGATAGTCAATACACATTTGAACGAAACCATCAGCCTTTCTTTGGAATAGCACCGGAGCTCCATAAGGTGACTTGGATGGACGTATGAAACCCGCGTCCAAGAGTTCCTTTAGTTGTTTGCGGATCTCCTCAAGCTCAGGACGAGACATTCGGTATGGTGCTCTAGATGGTGGTGGAGCACCAGCATGATCCACTTCCCCTTTGAGGTGGAAGTCTCTTTTGGTAGTTCCTTCGGCATAATATCTTTGAAGTACCCCAACACGTATTGGATCTCCTTTGGGATAGGGATGCCCGATTGTCCATCGTCTATTGATTTTAAGGCGGCAACAAATGTGATCTCATTCTTTTGCAACCCCTTTGTGAGTTGCATAGCAGATAAAAGTTTGGTTGCCAGACCAACTTCTCTTTTGATGGGCACAACACATGGGTGCTTTGATCCAAGATGCATAAAGAGTTGGAAAAAGGGACAATCATGGCAAATATATGATCCAAGAAATATATGCCAATCACCATCTCATAATCATCCATGGGAACAACAGAAAAATTGGCCTTACCTTGCCATGCTCCGATGCTAAGTTGTGTATTACGAACCGTGCCCATGACCGAAACTTCTTTGGAGTTCACCGTCTTAAGAAATCCGCCATCTTTATATGGTCGAAGATTAAGTTTAGTGGCCACTTCTTGGGCGATGAATATCTCGGAGACACCGGTGTCAAGAAGAGCATTGAGCTTGTGTCCCGCGATCTGTGCCTCTACGAACATCATTCCTTTAGGTTGTCCGAACACCTCATTCTTCATGGTGTTGAGACGGCGAAGTGCTCCAAGTTGTGCGGTCTCCTGGTCTTGTTCCTCCTCTTCTTTAAGGCGGAAAGCTTGGAACATTTGGGCATTCCCTTGTCCAATGAGGTCCACCACATAAGAAACAAGAGATGTTGGCCTTGTCATATTTCTTCTCGGGTGCCTTTCCGTTGAAGAATGGTTTCTTATGTGAGTGACCTTCCTTGTTGGTGTGCTCTTTGCCTTTATATCCCCCTCATTTGTTTGGCTTGGGGGTGTCGGCTTCCTTGAATTCGATGAGTGATTCGGCTACGGCAATGGCTTGAGACAATGTTTGCACTCCACGACGTTGTAACTCTAGCTTGGCCTAGTTCTTATCCATGAATGTGAACAAGGCATCTTTATCACTCATCTCGGGTACCTCCAACAAGAGTTCTTGGAACTCTCGGCAATAGTCCTTTACTTCTCCCTTTTGAGCAAGGCGACGTAGCTTCGCCCGGGCCTCATCCTCGGCATATTCCGGGTAGAATTGATGTTTGAGTTTGGTCACGAACTCCTTCCAATTTTCAATAAGGGTGCCCCCGCGCCTAGTATCATCCCACCTACGTCTCCACCAAGTCATAGCAACATCATTTAAGTATAAGGAGGCCGTTCGTACCTTAGTAGTGTCATCCATGACACCCATGCAATCGAAGTATTGCTCCAAGCCCCATATGAAGTTGTCGATATCCTTAGCCACTCGCTTTCCCGCATAAGCTTGTGGTTTTGGCACGTCCACCCTAAATGGTGTATGAGCAATGAGCCCTCCCCGTCCCATGTTTGCTCGACATGACGATAGCTCCCCTTTGAGTTCTTTCACCTCTGATACCACTTGTCACGTGTCAATTCTTTAGACCGAAACACCGTGCGGCACTTAAGTGATCCTTGCCTGCGAAGGTGCTAAGTAAGCCTAAAACAACACAATGAAGCAAAGAACTTTGAAAGAAAGCTTGAGAGAATAAGTGTATTACTTGAATGCTATAAAACTTGGTGTCTTTACAAAAGAGGAGGGCAATGCTACTTATACTAACCCCCCCCCAAATGAATGGCTAGATTCAATCCATCCTACGATGGAGATTAAGTCTCCAGAATATTCTAGGATATTTACAACAATGAGCATTCTAGAATGTCCTAGCATGAAGTTTTCTAGAATACTCTACATTACAAGAGAAATAACAAGTAAGACCTAGAAGGTTCCGAGGTGCTCCAACGTGTTCTCCAAGCTTCTGGAACGTGCAGAAGCCTCCAAATTCGTCGGAATCTTCTAGAAAGTTACGGAACATGACACATAGCTCTGAATCCAGTGCAACCCTCCATAATTGTCATCGCTTCCTGATCTGATTACCAACCCACACAAAAGTAGGTAACTGCCCCGAGGAGGTGAGCAATAACCCAGTATGAAAAGACCAAGGTAAATGCAACATGCACTATAATGAATGATATGTGGATGCAATGCATGATCAAGGTAAATCCACATGCACGGGTAATCGGAATAACGGTAGCTGCACAATCGGTAAATGCAGCGCAATAGCTCGAGCAATAGGCAAGTGTCACGTTCTAGAAGCTTGGAGAACACATTGGAGCACCCCGGAAGCTTCTAGGTTTTACTTGTTATTTCTCTTGTAATGTAGAGTATTCTAGAATACTTCATGCTAGGACATTCTAGAATGCTCATTGTTGTAAATATCCTAGAATATTCTGGAGACTTAATCTCCACCGTAGGATGGATTGAATCTTAGCAATTCATTTTGGAGGGGGATTAGTATAAGTAGCATTGCCCTCCTCATTTGTAAAGACACCAAGTTTTCTAGCATTCAAGCAATACAATTATTCTCTCAAGCTTTCTTCCAAAGTTCTTTACTTCCTTGTGTTGGTTTAGGCTTACTTAGCATCTTCGCAGGCAAAGATCGCTTAAGTGCCGCACGGTGTTTCGGTCTGAAGAATCAACACGTGACAAGTGGTATCAGAGCTAGGTTCAAGGCTCAAACTCAAAGGAAGCATCAACACTAGCACCATGTCGGAAGTCACTGATCAATCGAACAAGGGCCGAAGGGAAAAGTCGAGGGACATTGTGAGTGCCTTCGACGCTCGTCTTGCAAAGTTGGAACTTGCCTTTGCCGACTTCGTGGAGAAGGAGCATGAGGATGAAAGCCAAGAAGGAATTCGTGGGGAATTTAAGGAGCTCTCAATGCTTTGACAGGGACATTCCAAACTAAGAACGACCAGTTGGAAGCCATGATCGGAGCGCTACAAGCCGAGATGAAAGAGCTCAAAGGGGAGCTAGCGTCATGTCGAGCAAACATGGGACGTGGAGGGCCCATTGCTCATACACCAGTGAGGGTGGATGTGCCAAAACCACAAGCTTATGTGGGAAAGCGAGTGGCTAAGGACATCGACAACTTCTTATGGGGCTTGGAGCAATACTTCGATTGCATGGGTGTCATGGATGACACCACTAAGGTACGAACGACCGCTTTATACTTAAATGATGTTGCTATGACTTGGTGGAGACGTAGGTGCAATGATACTAGACGTGGGGGCGCCCTTATTGGAAGTTGGAGGGAGTTCGTGACCGAACTTACAAATCAATTCTACCCGGAATATGCCGAGGATGAGGCCCAGGCGAAGCTACGTCTTGCTCAAAAGGGAGAAGTAAGGGACTATTGCCGAGAGTTCCAAGAACTCTTGCTGGAGGTACCGGAGACGAGTGATAAAGATGCCTTGTTCACATTCATGGATGGCTTAAAGAACTGGGCCAAGCTAGAGTTACAACGTCGTGGAGTGCAGACATTGTCTCAAGCCATCGCCGTAGCCGAATCACTCATCGAATAGAAAGCCGACGCCCCCAAGCCAAACAAAGGAGGGGGATATAAAGGCAATGAGCACACCAACAAGGAAGACCACTCACATAAGAAACCATTCTTCAACGAAAAGGCACCCGAGAAGAAATATGACAGGGCCAACATCACTTGTTTCTTATGCGACGGACCTCATTGGGCAAGGGAATGCCCAAAACGTTCCAAGCTTTCTGCCTTAATTAAAGAAGAGGAGGAACGAGACCAGGAGACCGCACAATTTGGAGCCCTTCGCCGTCTCAACACCATGAAGAATGAGGTGTTCGGGCAACCTAAAGGAATGATGTTCATAGAGGCACAATTCGGGGGACATAAGCTCAATGCTCTTCTTGACACCGGTGCCTCCGAGATATTCATCACCCAAGAAGTGGCCACGAAACTCAATCTTCGCCCATATAAAGATGGCGGGTTTCTTAAGACGGTGAACTCCAAAGAAGTTCCGGTTATGGGCACGGTTCGTAATGCACAACTTAGCATCGGAGCATGGCAAGGTAAGGCCAATCTTTCTATTGTTCCCATTGATGATTATGAGATGGTGATTGGCATATCTTTCTTGGATCATATATTTGCCATGATTGTCCCATTTTCTAATTCTTTATGCATCTTGGATCCAAAGCACCCATGTGTGGTGCCTATTAAAAGAGAAGTTGGTCCGGCAACCAAAATCCTATCAGCTATGCAACTCATAAAGGGGTTGCAAAAGAATGAGACCACATTTGTTGCCGCCTTAAAGTCAATAGAGGAAGGACAATCGGGAATCCCTATCCCAAAGGAGATCCAATACGTGTTGGGGTACTTCAAAGGTATTATGCCCAAGGAGCTACCAAAGAGACTTCCACCTCAAAGGGAAGTGGATCATGCCATCGAGCTCGCCTAGGGTGCCTCACCACCATCTAGAGTACCATACCGAATGTCTCCTCCCGAGCTTGAGGAGATGCGCAAGCAACTAAAGGAACTCTTGGATGCGGGTTTCATACGTCCATCCAAGTCACCTTATGGAGCTCCGGTGTTATTCCAAAGAAAGGCTGATGGTTCCTTTCGAATGTGTATTGACTATCGGGCACTCAACAAACTCACTGTTAAGAACAAGTATCATATCCCCCTCATTGCCGACCTCTTTGATCAACTTGGAAGTGCAAGGTACTTCTCAAAACTGGATTTGAGATCGGGTTATTGGCAAGTGAGGATAGCGGAAGAGGACATTACGAAGACCGCTTGTACTACCCGATATGGAGCATTTTAATTCTTGGTGATGCCATTCGGTCTCACCAATGCACCGGCAACCTTCTGCACTCTTATGAATAAGGTACTTCAACCCTTCTTGGATAAATTTGTGGTTGTTTACCTTCATGATATTGTGGTGTATAGTCAAACACTTGAGCAACATGTGCAACATCTAAAGCAAGTGTTTGAAGTTCTCCGGGCCAATGAGTTATATGTCAAGGAAGATAAATGTGCATTTGCCCAACCGGAGGTTGCCTTTTTGGAACATACGTGGGACGAGGGGGCATTCGCATGGATAAAACTAAGGTGAAGGCCATCCAAGAGTGGGAGGTTCCCACAAAAGTCACAGAACTACGATCATTTTTGGGTCTAGCCAACTTTTATCGGCGCTTCATTGATGGATATTCACACATCACTACACCCCTAACGGACTTGCTCCAGAATGGGTGAATATGGGAGTGGGGTGTTAAGTGCAACCAAGCATTCGAGAATCTCAAGAGCGCCATCATAAAGGAGCATGTATTGGCTTTGCCCGATTATGCCAAGACTTTTGAAGTTTACACAGATGCATCAGACTTTGCCATTGGGGGTGTGCTTATACAAGAGGGACATCCGGTTGCATTTGAAAGCCGGAAGTTGAATGACACAGAAAGGCGTTATAACCGTCCAAGAGAAAGAAATGACCGCGGCGGTACATTGTCTAAGAACTTGGCGACATTACCTACTCGGCTCTCAGTTTGTGGTCATGACAGATATGTGGCCACGAGTTACTTTCAAACGCAAAAGAAGTTGTCCCCAAAGCAAGCAAGATGGCAAGACTTCCTTGCTGAGTTTGATTATGTTCTTCAATACAAGCCTGGGAAGGTAAACTTAGTGGCGGATGCACTTAGCAGAAAATCAGTTCTTGCAACCATATCACGAGCCCAAGGGACCATGGTGGAGCGAATAAAAAATGGTACATCCCTTGATCCTCAAGCCAAAACCATTCTAGCCTATATCAAAGAGGGAAAGACCAGAAGATTTTGGACTGATGGTGAGCTCATGCACACCAAAGGAGGGCGTTTATACGTACCATCTCATGACAATTTGAGAAGGGAGATCATGCAAGAGTGTCGCGACTCCAAATGGGCTGGCCACCCTGGGATCCATCGCACACTGGCTCTAGTAGAAGATCGTTATTACTGGCCTCACATGCGGGATGACGTTGAGGCTTTTGTCAAGACTTGTCTTGTATGCCAACAAGACAAAGTGGAGACACATGCACCAAAGGGGCTCCTCCAACCTTTACCTGTCGCCGAACGCCCATGGGAAAGTGTTTCCATGGACTTCATTGTGGGACTTCCCCCTTCGGATGGACGTGGTAGCATTATCGTGGTCGTGGACCGGTTTTCAAAGTATGCAACCTTCATACCGGCCCCCAAAGATTGCACTGCTGAACAAGCTGCTGGTTTATTTCTCAAACATGTTATCAAGTATTGGGGAGTTCCAAGCCACATCATTAGTGATCGAGATCCACGATTCACGGGCAAGTTCTGGACGGAACTCTTTAAAATCCTTGGTTCGCAGCTAAACTTTTCAACCAGCATGCATCTACAGACGGATGGACAGACGGAACGAGTCAATGCCTTGCTAGAGGCATATCTTAGACACTTCGTGAGTGCAAGCCAACGGGATTGGGCCAAGCTACTTGATGTAGCCCAATTCTCATTTAACCTTCAACCGAGTGAGGCCACGAAAAAGAGTCCATTCGAACTAGTCCTTGGCCGTAGACCATGCACCCCACAAGACATTGCCACATGATATACAGGGACAAGTCCAGCTGCCTATAAGTTTGCAAGGAATTGGCAAGAACAAGCTGACATTGCCAAGTCCTATCTCCACCAGGCATCCAAGAAAATAAAGAAGTGGGACATAAAACGGAGGCAGCAGAGTTCAAGGTGGGAGACCTTGTGTTGGTAAAGATCTACACCCAATAAAAACAAAGGGGCTTCATAAAGGTCTTCTCAGGAGATATGAAGGGCCTTTTCGCATCGAGAGATGAGTAGGCGAAGTGGCCTACAAGTTGGAGTTGCCGCCAAAACTAAAGAAGTTCCATCCAGTCTTTCATGTCAGCTTACTCAAGGCCTATTATGAAGACAAGGAAGACCCAAGCCGTGGATCGTCTCAACGAGCACCTCTTGGAGTAAAGGTGTCATATGATCGAGAAATGGAGCAAATTATAGCCGACAGGGTCGTTCGAAGGAAGTACCATCCACCATGCCACCAATATCTTATCAAGTGGAAACGACTTCCAGACAGCGAGGCAAGTTGGGAACCCTCTGAGGGACTATGGCAATTCAAAGAGCTAATTGACAAATTCCACCATAGCAACGAGGGCATTGTCGAAATGAGCAGGGGAGGATGTCACGTTCCGTAACTTTCTAGAAGATTCCGACAAATCTGGAGGCTTCTGTACGTTCTAGAAGCTTGAGAACACATTGGAGCACCCCGGAAGCTTCTAGGTCTTACTTATTAATTTATCTTGTAATGTAGAGTATTCTAGAATACTTCATGCTAGGACATTTTAGAATGCTCATTGTTGTAAATATCCTAGAATATTCTGGAGACTTAATATCCACCGTAGGATGGATTGAATCTTAGCCATTCATTTGGGAGGGGGATTAGTATAAGTAGCCTTGCCCTCCTCATTTGTAAAGACATCAAGTTTTTTAGCATTTAATCAATACAATTATTCTCCCAAGCTTTCTTTCAAAGTTATTTGCTTCCTTGTGTTGGTTTAGGCTTACTTAGCATCTTCGCAGGCAAAGATCGCTTAAGTGCTGCACGGTGTTTCGGTCTGAAGAATCGACACGTGACACAAGGCTCAGCTACACTGCTGTAGCGACCACTCTTCCGCCAGTCTACTACCGTGTGCCGGTCACCTCGCCAGGGATTACGAATATATTGCGCCTTATCGGCCTGCAACATCCCTCGGGCTATTCGCAGCTCCGTACCATCCCAATAAATACCTCGATCCACACACAACGTCAAAAGGGTCATCAAATAGAATCAATGCTCAATATGCAATATAATGGTGTATCAAGCATCGATGCTACATATGTACAGAAAAATACACGTGTAAAATAGATTTTTTTTCCGCACCGATGTTTATGCACTGTCAAAATAAATCCACGTAGACAAGTAAATGTCATATAAACCACGTTCAACAAATATCAAACACCAAGGGTACCTATTATATATAATGTAACATACCTTTCCAATTTATAATTCGATGCACATCTGATATTATTCTGCAGGTGGATGATTAATCACCCTATAGTATCCACAATAATCGACGATTGATACAAAATTGATTTCAATGCTCAACTTTAAAACTTTAATTTGAAAATCGGAACTTTCATCACTTTACACTAATATGATTTGAACCATGCCTATTCTCTTATAATCCAACTAAGACACCTACTGTTGACACATACTCATTATTGTTTGGTTTGGACTCAATCTTTAAGAACCTCAAGTGAAGTTTGAATCATTCATATCAAACCATAGCATGCTTTATATATATATATATATATATATATATATATATATATATATATATATATATATAATACTAATTAATTGTTTTAATGTGATATCTTTTATGATTTTACGATTATTTTTGGGGTCTTACACACTAGATTAAAGATACACATCACTAATGATTGGTCATATTCTCGCTCTTTCCTAGTCATAACAATAAAACACGTTTCTGCAGAGTCTCTATAGATAATGGAACAATAGACAAAGAATTGAAACACAAAAATCCCTATACGACACAATAGATCAGTTTTTCCATCAATAAGCTACCAAGACCATGGAGGCGAAGAATCTATTTCACTAATTCAAACATATGTTTTCACACTCTACTAATTCATTATCTGAAACACAAAAGTGTCTACGAAGGAAAAGAAAATCAAAAGGCAAGCTGTAAAAAAGAAGAGAAATTTCACACCGTAAAATATTGTAATACATTTTGCTTCTGCAAGCGTCATTGAAGCGACATTCATTCGATTCACTGCCGTAACTTTAAATCATCGGATGAGAATATAATTCACGGAAGAAATTGAATCCAAAGCTAGTAAATGGAGGAGAGATTCATCGGCGCACGGCGGCTGGCAGTGAAAAGGAGGACCGATGGTCAAGGTGGCGAAGAGTGGAGCTGAGGAGAAAGGAACCAGCGAGTGGATAGAAACTTGGAGATTGTTGAAATATTGCAAATACAGAGTATAGACTTACATTTAATATTTGTTTTAAAAATATCATATTACAAAAAAATACTTTATTATTATATATATCTGATGTGATCTGTTATTTTACGTGTTTGGTAGAATTAAATGTTTACGAAAAATAAAAGGAATACACCAAGATTTTACGTGGAAAACCCTCAAATTGAGAGAAAAACCACGGGACCTAGTCCAGTATAAAGCTTCACTATAAATATTGATGATTTACAAGATGATCTGGACACAAAAATAATCACTCAATGACTTATACGACTACTGTTAGCGAAATTATAAAAAAGACCGAACAGACTCAAGTTTGCTCTCTTCGGAGTCTTTTTGCCCAGAAAAATCCAACCCTCTCTGTGATGACATCCGTGGGTATTTATAGGACTGTTCCTAGTGATTGACTCGCGGGAGGTCCGGAACACGATGTCACATGATCGTGGATTAACTGGAGCCTCACGCGTCCGAGATATCCGCGCCCCATTACTACACGTTCATTCACGCCGGTTAATTTGTTAGTTACTCCCGAGTTTTCCGCTAATCTTTGACCAGAAAACGATGAGGGTTAGCAGATGTTCGGTAAAACCCTGCTCGGTGCTATCTGTTCGGTGCACTCTGTTCGGTATATGACTTGTTCGGCGCTTGTGGGGATTTTACCCGAGGAGGTCAATATTTCATATGACATCACCTCACCCCCCTAAAGTAAAGCAAGACGAGACTTTTGAAGTCTTGTTTTATTGCTTTCGGGTAAAATCCAAACTTAACCTGCTCGGGATATTTTGCCGCCCTTTTTTCCCGCCCAAATATTTCAAATGCCGCGCGACGTTTCGTTTCCCGAGGCTATTTTATAACCGTCCATTCCCTTATTTTTGGACGGTAAGGATTAAATGACTGTTCACATGGTCCCCGCTATAAATACCCCTCCATTTTCTTCATTTGTTTTTACTTTACTGCATTTTGCTTCCGAGCTAGCACCAGACGGTCGAACAACTTGTCTCACCAGTTCCCTTCTTTTTTAATCACCTAAGTATGGTTTCTTCCTCAGCTGATTCTTCATTGCAAGCTATAGATAGGTTTACCGAAAGAGATGCTCTTAGCCCCTCTCCTCAAGCCTCTTCCTCTTTTGATAGTGACAAAACCCTAAGCTCTTCTGCTGCGTCGGCTGCTCATAAACAAGAGCAGAAACGTGCTACGGAGCGAGATTTAGTTAAAGCCAAGGTTCCTTGGTTCGAGATCTTCGAGTCTGAGGTTAAATTGCCTCAGCAACTCATCAATATCCGAACTAAATGGGGGATTTCTGAGGGGACTTCTATTATTGCTCCCCCTTCTGGATCTCGTCCCCACTTACCCCCTAAGGGGTATTTTCCTTTCTATATAGACCAACTCCGAGGAGGGCTCCGTTTTCCCGTCCCTTCTTTCTTTATTGAAGTGGCCTCCTACTTCTGCGTTTCCCTTAGTCAATTATTTCCCAATAGCTATAGGTTATTAGCAGGCTTCTTCATAGTTCTTTCTTATCTGGGTTTTACCCCTACTCCCGAGCTTTTTCATTGTTTCTTCCAACTGAACAAGAAAGAGATCGGGCTTTTTTACTTTTCCTCAAGGACAGGGGTTGGCTTCCTCAAAAAATACCCCTCGTCTATAAAAAATTGGAAAAACTCTTACTTCTTTGCTCGTCCCCTCCAGCCTTGGGATTGCCCTATGGAGTGGAGGGAAAATCTCCCGAGGGGGAAATCGATCAAGGGTCACCTTGAGGAGGAACCGTATTTGTCGGTTCGTCGTGCACTTGGCGATCAGTGTTTTAATTTGATGGAGCTGATTGACGACGGACTGCTATACTTGTTCCAATTGAGCCCCAAGGGTGTATCCTTGAACATGCCCCTCGGTGAGTGTTTTCCAAGTAATCTTCTTCGTTTAACCTTTAACTTATCATGTTCGGACTAATATTTCTCTGCTTTTTTTCAGAAACAAAAATGATGAAGGCAATGATAGCCGAGAAGCTAAGGGAGAAGAGCCAAAAAGGCCAAACTTCTAAGGCTGCTGCTACTCCTGCACCTCCCCCTTCTATTGAGATTTTGACTCCTTCTGAGGAGAAGGCTTCACCTGAGAAGACTCATGCTCTTCATCGCAAGAGAAAGACTACTCCCGAAGGTCCAAGTTCTTCGCCCCAAGCACCTCCTACTAAGAAAACTTCTTCTTCCCTCATCCCTTCCGAACCTCGAGCCTCCTCTCAACCCGCTCTCGGTGTCTCCCGGCCTTCCTCGAGATACCATATCCCCTCGTGGACTTACTCCCCCACTGTTCCACTACTGAAAAAACCCGATCCCAAAGCCTCCCATTCCATGTTGTGCTATACCCCCAACCCTGCTGATCGGAAATACCTCGGGGAGCTGGCTTTCAGCAACTTGGTGAATGATTTCTCCTCCTCCTTTACTCAGGTAAATGTTTTATACCCATTAATTTGCTCCGTTTGTCTTTTTTCAATACCTTCATTTGTTATTTTAACTTTATATATGATCTGATACAGGCCCACATGATGGCGGGTGAACTTCTCACTCGCTTTCATTCAGTTCGATTGGCTGATGGGCAAAATCAGAAGCGCATCCGGCAGTTAGAGGGTATGGGTGAGGAGTTGAAGAAAACAGTGAGCCTTTTGGAGGAGCGGCACTCGGCCCTGGTATCAGCTCGGGACAAGGCGGAGCAGGTCCTGGCAGAGGAGCGGACAAAGTTTGCTGCTCTGGAAGATGCTAACTCTACTTTGTCAGAGCAGTATAAAGCCCTGGCTGAGCAACATCAAGCTGTCTCCGAGCAGCTGGCTCAAGAGAAATCTTCCACAGCTGCTCGTGCGGAAGAACTATGGCTCTCGAAGAAAGCTGAGTTTTTGAAGTCTCCAGAGTATAGCAGCATGGTGGCTGACCGTGCTTACAAGTTCTTTGATCATGGTTTTGAAGCATGCGTCGGCCAATTTAGATCTCAAGGCTATCCTCCCGAAGAGGCTTTAAAGGACTTCCTTGACGTCAATGCTGCTCTGGAGAGCCTCACTGAGGAGCTATTTCAGCCGTAGGGTAGAGCTTTTACCTTTTATTGTATTTCTTTCTTTCTTGGAACAAACTCGCTACCCCGAGCGCAAACACTTAGGCAATTTTAGGTTTAAAACGTGGACCAAACATCCCGATCCCACGAGTAAACAACTAAAATTCCGAACAGCTCGCTACCCCGAGCACAAACACATAGGCAATTTTAGGTTTAAAACGTGGACCAAACATCCCGATCCCACGAGTAAACCGAACATCCCGATCCCACGAGTAAACCGATGATAATTTAACGTTTAAACGTGGACCAAACATCCCGATCCCACGAGTAAACCGATGATAATTTAACGTTTAAACGTGGACCAAACATCTCGATCCCACGAGTAAACCGATGATAATTTAACGTTTAAACATGGACCAAACATCCCGATCCCACGAGTAAACCGATGATGATGTAATGTTTAAATGTGGACCAAACATCCCGATCCCACGAGTAAACCATTAGAATTTCGAACAAACTCGATGAATCAAATACTTTCATTTTATTACTGCTGAATTCATAAAACAATAAAAAAAAGAAAGATTACACAAAATATTTCTTCAAGTTATGAATGTTCCAAGGTCTTACCAATTTCCGACCTTCATGATCTTCCAGCCTGTATGCTCCTCTTCCGATTACTTCCTTAATTTTGTAAGGACCTTCCCATTTGGGTGCCAACTTTTTCACCTCACCAGCAGGATTTGTTCTTCGTAACACTAAATCACCAACTTGAAATGTTCTTGATCGAACCCTTCGGTTATAGGCGTTGGTAATCCTTACTTTATATAGCTCTGTTCTTGCTACAGCTTGTTCTCTTAGCTGATCAATCTCATCTAACTCTTGCATTCTCTTAACCTCGTTCTGCTCTGGATCATAACATTGTACGCGGAGAGACTCAATCCCAATTTCTGCTGGAATGAGAGCCTCCGAACCGTATACTAGACTATATGAAGTTTCCCCTGTAGATACCCGAGGAGTTGTTCGATAAGCCCACAAGACTCCAGGTAGTTCATTTACCCATTCCCCTCGGGCCCCTTCCAGCTTCGTCTTAATCCCATGTAATAGAATACGGTTAATAACTTCGACTTGCCCATTTGATTGTGGATAGGCTACTGACGTGAATATTTGCTTGATTTTCATCTCCTCGCACCACTCCTGTATTTTCTTTCCCTGAAATTGCCTTCCATTATCCGAAATAATTCTCCTCGGTATTCCGAACCGACATACTATGCTTCTCCATAAGAATTTGATGATTTCCTCCTCAGTTATTTTTGCTAAAGGCTCGGCTTCCACCCATTTCGTAAAGTACTCAACTGCTACTAGGAGGAATTTTCTTTGCCCCGTGGCAAGGGGAAAAGGTCCGACGATGTCCATCCCCCATTGATCAAAGGGACAGGAAGTGATACTGCTATTTAAGACCTCTGCGGGTATGTGAGATAAATTTGCATGTTTCTGGCAATTGTTACAATTTTTAACAATTTTTTCGGCATTTTCTCTCATACTGGGCCAATAATATCCTGCCCGAAGGGCTTTCTGATATAACATATTACTTCCCGAATGATTCCCACAACAGCCTTCGTGAATCTCCTTTAGTAAATGTTCTCCTTCTTTTGTTGATGTGCATTGCAAGAAGGAAACTGAAAATCCCCTTTTGAACAATTTACCTTCTGCTAACACAAAACGCCTCTCCATTCTCTTCACCCGAGCAGCTTCCTTTGGATCTAACGGCAACACTCTATTTTTCAAAAATTTAATGATATGCTCCCGCCAATCAGATATGATACAAGGCTCCAAATTCATTATATTGTTGATTGCTATGTGTGAGACCAAAAGATCTTGTACCAGCACTTTCCTGTTCTTCCACTCATGGATGGAGCTGGCCAACTTTGCAAGTGAGTCTGCTCGGTCATTATCCTCTCGTGGTATTTGCTTTAACTCTACTTCCTGGAACTGAGTCGTTAATAATTGAGCCTTCTACACATATTTTTTCAGCTTTTCTTCTTTCACCTTGTACACCCCATTTACCTGTTGTACAACCAGCATTGAATCCATGAACACTTTTACTTTCCGAGCTCCGGCGTCTAATGCTACTTGTAAACCAGATAGGAGAGCTTCGAATTCGGCTTCATTGTTTGAGGAATGAAAACCGAACTGAATAGCTATGGAAACTTCCTCTCCTTCTGGACTAATCAGTATAATTCCTGCCCCGCTTCCCTTCTGAGTAGATGACCCATCTACGAAGAGGCTCCAATATTTTTCTTCGCTAGTATGAGTTACTTCCACCAAAAAATCAGATAAGGCCTGAGCCTTAATGGTATTCCGAGGCTGATAAGAAATATCGAACTCGCTCAATTCTGTGGCCCATTTCACCATCCTTCCTGAAATTTCAGCTTTCGACAAGAGCCTTCCTAAAGAAGTGCTCGTTACCACCATGATAGGGTGAGATAAAAAATACGGCCGAAGCCTTCTTGCAGTAATTACCAGAGCCAAAGCTAACTTTTCAATCTCAGGATATCTTTGTTCAGCTCCTTGCAAGGCTCGGCTGACATAATATACCGGTTGCTGCCGTCCCAATTTCTCTTGAATTAATACCGAGCTGACAACTTCCTCGGTTACCGACAACTAGACGAGGAGGGTCTCATTATGCTTGGGTTTATTCATTAAGGGTAACTGAGCTAAATATTCTTTCAAGTCTTCGAAAGCCTTCTGACACTGATCATCCCACTCGAACTGCATTCCTCGCCTTAGTGCTTTAAAGAAAGGCAAACTCCTATCAGCCGATCTAGATATGAATCGACTAAGTGCTGCTATTCTTCCTGCTAACCTTTGTACTTCGTTCAAGGTCCGAGGAGGGTTCATTTCTTGGATTGCTCGTATTTTTTCAGGGTTAGCTTCCACACCTCTCTCTGTAACCATGTACCCCAAGAATTTTCCACTATGAATTCCGAAGGTACATTTGGCTAGATTTAACTTCATGCCAAATCTTCTTAAAGTGGCAAAGACTTTCTCCATATCCTCTATCAGATTTTGGGCCTTCTTGCTTTTGATCAGGATGTCATCAACATAAACCTCCACGTTCCGTCCTATTTGATCTTTGAACATCTTATCCATCAGTCTCTGATAAGTAGCCCCAGCATTTTTTAATCCGAAGGGCATAACGACATAACAAAAGTTCCTCCCGTTGTGGCAAAGCTAACCTTGGACTGATCCTCGCGGGCTAAGGGGATTTGATGATATCCCTGATAAGCATCCATAAGACATAACAGCTCATGTCCCGCAGTAGAATCTACTAATTGATCAATCCTCGGTAATGGGTAACAATCTTTGGGACACGCTTTGTTCACGTCCCGAAAATCTACACACATCCTCCACTTATCTCCCGTTTTAGGTACTAGAACCACATTTGAGAGCCATGTAGGGAAACTAATCTCCCGTATATGACCTGCTTTCAACAACTCTTCTACTTGTTTAGCTATAACGGCATCCTTCTCGGGTCCGAAATGCCTTCTCTTCTGTTTAATTGCCCGAGCACCCGGATCAACATTTAGATGATGCTCAGCAATCTCTGGTTTTACCCCAATTAACTCAGAGGAATTCCAAGCGAATACATCCACGTTATCTATTAAGCATTCAATCACCCTTTTCCTCAATTCGGGATCCAACTTAGATCCAATGTGAGTAGTTTTCGCCGGGTGACCTAACTCGATACTCATGAATTCCTCCTCGGGGATTATCCGCTCCTCCTCCTCGGGCTGTCCATGTTTCCTCTTATTACTTCCTCGCTCCCCATCTTCTCCATTTTTTCCTTTGTCTTGCTTCAACTATTGCACATAGCATTTTCTTGATGAACTTTGACTTCCCCTTACTTGTCCCACTTTCTCTCCTACCGGGAATTTTATCTTCAGGTGGTAAGTAGAAGCAACTGCTTCGAAGGCCGTTAACGCCGGCCGACCCAATATTATATTATAGGAGGAGGGTGCATCCACTATGAGGAAGGTGATCATCTTCGTCTTTGTCTTGAACTCCTCTCCTAATGTGACGGGTAAAGACACTTGTCCTATAGGACTTATGGCTTCTTCAGTAAACCCATGCAAAGAAGTATTTACTTTTTTGCACAGCTATACTTCCTAATTCCATCTGCTTCAACGTACTAAGGAAGAGCACATCTGCCGAGCTGCCTGTATCGACGAAGATTCTTTGCACATTATAGTTGGCTACTGTGGCTGAAATTACCAGTGCATCCTCGTGGGGAAAATAAATCCCTTGTAAATCAGCAGGTCCGAAAGCTATAGAAGGACTCTCCTGAGTATGACTTGGATTAATGGATAACACTTCGAGTTTTCGAGCATAACCTTTTCTTGCTCGGTTAGAATCTCCACATGATGTTCCTCCCGAAATTATATGTATAGTCCCTCGGTTAGGAACATTGCTCATGGTTCTTTCCCTGGTAACTTGATTTCCTGCCTCCACTCTTTCCCCCCGTACTGCCCAAGGAACTGGCTGAAGTACTCCTCTCCCGGGATTAACATTATTCCGGGGGAAAGGAGCACTGTTTCTCAATCAGCTCCTCGCCTTACATCCATTCTTCCTTCATGAAAACTCCCTCCTCGGACACTTCCTCCTCGGAATACTCCTCTTCCATAAGGCCCCCCCCGACCCCTCTTCGGCATAATTTGATTCATGGCTACCTCCCGATAAGGTCTCATCGGTAGGTACTGATCAAAGTTCCTCTTGGGCTGTTCCAATGGCCTCTCCTTCCTATTGACTTCACCACCATTTTTTATTTCCTTCTTCTGTTTCATCCTCTGCGCTTCCTCCAAATTAATATATTTAGAGGCACGCCCCAATAATTCATCATAGTCTGACGGTGGCTTCTTGGCCAACGATCTGAACAGATCCCCCTCTCTCAACCCTTGGGTGAAAGCGCTGGCTAGTATTTCAGATGTCACATGCGGAACATCAAGGCATGCTTGATTGAATCTTTTCAGAAAATCCCGCAGGGACTCCTTATCCATCTGCCTGAGACCGAACAAGCTCAAGGCTGTTCTCTTGCAACTTCTACTGCTCGCGAATTGATGAAGGAACGACGAGCTGAATTTGGGAAAGGAATCCACTATTCCTGATGGTAACTGATTGAACCATGACTGAGCAGCGCCGGCTAAAGTAGTCAAGAACACTCTACATTTCACCCCATCTGACAGCTGATGAAGGAGTGAGGCATTCTCAAATCGAGATAAATATTCTTCTGGATCTGTGCTACCATCATAATTCCCCACACTCAAAGTTCTGAAATTAATAGGCAGAGGATCATCAATGACCTGAGGAGTGAATGGAGTGCTTCTTCTTGCCGAGTTAATACGGCCTTCCATTTTATTGCGCATTCTTTGTAGCTCCTCCTTTAGATCCTCCATTTGATGGTGCAAAGCCCTATCTATTTCATCTTTTGAACGATTAAGAAAATCTTTCGATTCTTCCGCCTCCTCCTCCGACTTCTTTATAGAAGTCGAATCTTCTTCCTCTTCTTTACTTTCTTCCTGACAGGGGGGGGGGGGATCATGAATTGCTTCATAACTTCTCCAACAGTTTTGGCAATCACCTCAGTTAAATGTTCCATGGGTATTCCTTGGGTAGGTAATACTCGTGAAACATTCTGCGATGATCCATCCTCTCCAGCCCCTTCTGGTTCTGGGCATGAACGTGGGGGAGTCATTGGTTTATCCCTCCCCGACATTGGCCCTCGCCCTTTGCTTCTAACCATTTCGCCTTGGACTCTTGATGAAAAAATCTCTGCTTCAACGTCTTTACTCTTTTTGTTCCCACAGACGGCGCCAATGATGTGATCCGTTATTTTACGTGTTTGGTAGAATTAAATGTTTACGAAAAATAAAAGGAATACACCAAGATTTTTACGTGGAAACCCTCAAATTGAGAGAAAAACCACGGGACCTAGTCCAGTATAAAGCTTCACTATAAATATTGATGATTTACAAGATGATCTGGACACAAAAATAATCACTCAATGACTTATACGACTACTGTTAGCGAAATTATAAAAAAGACCGAACAGACTCAAGTTTGCTCTCTTCGGAGTCTTTTTGCCCAGAAAAATCCAACCCTCTCTGTGATGACATCCGTGGGTATTTATAGGACTGTTCCTAGTGATTGACTCGCGGGAGGTCCGGAACACGATGTCACATGATCGTGGCTTAACTGGAGCCTCGCGCGTCCGAGATATCCGCGCCCCATTACTACACGTTCATTCACGCCGGTTAATTTGTTAGTTACTCCCGAGTTTTCCGCTAATCTTTGACCAGAAAATCGAGGAGGGTTAGCAGATGTTCGGTAAAACCCTGCTCGGTGCTATCTGTTCGGTGCACTCTGTTCGGTATATGACTTGTTCGGCGCTTGCGGGGATTTTACCCGAGGAGGTCAATATTTCATATGACATCAATATCAATCACTCGAATTCCACCATTAGATTTTTTTTTTTTAGAAGTAAACGATTTTTCATTGTTTAATCTCGATTTTCAGTGGTGATAATACTGTGAATAAAACCTAGATAATCTGATAAACTAAATTTTGTCACATTTACTTTTTAAGCTAAATGATGTGTCGCTGCATTTCCACTTTTGCAAACATTTTATGTCTTCGTTTCGTGGAATTCCATCATCATCAACTAAATAGCTAAGATAATTTCCATCGGATAAAAAATTCTCAAATTTGGAATTCAAGGCCTGAACGATATTTGTGCAATCACTTTCGAGTAGTACTCTATTCCAGCTATGCCTCCGCCATTTCAGGAGTTGTTGAGACATTATGATATTTACTACTATATGCTATACATTTACCTTGAAGATTCATTGCAATGATTCCAAATCCAGCTGAATTACATCGCTGAAAGATTGATGCATCACAGTTTATCTTGATAAGTTCAGGTGGAGATGTTTGCCAACAGGTTGAAATGTTATCTGTTGAAGCTGGACTTGTCGTGGTAATGACATTTATGAATGGCATCAAGTAATCACAAGCAAACTCCACATAACCATGTGATTCATAATTCCAACATTAGTTTGATACCTAGCCAGATTAAGCAAATATTTAAATTTATAATTCATCTTCTCATTTTGAAAAAAAATAATAATAATCTTATATAGAATAATCCTTAATCATAATGGGTAAGTTATATAAACAAATTATCCGCTCTCAAGGGGCTGTCCGAGTTGGTGGAGCACGATGAGTTCGGGACCGTAAGCCGTAAGGTCACGAGTTCGATTCCCCCTGTCAACACTTTCTCGGACCGAGTATGTCACACCGGGTTTGCCTAGAGCGATTACCAGGTTGGCGTGATTTGCAGGCTACTGCGTTAGCCCGGGGTTTACCTAGTGCACACCCCAAGGGTAGCGATGATAAGTGCATTTTTTGCACTTATATTTCTATGTTTTCCTTTTAGATTTTACTACGATTCTTGAACAATATTACGCTTTCTGGATTTTGGATGTTTCAGGAATTTAGATGAAAGTCCGAGGAAGTGTAGAAATGAGCTAAAAACGATGAAAAAAGACTTAACCGAGCTAACATGTCAAATGAAGGATTTTAAATCTTGAGTTTGGATGAATTATGAACCACCGATCGATCGTGCAATGCGAAGCCGACGAATAAAAAATGAAGACTTATTGATCGATTGGTCGAAGGATTTTCTTGCCATATTTAGAAGAGGCAAATAGGTTTTGTCCAATAAGAAATTATAATTCTACAATGACTTTTTGTAAGAGTTGACATTAGACTCTTCTTCCACAACTTATATATATCATGACATACACAACCTCCATGCCATATATACAGACACGCCTCCACCATCATTCACACCCCATCTTCCACCACCATACACCACCATTATGCTTTCATCCTAGATCTGGAACAAGCCCACAATAAGATCAAAAGGAACGATTGAGAAAGAAGCAAGAGAGGAAGCGATGATCTACGAACGGAGTCGATGCCGAAAGTTTTTCTTTTTCTTTAAACATTAGTTTTGTTTTGTTTTGCTTTTTTATGATGAAATAAGTTTGTTTATCAATATTATGGATTTGGTTTGAACCTATTATTCTTATATTGATTGAATTCATATATCCTATGTGCATGATTTATCTTCTTAATGCTTTCATGTATTGATCATCATTTGAATTGATATTAATTATTATGATTGATATCAGAAGATGATATTGTAATACAACCTAGTAAATTGTGTCATAGATTTCAGATTGAGATCGGAAGATGGGATCAAATACACGTGTGATAACAATAGATTACACAATCGAAGGCTAGTAGCTTTCATAAATCCTAATGCAATATTGATTGTTCAATAAGGATACGTAAGTTGTTTATTGCACGTTAATATTAGGTTTAATATAACCTGAAAGAATTGAATAAATTAGAAAAGCTCGTCACCTTAGAGATAGTTTGATATTTAATCGATGGTCATATGGAATTACATGTGTGAACCGACGTCTTGATATTATTCTCAATTGAAATTTTCTCGTCAACTTTGATTTGCTTGGTTGGATCATTAGTAATAGTTTATTTTAGTTAATTAATATTTTACTCAATTGATTAAATATAGTTAAAATCGTATTATTTGGTACTTACAGTTAGTTTTTGTGGATTCGACACTCTTACATCTCATAATCTATACTAAAACTTGACAACTGTGTACTTGTTGATTAATCGTTCACAATTGAGAAACTTATTGTTAAAAAAATGGCGATCACACGACTATGGGTTCCCTCATCAGCCGATTTTACAAGGAAGCCGATTTTTGTCTTTATTTAGTTTAAGTTTTGATAATAGTAAAATGAAATTTACACATTCATGACATTTTGGCTAAACACAATGAATCTTAGTTGTCTATCCTTCTTACTTGGTGGTATAATCTAGTACATGTTAGGTAATATCTAATATTATATTGGCAATCTCAAATCCAAAGTGACAATTTTATAATATTAGTTACATAGTTAAAAAAACCAAGTTTATAAAATTTGAAATTGCACTTGTAATAACATACGAAATTGGAAGTGCAATTTCTTTTTCTTCTTCTTTGTTTTTGTTTTTGTTTTTTCCATTTACGTTTACTTTTTTTTATATATACAATGACAATTTATGTTGGATTTGTATGAAAAAATTGCATCGACTGATATAGTCATATATATAATATAGTAATCAATGCACAAATTTCTTTTTTTTTTTTTTATTTAAAATTTTTTAACTGTAAATGTGCTAGTTATTTATGTATAATTTTTGATATTTCAATAATTTCTCAATCGTAAAATTTAATCACGTCATACAATTGTAAAAGAAAGTATTTAAATGAGTTAAATTTATGATATATTGGATAACATGCTTCATTTTATGTATAACTTTTGATTTCAATAATATGAAAATATAATTTTTATTTTTAAATACTTAATAATTTTTGGATAACTTTAATTAATTTTAAAAATAAAAATAAGTTACGAAAACTATATTATAAAAAATAATATTTAAATATTTTATTCATATTTAAATATTTTAATTCATATTTATAGGTTTATTTTGTGATATAACTTTCATGACATCTCGTTTAAATTTATATCTTTTTTTTTTGTTGTAAAATAAAATAGGAATAATATTTTATATATTAGTAAGAGAATCCTTTAAAAATGTAGTTGGGCATCTAAATATGTGACACCCCTTACACATATAACACATACACATGAGGCATATAACATAATATGTAATGGCAGCGGAAATTTCAATCTCATAACATCATGCAATCAAGACAATTATCATAATATAATTTACAAGGCAGTATGCCACAAAAATGACCAAGGTTGTACCCCTCATAATCCAACCAAAAACCTATACAGTATATGCAAATGATGAGCTGAGGGAGAAGGACTAGAGTCAGCCAGCCGACCTTGGATCCATACTTCCAAAATATGCAGACACACCTTGTATGTTCAAACTTTATCTACTGCGACTGAAAAATAACATTTGCATTTGGGTGAGTTGCATTCTCAATGAGCATATTCAAATAACGTAGTATTTAAAATCACATAAGCATATAATTCATATCCACATAAGCACATGAATATACTCACATGATTCATCATAATCTGTACATCAATTCGCATGATTCATATAAATGAAATGATGCACATGTATGCCTATTCTGTTATGACCCAACTAATACCAAGAACAATCCGTGATCACGATATGGCCGGCACTCTGTAGATCCCCTTTTGAGTTCTCAATTAACTCGGGATCGATATTCTTTGATTCTGTAATTCTGACCGTACTCAGAATGAAATAACACATGGTTCAAGGTCATTAGTGGCCATAACAGAGTTCTTTAATCTCTTATACATGCACATGTCATAATCATATGCATAACATCGAATCATAAGGTAAACAACATCATATAGAACGTATAACATCACGTCTCCACATGTATATTTCAGAACTCAATTTAGTTCTTGCACATCATATTGCATTCATTGCAATTCATTCATCAATTCAAGGTACTTATATAACACAAATCACATACTCATATAACATTAAATGCCAAGTTATAAGGATATACTCACAAGTTGTTGCACCTATATCGATGGTTTTGCTTAATTTGTCTTAGCTACACCCTTGTCGATATTTTGACCTATAAGTATATTAAAAATGCATAACTAAATGTAATATCATTTGTTTAATATCAAGTACAATATATGCATGCTATTAATGATACGGCTCTTTTAGATACTAGTTTATCATAAGTGTCTATATATTCCATCACAACTACTTGTATGATTAAAGGTACTGACTTGATTATTAGAAGATAATTAATTACCACTTACACTATAATTATGCACAAAGAACACACCACCATAATTGATGGCTCCTTGAGAAACATGATTTCATTTTTCAACAGTACTATCACCCTTACCCACAAACTTTCCCTGAATTATAAAACTAAGCAGTAAGAAAACTCACCCAAGTAAATCAGAATATGCAGTTGATGTAAGGATGTGAATGAACTTCTAGGTTCAAATTGTGAAGCGAATTTAGTTCTTCTCTTTATCATATGCTCTCCTTTCTCGATGGGAAATGGTAAGGAAATGTGATAAATATAATTTATTAAGTCAATATGGGTTCACATACATATCTATATCTTGACTTGCTGAAACTCTTGCACGGATGCACGTGTCTCTCACTCAGTTTGTTAAAATTCCCACAAATGTTTGTTTTAAGTGAGTTTGTTTGTTAGCTTTATATTGTGTGGTAGTCTTATAACACACAGTATTTAATCATACAAATCAATATTATTGGTGCTTGTCTCGGTCAAATGATTTCCATTCACTCCATAAATCAACGCTTATCTTTCAATTAGAGTTTCTTTATTTCCACTTTTATTTACTATATTATTCCATATAAAAATCTATTCATTATATTCTATATCTATTCACTTTAATCAATATATGCTAATATATTCAATATATTATACTATATGCACTATATATTCAATATTTATTCAATATTTCTCCAAATCTAGTCACTATCTATATCTTATTATTATTATTATTTTTAACAATAATATACATATACATATTCTTCTTCAACTTTATTCTATTCACAACCTCTATGCCTTCCAATGCACATAAAATATATGACATGATGTGTATGCATGATCATGTAAAGTGTCGGGTCATGCCAAAATATATATAGGCTACATAATAAGTTGGAAAAGTTAAAAATAGAAATAACTGTTGAAGTGTTATTTTATTTTTCGTAAGGCAATATTTTAGAGTTGAGTATTGGCAATGAACCCCCTTCTGTTTTTCCAAATAAGCTGATTATATCTATATGATTTGAAAAAAACAGTTTACCACAATGTGATTTTCAAATAGACAGTTACCTTCATATGGTTTGAAAATAGGTAGTTCACATCATATGATTTGTGAAAATGGGGAGTTTACTATATGTAGTTTGTGTAAAACACTCTCCTTATGTATGCGATGCTTTGTAAACCATATGGGAGATAAAATACACATTAAGAATATTATAGAGATAAATTGTCTATTTACAAACTACATTATATGTCGTAGTGTCTAAAACTCCAATTTTATTAAAATATTTTCTTTCGTCGTGTTGAATTTAGGTTTTTTTATATTTTACGCCAATTACTTATTTCAATTAAAAAGTACAAAGCTCGTGGGCGGCAGGATTCGAACCTGCGCGGGCAAAGCCCACATGATTTCTAGTCATGCCCGATAACCACTCCGGCACGCCCACTGTCTGTCTCAATTGCCATATATTATTTATTACTAATAACAAATGTTAAATGCACTGCTGAATTTCCTTGTTCAGGCTTGGTTGGCCACTATGATTATATGCAAGTTTCAGATTAAAATTTTCATATCAGCTGAAACATAACCCAGTTTGGCATTCCATCTCTTCCGAATTTTGAACTTGGAGAAACAATATTTGTGTCGTGAATTGTTGATTGCATTTCTTTTATCACGTCTAATACCTAACATATTCAATCACGTCTAATACTGAAATGGGCATGAGCTTTTAACATTCCGATAAAGCCGGGGAGCTCGAGACCAGGATCTCTATAATATAGTATAAAAAATGTCAAAGTATATCATGAGAATATACACTAACATAATGTCACGTTCCGAGACTGGGGCCGATTACACCGACGTTGCTTTCAAATTAAAATTAAAAAACAGCAAGCATCAAATACAGATATCAATTAACCAGTCTTTTTTATTCCATAAACAAAATTAAATTGTCTTTACAATTGAACTGATAATTAAGTAAGACTGATTTACAAATTGATAACAAAAGAAAAACACAGCGGAAGCGTAAACTACTAAAATTGATCTAAACATCAGTAGCGATTGACTCCTTGGCAGCAACCTATGATGCAAGAACACTGACACGACGATACTGACATGACACGCACAGACAAGGCGACACCGATTTTCAATAGGACACTGCTGGAACACACCTATATATTTTATATATGTTATATATGTCTAAAATTCACATTTTTCAAATTCCAAAACCATGTAAAAGTAACAAAAATATTCTTACCAAATTCAATGAAGTATATAAACAAATGCATGTCACTATATATTACTTCAATTAAAATAAAGTTTAACAACCCGTCCAAATAAAATATAACACCCAAAATATTCTTCCAAATTCATAAAGCATATAAATCAATGCGTACCACTGAAATCATCATAATATTAATCATACTAACAACAAATTTATATTATTTCAATTAACATAAAGTCTAACCAATACGTCAAAATTTCATTTTAGCCAAAAACTTTTTAAATTGTACAATTAACCCTGAAAAATGTCCTTTCTGTGTCGAACACGTCCATCAGTTGTGTACGACACGAGTGTCCAATTTGAGAGAAGTGTCTGACATGGGTGTCCGATTTAATTTTTTTAAAAAAAAAACCTTAAGGACACACCATGTGGCGTGTGCGACACATATCCTATGAGTGTCGGTGTCATAGAAATGTCGGATACTGCACCGATAGATTCTTAGGAGTGTCAGTGCATCATGGGCAGCAACAGTTCACCATCCCAATATTTGTATTGTTCATCGTATTCTATCTCGGATTCATTCTTATTTGGGGATGTGATGTAAGTGTGAGTATTTGGATAAACACTCAGCGGTCAATTGAACATGTTAAAACATATATATAAACTAATAAACCCTTGAAACAGATATTTATCAAAACAGATATCAAAACTGTACTGAACTATCTCTTGCTCTCATTAGAGCCAAAACTGATATGCTCATTTAGATCCAAAACAGACCGGGTAACACACATCGGAACTGATCTCAACCGAAAATATTTGGTGTCACACATCATAACCTATCTTATAACTAACCGATTTTATAATTTCAAAACAGAAACATAACTGATTTCCTTATATCAAAACCGAAATATACCGTATTGCTCTCAGTAGAGCCTAAACCAATATGCTCACATAGAGCCAGAACATATTAGGTAACATACATCGAAACTGATCTCAATGTAGAACATATCTAGTACCACACTTCAGAACTGATCTTATAATATAATTGCTCACAAAGAGCCATAACAGATCAAGTAACACACATCAGAATTGATTTTACGACATAACATATTTCATATTTTCAAAATATTGCACATGCACGATTGGAATTCAAATCATACGTACGAATGTCAAACTAAATGACTGTTAACAGAAAAACCCACTTACAGATTATTTTGATGATTTCCTAAAGTTACTTGAGCTGATTTGGGTTGTAGAATATACTTCGAAAATCCTTCATTTATCTCCGAAATAGTTGCCGGAACTTGCATCAAATTTCTGGGTTACTTTGTGTGAATAATTTTGTGTGATTTATATTAGATTTGCGTCATCTTTTGCCTTGGGAATGCTCTGGTATTTATGTGGGAAATAATCCGGGAGTTACAATATTCCATTATCCCCATTAACTCTCTGATTACCTCATCATTATTGCCCACGATTTAGAGATTATTACAATTCTATAACTGACACTTAATAGCTTTGATTTGGTCTTAGGACTGAGTATAGCTGACATGATCACATAGATAAAGCTAATGATATTGCGAAAGTAGAGCTGATTCCATTGCATAGGTAGATCTGATTCCACAAGTTGAGCAGCTTGGAAGATTGAGCATATGGAACCTTTTCCACAAGTTGAGCCGATGGATTTCAGATTTCATTGGTTGAGCTGGTATAGATCTCATGGTTGAGCTGATGATTCTGGTTTGGCTTCGACAACAAGTCTACAAATGGGTAATGGTTTGACTGATGGGATCGGTCTCTCCCTAGGACCAATCTGATTTGGTTTCAGGACTGATCTGGTGAGATCGACGGAACCGGATCTATCTTGGTCGGCTCGGTATAGGATCTCCGCCGGAATAGCGGAGGCCATTCAGTACTTACATAATGGAACAGAGAGATGTGTTGTTCATAGGGACATTAAGCCTTCAAATATTCTACTTTCCTCCAAAAGGACACCTAAGGTGATGAAACACCCTGTGATTTTCTTTAATCACATGACCAAATTTCAAGAACAATTGTTATTTTTTTCAATGATTTGTCCAATTGGGTGGCTTTTGGTTGGCTTCATGGACCCCTGCAGCTTCGGTTCCATTCCTTTGCAAAACTGTTAAAGGAACATTCGGGTATGACCTCTATTAGTTTAGCACAACAGATTGCTATTCTTTTAGCATAACAGCTTGCTATTCTTACTCGTTCAATTTCGAGTCAAAAGCTCGAATCTTGTGAACAGGTAGCATCAAACAATCCATTTAAACTAAGCTAAGCTCAATCGCAATAACCCCAATATTATTCCATTGGAATGGGCCCAAATGTCATCTTGTGTATTTTATTTTTTAATATTATGGTTTGAATGTAAAATAGTTTTTGACATGGTTGTTAAAATTTTAATATATATTGAGGATAAATTTATGTTTTAATAAAGTATACATAAGACTTAGAAAAGAAAAAAAAAAGTTGTTATTTTCTTAAAAACAATCTTTTAAATATTATTTATAAATTAAAGAGGATGGAAATATTCAAGATTTTTGAATTTTTTAATATTATTTTTAAAAAATTCGCACCGTGACCGTTCCGTGAAATGTCATTGTAACTGGAACGGTGGCCTCCGTTTCGGATACCTTTCCCGCAACCGTGAACCATGTTTACAACAGTTATGCAAATCCAAAACTCACTCAAATCCTATTGAGATCTACATCTAGGGGTGCTTAACGGACCGATCTGGTCCGGTCTGGGACCGGCCGATTCCGGATCTGTTAAGCACGGAATCGATCTGGTCCGTTAAGGAACCGGATCGGATCCGGTTCTGGTTCCAACCGGTTCCGGATCGATCCACCCGATTCGTTTTTTTTTTTTGAATTTTTTTTTTTATTTTCGAACACTTTTTTTTTATTTTTTTGATGTTGTAAATGTTTCATCAATATTCATCATAAATTCAATATATTTCTTCATCATTTCATAATATAAATGCATACAAATATTTGTAAAGATATGGCAATTGAAAATCTAAATAAAAAAATATTACTATTTAGCACCCTTCATAATTGATAAGTATTGTGTTGGTGTTATCCTCTTCTTGCTCATCATAATAATTTATGAATTCGTCAACCGCCACATCTCTTCTATTCTTACATTATGCTTCAAACTAATTTTTAAGTAATGTGAGCATGCATAACGAATCAACAGATAGACTACTTCTGTATTTTCTAATAATTTGGCCACATGTTGAGAATGCCGATTCAGAAGCGACGCTTGAAGCTTGTATCACATACACGTCTCTAGCCGTTTTGGCTAAGATAGAGAGTTGTGCTGTATTTGTCTTCCACCATTGTAAGACGTCGAAGTTGTTTTTCATTAGAAATTGATAATTCAGATAAACTTGCAGCTCAGTCGAAGTGATAGTAGAAGGTCTTTTTCCCTTTTTTCTTGCACAACATCCTAAGCAAATTGATGCCCCCATCTTTAGATTGAGCTTGGGGTTGTTCTTCAACAACCTTTTGTTGCAATGATTCACTTGCATGTTGATTATAATACAATTGAAACATATTTTGGAGAGATTGCATCGTAGACGTCTTTTGATCGTCAACAACCTTCCCCAAAAATTTAGCATAATATTAAAAAAATTTCTCAAATGAAGATAAACATTGACTAGGATCTAGCAATGTTGCGATGCAGTGCACATGTGAGATTTGTTCCCAATACTTTATAAATTTAGTTTACATTGCACTAACAAAAGCATGCAGGTCATAATCATCTCTAAATTCTATAAACTTATCAAACATGTTAAATACTAAAAGAAGAAAATAAATGGAAGTTGGATAAGTAACACCGGAGAAGCGTTCCGTCGCTTCTTTGAAAGTACCTAACAATGATACATAATTTTCAACAAATTCCCAATCCTTATAGTCAAATAAATACTTTCATCGCTATCAGGCATTTGATATGAATTATAAATGAAGTTAAAATATCTTTGTAAGGTAACATATCAATCAACATATTATACAACGAATTCCACGTAGTTTCTATTGGTGATGGAAAAAGAAGATGCTTTAAACCATTTGATAAACATAATTGTTTCCAAACAGCTCGTGCGTAACCAGTTAGCGCAGTATTTCATTTTCTCAATACATGCTGAGTGATTGTCCTCATAACCAACTTTAATAGTCAAATTAATAACATGACATGCACATCTAACATGAAAAAAACATCATCAAGCATTGGTTTCAGATAGGTCTTTAAATCACGCATCACAGCATTGTTATTCTCAGCGTTGTCTAATGTGATTGAAAATACCTTAAGCTAACCCTACAAGGCAAACTAGAAAGATGTTCAAACAATGTATTTCTATAATCAACAAGTACGTTCATACAATTTCTTTTTAGTGTGTGCCTAGAAATATGTTTAAACATGAGTTGTATAGACGAAGCAAATTCAATAAAACCAGCATGTTCAGCTTATATAAAAGGTAGTTCACATCTAACCACATATCTGACAAGTGACCTACGGTTAATTTCAGCTACTAAAATAAAATTTGTGCCAGTGAGAACATTAATTTGTGTTTGTGTTGCTTCTCTACCTAATGGTTGTAATGTTGTCTCATCAAAATTATGTTTTTAACTAAGTATTTTTTAAATGTTCCAGTGCCTCCACTGGAACCACCAGCTTTATATGAATATTGTATCTTACATAATTTACATATTGCAACAGATTCATTAGTACCTTCTTTTTTAAACAGGGGGGTATGGGCGTGATTCAGCCACTTGGGGGGGGGGGGGGGGGGTGGTTACTTGTAGGGTGGCCTTGTGGTGTTTAATTGTGTCCCGGTATTTCGTACGATGTATAAAAATATCCCTCCTTGATATTTTATAATTTTACCACATTATACATCATCAAAAACACCTAGCATGCCTCCTAAACCATATCATCAAAATAAATATAACACCAACCACATACATTAATTCTCCAACTTAATTACATGCTTTTACCACATAAAGCATAACCCATAAACCCCAAATTAAATCACCTCAAAACATAATTATCAACACTTTGATAGCATGTAAACACATAATCCTTTCGGGGATATCACTATACTCCCCTACTTATAAGATTTCGTCCCCGAAATCACATTAACTTACTAAAATAATATAAAACATAAAACGCATACCAGAAACAGTTCTGGATAATGCTGCACCATGTGTCGCTCTGTCTCCCACGTGGCCTCCTCGACACCCCTACGATCCCACTGAACCTTGATCATAGGAATAACTTTGTTCCGAAGCCTGCGGTCTGCTCTATCCAAAATCCTGATAGGCGTTCCACATAGGAAATATCGGACTCAAACTGCACCTCTGAAGGCTGCAATACATGCGAAGGATCTGGCTCGTACTTCCTCAGCATAGATACATGGAATACATCGTGTATACCAGACAGGGAGGGTGGTAAAGCCAAACGGTACGCCAGAGTACCAACACGCTGCAAGATCTCATACGGCCCTACATATCTTGGGGATAGCTTTCCCCGCATCCCAAACCGTACCACACCTCTGAAAGGTGAGATCTTCAGAAAGACTCTGTCGCCCAACTGAAACTCCAACGGCCTTCGCCGCTGATTAGCATACGCTGCCTGTCTGTCCTGAGCTGCCTTCATCTTTCTCCTGATGACCTTTACCTTTTCTTCCATATCCTGGACCAACTCTGGTCCTCCGACCGATTTACGGTCCACATCATCCCAACACAAAGGCGACCTGCAACGCCTGCCATATAGGGCTTCAAATGGAGCCATCTGTATGCTAGCCTGGTAACTGTTATTATAAGAAAATTCCACCAAGGCTACTGAGTCCTGCCAAGAAGTGTAGAACTCCAGACACAAGCCCTTAACATATCTTCGAGCGTCTGTATCGTACGCTCGGTCTGTCCGTCCGTCTGGGGATGATATGCTGTGCTCAACCTTAACTCTGTGCCCAGGGCTGACTGAAGACCCTCCCAGAAGTGAGATGTGAACCGCGGATCTCGATCAGACACAATCGAAACAGGGTCTTACTTCTTTTGGCACGAGTCGGTTGTCTACTCGCTGCTGTAGTGGCTCCGGATAACTTGTTGTCTCTCTTGGGCTTGGGCAGCAGGAGGTTCGACAGGTTGTTCGGGTTGTTGCGGTTCGACGTTCATAAATGAACCACAACATTGAGGTCATCAAAAAAATCATAACTTTCATTTAACTCAGGAATTGGCACAGACAAATTCATTACCGAAGATGAACTAAGTGATAGACGACCCAGGACGAGACTCCGACTGCGACCCCGGCAACAGCGCCGCTGCTAGATGAAGATGCCATTATTATATAAGTAAAATGTAGGTAGCACAATGGAGTGAAAAATATGAGATTGAAGTATACAATTTTGTAAGAATGAATTGTGAGGATTTATAAAGCACAACACACATATTTATAGTTTTTTTTTAAAAAAAAAATTTAAAAATAAATAAAATGTGAACGTTTGGCAACGACTAAAGAGCTGTTGCCAAACGTCTATTAAGGCAACGACTTTAAAGCCGTTGCCTTAATGACATGTTTTTTAAATTTTTTTCGAAATTTATCGGTTTCAGTTCGGTCCGAAATCAGTACGGTAGCATCGAAATTGGTGGTGCTTTCGGTTTGAAGGCATGGAACCACCCCGAACCGATTTTTTACCGGTTCCAGGGAGGTTCGAAACCGGTTAACCCGATTTTGGTTTCAAACCGGGCTAGCCGGTTCAGTTCCGATCCGGGTCGGGTCTGGGTCTGGGTGGATTGACCCGACTCGATAAGCACCCTTATCTACATCACATTGCATTGAAGAATCGACAGCTTTTCAATTCCCACTAGATCGGTAGCTCTTGTTAGACCTATGTATTAGGCTTGTCTTATATACATTCACATGTTGCATGATGTTTGTCTGAGGTGGTCTTGATTTAGTCTCTCAATTAGTTTTCTTTTATTGATAAATATTCGCCTTCTTGGTGTCTTTCTTGAGAGAAAAAAAACTTTATCCATGATTTACAAATCGAATGTCAGTGGAATCTTTGACACTGCCTTCTTCTACAATTGTTGAGCTAAACTTACAAGTTGTAACTCATAAGGTGTTTTCTTAGATTTTATTTTTAAATTAATGTTTCAGAATATTAATTTGGATAAAATAAAATAGAAATCGAGGGAAAAACTAAATAAATCAACTATGTGAGTGGCAAAGAAAAAAATAGTGTTTTTACCGGTAAACATGCTGAAAAACTGATCTGAGTCCTTTAATTAACATATGCTAGTTGACCTATAAAATATCCAAAATAAACCGATGGTTTTTTTGTTAAAACAGATGGCATAATTGTTAAAGATCGACAGGGTTATTTTCTACTACAAATTTTGGTATAAATTATGATATTAATAAATAATTAAAAATATAATGATATTGTTATTTTATTATATCTTATATAATCAGATGTATAACAATTTTTAATCTCTACTAGAATTTAAACTACGTCCTTGTACATCAATAAGTTTAAGTATTCTTAAACTTTAAAGGCTGTTGTATTCTTATATTACATCTATAGAAAGAATTATTGTATTCTTCTATTGGAATTTGGACAAATCTTCAAAAATTAAGAAGCAAGATTCTTAATTTAATGTATGGCTCATGTTAAAAAAAAAAAAAAGAAGAAGAATAAGAAGCAATATTCTCGGCTAATTTTAAAAAAAATTGTAATTTTTAAAAGAAATTTAAAAAATAGGAATGCGTTATTAAAAACGCATACGTGGAATGCGTTTTTATTTATATTTTTTTTAAAAATATGCAAGCTTTTAAATTTAGTTTCGATGTTAATTTTTTGTTTTAAAAATACAGTGGGTCACAGTGATTACTTATGGCCTAGGAGAGAATTATATTCTATAGCCTAGAAAATCTTTTTGAGCGACTTCATAAATATTTTGTTATTTTTAAAAACATTAATTTATCTACTAATATATCTACCAAATGATACACCAAATAATTATTCAAAAACAAATTATACATCAATTTCACCAAATAACAATAATATTATACACCAAATAATTAGCATATGGAATAAAATTATATTCTATAGTAAATAAATTTTTCGTTTGGTATTGAATCAGCTTCAAAGCCTATGTTCATTTGTTGAGAATATATCTTACATGCGACATTGCATTAGAAGTGGATGATTTAAGATGGGAAATTGTGAGCATATAATCTATTTAATTTGGGGGAATCGATTCTTAATCAGATTGAATTATATAAGATTTGAACCAGATGCGCTTACTTCAGTGCACTGGACCTTGAATCATAATTAGATAATTAACTCAAAATCGTCTATTATAAGAGCTGACTGCTTAGCGCACTTGATTAAAAGCTCATGTCCTAATTGGACAGACTCGGTTTAGAAGTCTCCAAAAACATTGTTTAAAATTTCCCCATCCCTTCAAAAAAAATAAAAATAAATCTTCTTTTATAATATATCAAAGATATATGGGAAAATACTCATTTTGGTCCCTATTGTTAACACATTTCCAGCTTAAGTCCCTTTTCTTTTTTGTGTTAAAATCATCCCTAATTTTTGACAAATTTGATCCAAATGCATCCTTAGTTAATAGCGGGAAACATACGACAAAGATGTATTTGGATGAATTTTTCAAACATTAGGGCCTATTTTGCTACACAAGAAAAAAATATGGACTGAAATGAGAAAATGTCTAAACAATAGGGACGAGAATGAATATTATCCCAAGATATATGGAATTGAAAACAAATAAACTAATTGTTTACACAATAATAGAATTACTGTCGAACCAATTGAAATTATAGAACCCTAAAAATTATTCTCATCATTTCCAAACCCTAATAGTTCCCAAACATCGTCGTCGAAGTCGAAATCCTCAGTCAGTTCATTTTGTGGCATAAAATCGCCCCCATCATCCATTATTCCCGCAGGATTGATCTCATGTCCGGTCCATAATCCCGATTCTTTCCCTTTATCATCAAAGAACAGGGTATCTTTCTCTAGTGTATCCTCTGCCGAATCAAGCAAAATGCTCCACCAACGAACACCTTCATCGGCTTCTGGTGAAGAAGATGGCTGTAATTTATCGTTCTTATCATTGTTTGGATTATTAGAATCCTGGTCATGATCTATTGCGAATCCAGTCCCCGGTCCATCCTGGATCATTACATTAGAAAAGGTACGAGGTCGGGGCCGCAGGATGTTTGTCTTTGTGATTGTTTTCTGGATTGGTTGTCCCTTTCCTCCTCCTGATTTTTTCTCAATCCGGGTGTTCCAGAAGTTCTTTACATCGTTTGCTGTTCTTCCGGGGAGTCTTCCAGCAATCAACGACCATCTGATTCAGGATTGGAATCCAGAAATTTGATAATCATCAACAATTATATATATGTGTATATATTTTTTGAAAATTAACGAATTGACATATCTTTTTAGAATAATTAGAATAAAATATAATAACAGAGTCTTTTTTAGGAAACGTTGGTGATTACAGTTGGCGTTTACTTCCATTCCCGTAATTATTAATATCTTTCCCAATTTATATTCTATTTTGTTAGGAACAAGCTTGTAGCTTTTTAATTAAAAGTTACGAATACAAGTTGTTGTGCCAATAATTACACCCCTTGCAATCCATTAGAATCGAACATGTGACCTTAACTCTGATACCAATTATAATATCAAGTGTTTGTCGTTTTACCAAAAGTTATAGCTTGTATTAAATGTGTAACTGAAATATTTTAAACCGTATATCAACTCAAGCACGACGTATCGATCTATATCTTGTGACAATCATTGTTTCACAATATGTTTAATTTTATATTTATATTGACAAACGATATTTATTTATTATATAGTAATTACCATCGTTAGTTATGTAGAAACAAAAATTAATTACACAAAAATTAAACCAAAAGTTCATGATAAACATTTTAGTTTAAAGACTATATGTAAAATCATTAGGTACATAATTATAATGGGGTTATTTCAAGAAATAGGCTTGTTTGATTTCAAGAACAATACACTTACCAAATTTAATTGTAATAATACAATTATCATAATGCTGGGGTCATTGATATTCAAGAAAGGAGCTTGCTCAATTTCAAGAACGACGAGAGCTGGTTCTTTACATGTTTAAGAGACCCATCATTTTTTTTAGAGAGTTATAAGAGTGCATATGTGGCAAGATAATACTTTATGGTGATATGCTTTTTGGGCAATTTATTGATATTTTATATTTTTTAATTGGTTACTTGTAAATTATTACACTGCTAATTGTTATTCCGGATTGGAATGAAAGGAAATAAATTAATATTGTTTCATGCTAAGAAATTATCTGTTTTAGACACAATAAAAAATTGATGTAGATGTTTATCCATTAAGGAAAAAGAGTATATTAAACTAGGTTTGCCTTAAATTACTTTAACAAAAGATATAATAATATTCTTTGTTTCTAAGGAAATTAAACTGTTTTTTAAAACAAAACATGTAATAACAAAAAACAATATCATTTGTTTTACGGATAATAAAAATTTGATGCAGATATTTATCTATTTTTTAAGGAAAAAGAGTATATTAAACTAAGTTTGGCTTAAATTGCTTTAACAAAACATATAATAATATTCTTTATTTTTTAAGGAAATTAATCTGTTTAGTAAAACAAAAGAATACACACTGGGGCCACTTTGTTCCCAACAAAAATTGAACCCTTGGTTGCAATGCAAAACAACAAATTAGGAAATATCCCTATGGCTAGAAGAGACCCTTTTAGTGTCAAAAAGTGCCCTAAAAAGCTTTTGGTTTTAAAACTTTGTTATGGTATTTTGCTTGCACTACAGTTTAAGGGAGGCCTATTGGAAAAGACATGTTTAGATCATATAATATGTAATTTCTATGGAAAACATCCATATTTAATCTGTCCTTCAATTTTATTGATATTCGTGACTATTGAAGGTTTAATTGCAATTAGGGCATCCACAATGGGATTGCATATTGCCAACTAGGACAATTATAAGTCATAGTTGGCAATTACAATCTCAATTGCATGGATGGGAGAAACAATTGTTAATTTGAAAGATTACAAATTTAACAATTCTTTTTTTTTTTTTTACTATTTTAGTTTTTTTAAAAAGTTCAAACTGATTTATTAAATATTATATATATAAATATTATAAATATTATATAATATATAAATAATATATTTATAAATATTATAAATATTACATAAATATTATTATTATTATTATTATATAACTATTATATATAAATATAGTATTTATAATTAAGTATAAATGATATAAATTTTATTATCATATAAATTATATATTAATAATTATTATAAATATTATTATTATATAACTATTATATAGTAATATTATATTTTTATTAAAGTATAAATTTGAAGAAGAATTTATAAATTATGCACATGGATTTTTAAATAAATATAAAATATTTAAATCTTTATTATATATATGAAAACAATATATTAAAATATTAATAAACTATTGAGTGTCCCATTAATTGAAACTGAAATGAATTGTAAGGATAAAGATGGTTTGAAATTGTTGAATGTTCAAATTGCAAAGTTATTGATGTGGCAGTGGGGTCCACTTCTGAAATTGGTTTGTAATTGCAGGGATAAAGATGACATTAGTGTAACAAATATCACAGTGATCCAATATTGTGTGGTTGATGAAAAGGATTGTACGGGATGCTCTGATTCAAGATAAATTTTGAGCACTCTTCGGGATAAACACATTTGTAATGTTAGATTTGTAGCTCAAGCGAGAGATTGTTAGAAAAATAATCGCGTGGTCTAACATATTTAATAAAATATACTTATGAATTGTTATCTTAAAAGTGGAACATAATTAAGTGATCTAATTAAGTTATATATATGGGGTCTGAAGCATCAAATTCAAATATAGATTTTATTTTATATAGAGGTCCATTTTTTTATTTACTAATTTGTGATGTATAAAATATATAATTGGAGGGCGAGGTCCCTAGTTCACACGTAACTCTAAATTTTATTGACATCTCATCATCATCAAATTCTTCTGGATTTCTTTATTTTTCAGTTATTATCATGTTGATCTCATATGGAATATCATGGATTTAGATTCTGTTTGAATATGAATTTGTAGGATCATGGATTTTAGATTATGTTCTGAATCTTACTTTGTCCTTAAAGGCAGGGAAAGATCTACATACAGGCAAAGGTTTAAAAAAGTATATTTTAGCACTAAAAAATTCAATTTGCCCCCATAATTTTTTTACCACCTAAAATTTTTTTATCCAATATTTTTTATTTTAAAATATTTTGACCTTTTTCCAAATTTTTCTGCATCCGCCAATACTTTAAAAAAATGCCGATAATTTATTGTATCCGACTGCATTCTGTTGAAGTACACAAATTCACGTGCATGTAATTTAATGCGATCTATTAATATTTTTTTATAAAAAATAAAAAAACTTATTTATACAACACATTTACATATATAGTACAGAGTTCCGTAGATGTAAGTATCATTTATGATTCTCAGACTTTTGTAATGATTCAAGACTTTCTTAATTTTAGGGATATTAACAGAAAAGAAAACTAATAACTGTGGTTGACCAGAACAGTACAGCGGAATTTAAGAGAACTTGCCTGTTGCCTAATAGCTTATGAAGCCTTATCAGGAGATCGACCTCATCTTTTGTAAAGTTTCCTCTTGTAATATTTGGCCTAAGATAGTTCAACCATCTCAGCCTGCAACTCTTCCTGCATCTGTTTAACCCTGAAAACATTACTTAGAAACTTATTCGAGATCGATCGGTTTCATATAATCGAAAGATCTTAAGCATTTTCACAGCTTGCGTCGGATGGGCCGGAGAGGTGACACCAACTGTAAGTGATCAAGAAAACCAAAAGACCTTTTTTCTAACGTGGGGCGAGTAAAAAATGAGATTAAATGATAATAATCAAGAAAACTTAATATACATATATATTTTAATAATTTCTCTCTTGAGCTAACTATTGAAACATTAATAAAATATTAAACGAAACTCAATAATGCATGTTGAATATGCATACTAAAATATATAAAATATTCGATTAAATATTACAAGAAGTGATGTACGTAGCAAGATATATACTTGAAGCAAAAAAATTTTTTTATCACTATTACAAGTACAAATTGGGGGAAAGGGAGACCCGAACACTCGCTAACATGACGGGAGTCGGGTTTACTTGAAGCAAATCTTAATGACACCGAACAAATTCTAGGGTTTTGGACGAGTTTAGAACATTAAAATGCTTGATAAGTACAAAAGACCAGAGATTATTACATTTTTTCCCAAAAAAATAATAAAGAATGTTAAGGTGAATTTTTACCTGTTCTAAGTGGGACGAGATGCCACTTCCCTTCTCCATACTGTTCGACACAATTCTTCAGTAGAACATCTTCTTCTTTAGACCATGCTCCTTTTCTAACTCCCAAAGAATTGCTCCTTTCCATTTCATTAATGGTGTTTATAGTTTTTTTTTTTAAATAAGTTTTTCCTTATGTGTTATGACAAGAAAAAGCAAAAGATAATCCAAAAAATAAATATAAGCATATGATTGGGGAAAATGATTTAATGACATAAAGTGCGATCAAGTATAACCTATTTATATGCATGTACTTCATTGTATGTTTGACGTGCATAATTTCCATCCACAACTCTGGTTTTTTGGCCAATATAGAATCACCTCTCTCGCACAACCATATCCTTTTTGGTTGATTTTCATAGAAGTGAAAAAACGGTAACACGTGTCGCATGTTCTACAACTAATCTTTGAAAAAAAAATTAGTTGAGATATATTTGTGAGTTATTCTTGGACGCACACACAGTATTCTTGGACACACACGTATAAGGACGGACACATAAAATTTGATAAATTGGACAAAAAATGTTTAAAAAATGGAGGGCGAATTTTTTTAGGGGAGACAAAATGTAATTTTTGAGTGTCTTACAATTATCGGAGGGTAAAAAAATAAATTACCCACACACACTACCTAAGCTCAAGGTCCTGGATTCGAATCATCCTGATGGAGGAGCGAAACCCTTTGATCCCTTTTAAAAGAGGGAAAAAAACACATATATCCACCAGTAAGCCCAAAAAAATTCTAGTGCAAACATTTTTTATGAACAAATTCTTACCCTTATTTAAAAAAAAAAATCCTCCCCGCCCCCATATTTTTTGGACCCTTCAGTTTTTTCCAAAAAAAAAAATGTCGTCCCTCAACTTTTTTTTTTCTGGGTCCGCCACATACATATGTGTGTACATGTTATTCTTCGACACACACCTATGATGGACGGATACTACTAAAAATTACTCGGTGCAGTGTCGGACACTTCTCGACATCGACACTTCTCAGACATTCCTAGGACACGTGTCGGACACGCCATGTGGCGTGTCCTTTATTTTATTATAAAAATAAAATTGGACACCCGTGTCGGACATGACCCATCTGTGTGTCCGACATAGAAAGGACATTTTGGGTGTTAATTGTACAATTTAAAAAGTTTTTGGCTAAAATAAAATTTAGACGTGTTAGTTAAACTTTATGTTAATTGAAAATATATATTTATTGTTAGTATGAGTGATACTATGATGATTTCAACGACATGCATTTATTTATTTATATGCTTCTTGAATTTGGTAGGAATATTTTTGTTGATTTTACATGATTTTAGAATTTAAAAAATGTGAAATTTAGTATTTGTAATATAGTATTATATTAAATATATATATATAGGCGTGTCTCAGACGTGCCGTATCCTGAATTTTTTTGAAAATCCGTGTTTTCGTGTCGTGTTAGTGTCGCCGTATCAGTGTCCGTGCATCATAGACACACATACATATATGTACGAAGTAAAAGATAATTGTGAAAGAAGAGGGTTAGCAAGATAACAAGCAAAATATAAATTACGAAAACATTGCATGTGTTAGATATGAAGTAATTTGATGTAGCTACTAGCATCATGGAAATGGCCCTCACTTGATAATCAATGCACTGTTAAATGGAAAGACAGCTCACATATATTGGCAAATTTCAATGTTATCCACCTTTTTTACTCATTTTCTTTTACAATTTTAGACTTCTTTTCCGCATGGCAATGACGTGATGCTGATATGACATCGATGTAGTGCTGATCTGGCAATGTAATGTCGGCATTCCCTTGTAAAAAAACTAAATTACTAAATAAATTACTAAAATTAACAAAAAGTTGAGAGAAAAGTAATTTGATAATATAGAAGAATAAAATTGCAAAAAGGCAAACATACAAGATCAAAACTAACAATAGTAATTTGATAATATCATGTGTATTTTGAGATGAAAATCATAGAAACTGTAAACAAAATATATGCAGCGTCTAGTTATTTATTGTTATAATTACGTAAATTACCTAGCTAGCAAAAAGGAATAGTTGAATTGGAGATATCTCATCTCCAGGCTCTAAGTTCCAAAACTATTATCAATAGTTATGCTTTATTATCTAACTGTGAAATATTTGTATGTATCTAGTTTGGACCTCACTTATATATCAACATTTTTTAAATAATAAAATAACATACCAATCATATTAAGTTGGTCCGTGCAAACATTTTCCTAAGTCGAAGTGGCTGAGCTAAAATATTCATAACAAGCAAAACGGAACAATTTAGGTAGCACAAGCACTCGATCTTGTTCTCAACTGACAAGTCGTCTCGGGTCCAGTACAGGCATTAATATCTAGTTGTGGCTTAAAATGTGCTTAATCACAGAGAATCACATGTTTTATGTCAAAAGAGGGTCAAAATAGTGCTACAATCAAAATACACTTAAAATTACTTGCAAATTATTTCTCAACTGTGATAAAGATTTCATGGTTATTATTATATAAAAAACACATAATTTTTAAAATTTATAGTCATGGCTTAAAATTATTTGCATAAAAGTTTGTGAAAAAGTGCTAGACTTAATTTATAAACATGACTCACTGAACTTAGCTTCTAGCATACAACCTTAGCATATGAAATCTTGCTGCTTATGGATATAAGTTTGTATTGGGTTCGGCGAACCTGATCAATATTATTTTTGATGTTAACAAAACTTGTTAATCATATTACTGATTAATCTATCAAGTATGCAACAAAGTCAATGCAGTATATGTCAGCAATGTTTGAAGGATTCGACTTAGCAGAGTTAAGCCAAAGTGATCAGCATAACTTACTTCGGGCCACTGAATGATTAGTAGAACTGATCAATCCGGACCAGTTAAACCAACACAGCTAAGTGCAAAAGGAAACAAAGCACTAGATAAGTCAATTGAGTGAGCAGTAAAGCTGGATCAATCCAAACTAGCTCATAGAATTAGTATCTGAATCAGCAGAGAACTCAATCAAGCTAATGCAACCAGCGAGAGCCAAATATATAAAGACTAGCTGCAATAAACCACAAAGTAGAAGAGACAGATGCCATGATATTGATCACAAGTAGGCTTTAACAGTAGAAGATTCAGGGTCAATAAACAGCTAGTTCCAGTGTTTCAATGTGAACCAACGGATTCAGAAGAAATAGTCGAGTGAAGTTAGGACAACATATTGGCCAATAGAGTTCAAGGAGACTAGGCCAATCAACTGACCAAGCAGAACTGAACCCACACAACAAAGCTAACGTGACAAGATGAGTTAGATACCAAACCAGCTTAGTAGCAAAATAGTTGTTGAAATCTACATGCTAAACAAATGAAATCACTTGAGTGTTCAACTCAACTGAAAAGAGGCAAACTAGTACAGTCATCAATAATGGAGTTACAGAAATTCAACAACTGAAATATAATCATTGAAAAGGCAGACATAATATGAGGATGCTAGAGAAAGTACAAGACATTTTTAATGGACACATTCTGTATTTAACGACAAATCTATTTTAAAGCTATATACGCACTTGAAGATCTAAAAGAAGATTAGAGAGGGGGAAGGATGATCTCACGATTTTTTACAACTCATCATGATTTACAAAGAGATCGATCCATGGGAAGCTTCAAAGATTTACCCTGCTGCTATGAAAGCACAATCCTAAAATAGGCATAATCATTGAAAGCTAAATCCAATCATTCTAAGGATTATTTAATGCACTCTATTAATTATAATAATGAGCTTAAATAGAATATTGTTATTAATGAGTTGAGTTGTTGAAGCCGTAGAGTTGTTGGAGTTCTAGTTGGATGATAAATGATCAGCTGAAGTGGGTATATTGAAAAAGAGTTGTATATATCAAAGTCTTCTAAATTGAATCTTTACATTCACTGGAAGAATAGGAGACATAAACGGGTTATACTACTTTCGAATTTCCAAATACAAATCTGTTTGAATTTATATTTTATGTCTTGATTAATTTGTTATTTAGTTTAAATGATTTTACCTTGACTACTTAGTTTCATAACATATTAGTTCGAGTGCCTTTTGTTTGTTTTGTAAATCAAACTCAACCCATTTTCTCGGTGCAACCATCTCAGTAACCAGAATTATTGCAGCCCTGATCAGCTCAGCAGCTAACCTTACTGAAATATTATATCATTATATATTAGCTGAGCTGATATATTATTGGTGTTTCTTCATCATCTGGTTGGACTCAACGGTGTGAACTGACCACCACCTCCAAATGTCCGAGCCGATCCCAACAGCCTAGGAACAAAGTAAACTTTAATATGATGTTTGATCATTGGTTGATCTAAGACTATATGTATGGTGAAAGATAGTCCTAGCAGTATCTGAAATAAAAACTTACATGTTAATTAAATATAATATATTATAAAATTATAACATTATCTTATCCCAGTCTAACCAGCATCAATGTAAATATTTTTTGATAATACTTACCCGGCAAGATGTACATGATTGGATATGCAGAACAAGAACTATCTGCTCAAATAATAATAATATAGATTATTATTTTTCTCCCAAATTATTTTTTAAAACTATTCCTAATTGTTATTATAAAAATAAAATAAAATATTTAGATTGTTTTTTTTTGAAAAAATTCCCTGTATTTGAACGAAATGCATATAAATTCCCCCACCCACCCAATTATTCGAATGTTCTAAACCTAAAGTAAAATGCACTTATGACTAAAGCCATCAACCACCAAATTCTTGGAGGAGAATCATCCACGATGCCTTTTCTATTCTTTGGTTCTTAACTTTTGTCAAAACAAAGTACTTTATAAGAAATTTAGTAAGTTAAGACATCGTTTCGTTTCAAGTGCATGATTAATTTAGAATTAGCTCACATATTTTTTATTATTTTAAAATTTGAAATTCCAACAAAAAATTTCTAACTTATTTCTTATAACATAATCCTAAATTTTGAAATTCCATTCGAAATTGAAATTTCCACCAAAATTTGACATTCAAATTTTTGAGGGTATTTTAGTCATTATACCTTTAATCGATCGTTTTAAAATCATATCAAACATCATATAATTTATCATACTATCTCATAATTTTAATCATTACATTACTTATCACATCAGATCCCATTTCAAACTATACACGTAGATGTTTCATCCTCCGACCCCTTTCAAGCAAGACGTGCATATATATTATAATATTTTAGTATTAAGTAACTGTGTAAGCAAATCTAGAGGTTATCTTATAAGATTTTATAAGATTTTCTAATAATTTATTGAAATAATTATTTAATATGATAATTTTATTATTTTTAATTTACAATATTTTATATACTTTATATATTGGTAGTGATGTATTCATTTGGACAAATCTTGTAGTTAAATTGGGATATGATTGAGATAATTTTCTGAATCGTATTGAATTTACCACAATATAGTTTTTTCAATATTAAATATTATGTTGAATAATGAATATGAATAATTTTCTCAACTGGGTTTAGTGAACCTTATTAATATTTATTGGGTACAATAATTGTTATTGCTGTGTGATCGAAACATGGTACTTGTGTTGATGTACAGTTTAAAAAATTTGAGTTACAATGTTACCATCATCTGTAGCTTTTAGTAAATCGACAAGCGCTTGATCCCGCAATTTGTATTAGAGACAATGTCACGTGCTCGATTCCAATGAGTTGCAAGGAGTGCAATTATTGGGAGGATGATTGTTGGGGTACAACAATTGTCCTTGCTGTGTGATTGATCGAAACGTGGTACTTGTGCTACTGTAGCACCCTTACATCAGCTATAGCTTTTAGAAAAGCGGCAAGCGTGTAATCCTACAATATTTGTTTTGATGATAACTATAATGATTTAGTTTTAAATACTTTTAAATAATTAATTGATTAAGTAATCACAAACTTATAATTTTAATAATTAGAAAAGGAAAAACGAGGAAGAAATATATCGTGCATAATCACATAAATAATATGCTAATAGTGTTTGGAAAGAATGTTACAATTGGTTTAATTTTCAAAGTGTGTTGCATGAAGATCCAATTAAACATTTTTGGCAATATTTGGGATATCTGGGCGGTTTGAAAGGTAAAGAACAATGGCTGGTAATCTGGGAATGCATACTATGGAGTATTTGGCAAGCACGTAATAGAAAGTATTTTGTAACGAGGTAGTTGCATGTGATTGCACCGCTGAGTTGATTAAATTTAGATCTTGGCATTGTATTTCAGCAAAGAATGGTACTCGGCATTACTCGTCTTTAGATTGGTTTCGAGAACCTACAACTTGTCTAAGTTAATGATTGAAGGAATTAATATTTTATTCTACTACACCGTTGAATCAAAGATTGGAGGGAGGATGAAAGCGCAAAAGCAATTCAAAGCCTGTCATGCATAACATTTGTTTGGGAGTTTAATAACTTTCACTCTTGACATTCAGAAAACAAGAATCGGCATGCATTTTTCAAGACGGACAGCTGCAGAAAATGGTTATGGGAATATGATTTTAACATTTGAGTTTTGTAAGACGCTTTCTTTTTGAAAATATTTCAGGAGTATTTATTAATGTTAGCTTTGTTTTACTATCGAAACTTTGTACTTTTTTGGGTTCGAGCACCCCTATGTGCTCGTTTAATAAATTTGGCTTATGCAAAAAAAAAAAAAAATCATGCTAGAATTCTGGCCGCCAAAGACGATTCTAGCTTTGATCTTGAGGTGGGCAAAATTATAGATTTTTTGTTTAGAGGGTAAAATTATAGGTTTTTAAATATGAATGGTAAAATTGTAATATAATATATATGTATAACATATATATTTAGAACTGTCAAAATGGGCCAGGCTCGAGGGCCTGGCCCAACCCAACCCGCCAAATAGGTGGGTTGGGTCAGAATTTTTAAGGCCCGCCAGCAGGCGGGCCTATACGGGCTAGCCCAAACGGGCCGCGGGTTGGCCCCATTTTTTAAAAAAAAAAAATTTTGTTATTTCTTTTTTTAGGCTATAAAAACTCAATATCACATTGAAGCATTCGATCTAATATATAATTTTCACTTGGTCTTACTTGAAAGTTGCAACAAGTATTTCAAAATTGAGTAAAATACTGATTCACTAATCAAGTTTTTTTAGTAGTAGTGTTAATATCTAGATAAAACCTGAAACAAGTTTCAGTATTCTTCTATCATCAGTTCCAGGTTCGGCAAGTTTAGATGGAAATTTTTTTTTTTTAAGTTTTTTTTAAAAAAAATTAAAATTAAAAAAATATATTTCGGCGGGCCAGCCCGCTTCGGGTCGGGTTGGGTTGGGGTTTTCCCAACCCGCCCGCGGGTTGGGCGGGCCAGCCCGTTTGGGTCGAGCTGGCCCGTTCTGACACCTCTATATATATTAATAAAAATATTAAGGAGGGCAGCTGCCCCTTCACCCGCTAATACATTCGCCCCTGCTGGCTGCCCAAAGCATTTGATAATTTAATTCACCCGATGTAGTGTGACGAGTGATAGTCTTTGACTTCAAAATAGCACATTTTTTTTTGTATCAAATATAAAAGTTATCTCCAACACATATACTATAAATCCAAATCTAAAATGAATATTCTTGATATATTCCTATTATTTTATTTAAAATAATTTTTTTGTTCCATTAATTAATTATTTATAACTTTATTAAAGATAATTATAAAATAATCTAATTAAATAAACAATTAACTAAAACTTAATAATTTATTAAAATAATTAGTTCAATTAAGTTTTTATAAAAAAATTAGTTAAATTAGTAAATAAGATACATGCTTTAGTAAAAAAAATAATAAAGTGACTAAATATTATTTAATGAAACTTTTTCTTTATTAATATTATCTTTACAAATTAAATACAAACATGAAGTAAATAATATAAATAATTCAGTTTTAAATCATAAATATGAAAAATATAAATATTGAATTATTATTAAAATAATCTTTTTCTATTTTTCAATCCAATAATAAAAATATTTACTACACGAATAATAAAAAACTAGGAGGTGGAGAGTAGTTAGGTGGTATGGCTAATCAATACATGTACTGTGCCTCAAATTAAGTTTTAATTTACAATAATTTAAAAGGAAAAAAATAGAATAAATAAAAACTGCTTCGCCATTTCTTCCGCAGCTATAGTGTGTACTTGGTTATAAATTTTAATAAATTTACTTATAATTATACGATAATATTATAAGTTATATTACGATTTAGTGCGATTGATAAGATATGAAAAATATTGGATAAATAATAATGTATTTACTTGAAATGAAATTTTTTTTTTTGAGATGAATGCGTCGTCCTCTTACTTGACCATAGCATCGCCAATATGAGTCTGTGTTCGGTGGTTGATAAGCTGCTAGTTTCAGATTATAATTATGATTATATGATAAATTATTTTCGTGTTAACTGCGGTGCCATTATATTCAATAGTTTCAAGCAAATTAAAAAGAAGGGCAGTGTTTTTTTAGACTTGACTTTTTTGTAATATACAATCCATCTTTGATTTTTTAACTAAAAATTGATAATAATACACTTTAATTGATTATTATTTTTAGTAAATTCGTTAATACTCTCATTTCCTAATATTAATTTATTTAAAAAATAAAATTACTCAGAAATTATAGTTAAATTCTTCGATGACCTTAAATGTAAAAAAAAAGAAATAAAACAAATATTAAAAGATATTACTAATTAAACTAATTGTTACTTTTATTTATCTTAATTTATGTTCTAGTTCAAATTTTTTGAAATAAAGTGTTTTTTTATTCTTATGCTTTAAATATTTTATTTCATATTTTCTTACTTTTGCTATGACTTAAAAAAGAAATATGTATATTTTAATTAATCATAAGTTCTTATAAAAGAGGTATGGCTGCTAGCAAAATTGTAATTTTAAAATAAAATATTATTTATCAAATGTATAGTTAATACATTTGTTTATTTTAACATTCTTAAAAAAAGACATAAAAAATTTTAATAGTTAATATTTATTTACATAAAATGAATAAAATTCAAATAATTCTATATGTTGTAAAATATATGTTGTCAACAAAGGATATATTATATATTTTTATAAAAATGATATAAAATAACAGAAGGATTAACAACCACAGCAATATCATATCATAAAGATAATATTTATTAACAATTATCACCGATTCATAATTTTTATACCTAATATTTTCCAAACATAGATAATTATTGCTCTTCTTCATGACACCACAACAATGTCATATCATCAATACAACTATTTTTAACCTTAAGCTGATACACAATTTTTAGAACTAACATTTTTATTTAAAAAAATTACTAAAAATACCTCAAATGATAAATCACACAAGGCTTAACTTTTTTTTTTTTTTTATAATTTGTCCACTGAGACAGTGCACTTCTGTCTTATGTTGCTTTGTCCAAATTATAATTTAAGTTTATAATATTTTGTTAAAAAAAATCCTGAATCACTAAATGCAATGTATTTCGAAAAATTATTTCATACACCCGATCCGATCATAGATCAAAATATATTATAGATCTATATATTCATATAGATACATATTCATATATCTTGGCTCAAGAGCTTGTACGAATTTTCTGATATTTCCAACATATGTGGATTTATTACATTAATAAATGTTTAACTGTAGAATTCGTAATCAATATCCCTCGTATCTTTAAAGAAAATGACGTAAAACAATAAATAATCGTGACATTAAATCCGATTTCTTTGAATTACTTTATTGTGGATCCATGATGGGTAGTCACACAGGGAGACATCGATTTCTTTTTTTTTTTTTTGCCTTTTCCTTTTCTTTTGTCCCTTTTGGGTCGAGAAAATTGGGTAAATTATAAATATGGGTAAACTTAAAAAGAAGGATACTATAGAATATTGATTTTTATTAATCAAATATATTTCGACAAAAATTATTTTAGGTAAAAAATGTCACATAAATATTTATAACAAATTTAAATCCAAAAAAATTATTTTTTAACAAAACTGATATCATAGAATATATACTTTTGAAACCACTTTTGAAACTATTATTGATTATGAGCCCATTTTTTTAAATTTACCAAATGATGATTATTTAATTTTAACTATGGCTAAATGAGAATATAATATTAAAAACGAATTCTGTGCCAACTGGGTGGGCCATTGGTAGGATGACCGATGACAGAAGAAAATATGAATCGATGCTTTGTTCTTTTCTAATAATTGACTAGAGATGTCAAACGGAGCGGACAGCACGAGCATCGGCACGAGCATGACACGTCACGGAGCGGCACGGCACGGCACGTTTTGCAAACGGGCCGTGCCGGCACGGCACGGCACTGTAGCATGGGCCGTGCCGGGCCATAGGGTGCCAGCCCGTGGGCCGGCACGGCACGGCACGAATAGTAAAAATTTTTTTTTTTTTTAAAAAAACTGGTAGCGATCGATCGCCACCTAACTGGCGATCGATCGCCCAGTTAGGTTATAAATGGCGATCGATCGCCAGTTAGGCAGCGATCGATCGCTACACCAAAAAATAAAAAAAAATAAAAAAAACTTGAAATGGGCCGTGCCGGCACGGCACGAAGCACGGCACGTAGGGGCCGTGCCTATGGGTCGTGCCGGGCCCGGTCCCTTGTGGAAATGGGCCGGCACGGCACGGCCCATTTTCGAAATGTGCCGGCACGGCACGGCACGATTAAACGGGCCGTGCCCGTTTGACACCTCTATAATTGACCATGAAAGTTATATTTTATTTCGTTTATTTGAATCTTTTAAAATCTCTTTCGAAAAAAGATTGAATATTTTCGACACAGCAAAACGACTGAATATAAATTAAATTGTGTTCAAACTTCAGAAATGGAAAGCAATTACGCATTGTTCTTTGGAAGATATCTCGCATCTAGTACTATATTGTTCTACTCTACAAGAACTCCGAATCATTCTCTTAAAACTTATTGTCGTGATTAAAAAAAATCACATTAAAGTTGAATTAAAATATAAATAAAATATCAACTTGTTTTTGTCTCTTTTAAGCAGGAAGATCACCCATTTCTAACAAAAATCTTAGCCCGTCAACCAACTAAATTATTGTAAATATAAATAATTGTTTCAGAAATTAAAATATTTATTTATGTCTCGAGTCATTGTCCAAATTATCACGTACGAACTCTCTCCACAGAAGAGAAATAATTAATTCGATTATATCTCTCATTATTATATTGCAAAAAAAAAAATTATATTAATTGCCTGGATGCTTGCATAAAGCACGGTTCGAAATGGTCCAAAAGCGTACCTTAATCCATATTAAATGATGTGAATTTAGATCTGAGTTGTTGGTCTTCCAAATCAACACGATTAACCTTGAGAGTCATTTAATTTCTCTCATTCGCTATCTAACTGTCGATGGAATGTAGTATATAATGACAGAATTATCACGTGACATGGGGATCATGTTCCTTTATATAGATATTGGGTTTCTACTTGCTCATCATATATAGAAAGCGCATTTGTCTCTAAAAGACCGGCACTCTTATCAGATACCTTAAAGCCCAAATAACATGAAACATTATCAGATCACTTTTATGGATTAAATCTTACAGACAACCTATAATGCATAATTATTTACATATAATCCCAACTTTGGATTATTGATCCAACAATCTCCCACTTGGGCTATATGTGAGACCATATAATCTCCCATTTGGGATGGTTATCTTTCTTATTGATAGCGAAGAATATGAAAATACCACATCTCTTTTGCGATTAACTCAAGCGAATAAGATATTTCTCTGAAACAGATATCTTACATTCCCACAGGCTGGCACCCCTTGGCCCGGCACAACCCATGTCCCGTGCCGTGTCTAACACGGCACTGTAGCAAAATAGGCCGTGTCGTGCAACTTCGTGTCGTGCTCGTGTCGTTTAATCAATAAAGTAGACACTCAACAAATAAAATAAAATAGTTTAAATGGATAATGGTTATTTGCGTTTTAATGAGTCTCGCTGATGTTGTTTTTTGCCAAAAGAAAGCTTACAGTTACAGACATATGAATGATATAAGGTTGTATTTAAAATAAAAATATTCCGATCTTCGAGATGCTAATATCAACTTTAGGTATCAAATCCCATCATAATCTCCCCACCACATGATTTACATGTGCCAATTTAAGCCACGCTATAGCCTTATAAATATTTTAGAGATTCACCTAAAGAGTAAATTGTATAATATCATGTGATTTCATAAATATGCTTGAAACTTTATTGTGCTAACAAAATAGGCAAAAGTATTCTTATGTCTTTCTAAACTCGGCATGATATCCCCGTGTGTTATAAAAGAAAGCAAAAAACACATCTTTTTTTGAAACTTTGCTTAAAACCCATCGTGTTAAACAAAATAGGCAAATCAAACCCTTTTACTTTCTTAAATCCTGTACAAAACCCACTCAATTTTACAAATAAATAGATTTTATTTAATCTCGTTAAAAATATATACGCGTTTTATGAAAACAAGTTCATAAACATTCATATATATTATAGAGGTTTATATAACATATTTTTTTGTTTTTATATATGTTTATTATCGTGTAAACATATTTTATGATTTTTTTTAAAATATGCTTATTGTTCATATATGCAATTATTGTTTACTCGATATATCCAAAAATTGAAAGAAAAAAAGAAGAAGAAAGGATTTGAATTGGTTAATAAGCATGCATATATTTTAAAAGAAAAATTAAGAATATTATTCATAATATATTTTAATTCCACCTTAAAATTTATTCACTTTAAAATTCTGAATATTATTCGTTTTAAAACTAGAAGAATTATAGAAAATAATGTAGATGCAGAAAAATTGAAGAGCATATTGGACAATCGATGATGTTTTGTGCAGAATTTACGAAATATAGGCGATTTTTTGCCTAATTTATTTAACACGGATGGTTTCATGCAATGTTTCAAAAAAAGAGAGGGGTTTTTTCCCTTTTTTATAACACGTGGGTTTTTATACCGAGTTTCAGAAAACATATATGTTTTTTTTGCTTATTTTATTAACACAAGCTTATTTTCGTGATATTTACTATAACACCGGGAGTTTTATACAATTTACCTTACAGAAATAATATATCCAGTTTTAAAATAAGATTTTATTATTATTATTATTAAGTAACCAAAAGCTTTTAGCACACCTCAAAAATGTTTTTGCATGATATATATATATATATATATATATATATATATATATATATATATATATATATACTTTGCCAGAAAAAAATTCGAGGGGACGAAATTTTTTTCTTAAAATATGGGTAAAAACAATTTTACTTACTTTTTTTTACATTTAAGATTTTTTTTAGGGGTGTAAGTGCCCTCTGCGTGCACATCTGGTTCCGCACCTATATGAAAACATAGTGAATTCATGAAAATCAGAAAATGTATACTTGGTTCCAAAATTGAAGTGAGTGGTGTTTGTCTTCAAGTTCCACAGCTCACTTTAAAACGGGGAAAAGGGAAAAATGGCAGTATTCTAAATTGTTCAAGGATTGGGATGCACTTAGTAAACTAAAGTCAACTATTAATATCTCATTTCATTTTATTCCTTTGAAATATATTTTTCATATATTCAATATATCTCTAAAATAATCATTATTTAATTTTAAATTTCCAACACTTTTAAAAAATACTATTGGTGTACGGTGTACCTATATATGTAGTCGTCCTACTGTTTATTTGATGCTGTCCTGAAGGGCAGTCATTGGATTGACACACCCAATATTTGGGTGTGCCAATCCAATAGTAGGGGGTGCCCAAAGAGTAGTGCACTGGTTTATTTGATGCTGCCCTGAAGGGCCTAGAGCCTTCATGACAGCATGACCATTGGATTGACACACTCAACATTTGGGTGTGTCAATCCAATGGGGCACCCCCAACATAACCTCGTCCTACATGACTTAATATGCATACATGATGTAATGCCCGAATTAGAGCTTATAACATATAATGCCCTGATAAAATCATACAAATGATAAATGATAATTATGATGTGAATATGAGGTTTGATTTGCCATGCTACAACTAAAGAAATAAATATGACTAGAATTTAATTAAGTCTATTAATTTTTGGGGACTACTCCGAAAAACAAATGAAGAGATAAGTATTAGCTACAGACTAATGGTTAGTGGGATAACTTATAAATGATATTAAATAGGAAATATGGAACGAATAATAGGTGTGCCATTTTTTCTCATTCTTCTGTATGACATCTGTACCAATTACTAAGTTTTGGTTCTATACAAAACCAGTGACGTTCTACCCTAATTAAAGAAAAAATTAAAACCATAAATCTTGCTATGAATATGGGGTGAAATGGAAGGGAGGTGCTGTTGAGAAAAGAAAGAATGGTTTTATTTGGGAATTTTGGGATTATGGAGATTTCATAGCTGTAGCATATTAAATTTATTCTTAGTTGTTCATTGAGTGAGTTGTGAATTCAATAATTTAATTATTAGGTGATTTTCCCATGTTGATATACACAACAGTACTTGAAGGGCTTTTGGGAGATGGTTAAGAATTGTTTAGTTTGTGTCATCGAGTCTCCAATGTATGAATTCTATTTTGCTAGGATTATGTCCTTGATTGGCATCACTTGCTTGAGGTTAAATTCTGAATATGTTGATATACTGATTTGATGCTGAATAGCTCAGTGGATTTATGGTTCAACTTGAGTTAATTTAGAACCTGGGAATTAATTCTATATGAATTATTATTGGGTAATAATTATATTGGAACTTATAATTTGAGGTGAAAAGCGTAAATGATGTCATTTCATACGTTAGATGATTTAATTATGAATCACGGTTTGTTATAAAATGATTAGAGGCTATATGTATGTTGATGTTATTGTAATGAGCTGATATTGAATTGTTAAAATTGCTATAGATACTTCACGAGTCTTGGGACGTCAGGAATATCTTATTTTGATTATCGACTATCAGGTGCGTGTTAACGTACGAGCATGTATTGATATTCATATTCCTATTGATGTTGATTATGATATATCACTGATTGTAAATGAATGATGATATTGAGGGTCGCTGGAATGAGTATATTGTGTCGCAGTAGTAGTGGAGCGACGTTTGGGTATAGCATGCTTGATATTGCTGCTATATCGATTATATAGTTGATGGGTCGCGATGATGATGCGACGATGGGGTATAGTAGGCTTGATGTTGCCACTATATCGATTATATATACGATGGATCGCGATGATGATGCGACGATGGGGTATAGTAGGCTCGGTGTTGCCACTATATCGATTTGTATATTGGATGTGATATGATTGAGGTGACGACCGATGGATTTTGATTTGATGTTAGGGAATTGAGTTACAGACACAGTCAGTGAATTCTCGTAGTATGATTATTAATTCCAGGGAGTTTTTCTGTTGCGTTTCAGTATCTTATACTGTTGACACTATGTGTTTATAATTATGTTGTTCTTATTGTTGGTGTGTGTGCTCACCCATTTTGGGGGTTGTTTCTGTTACAACAGGTATCAGGTTTAGACGTTAGAGTTGGAGATATGATTAGAAGCCGTTGAGTCCGAGATGTCTACGTCCTTTGTCACTGAAGTTGTCATAGGATATATGTATGTTTCAACTAGTTGTGGCTCACATGTGAGTTGGTTTATATTTGTATATGGTCTGTATGTATTACCCTATGATTTGGTTATGCGTTGGTGCATGTGACTGATGTCATATTTAAGTGAGTGAATGTCATATATTTTGTGTAATTATATAAGTCACGCTGTTTGTTGGGAGGTCCAATTACGGGGAAGTTATGTCAAAAAAGTATTATACAAATGACGTCATGTGTTGTCTGTTTACGTGGTGACGTTTGGGGCGCCACACATGATGTTGGAAGTGCTCTACCCATCAATTTTTCTGTGTGCTTGGTGATGTACAAAATTAATGCATAAAAAATGTAGCCCATCGGCACCCACGTGGTGCAACCCATCATGCAATTTGTCGTTTAATATGAGACTTTGTGTTGACACTAGAAGAAAATAAAGTTAAGTCTTGTCGTTTAATATGAGACTTTGTGTCGACACTAGAAGAAAATAAAGTTAAGTCTCTGCTACCAGCTATAACATTTAGAAAAGTGGTGAGTGGTTGATCTTAACAATTGGTATAAGAGAGAGATCATTGAGCCTACCCAGAAGCAATTTATAGGGATTATTCTTGGAAGGGAGAATTATGGGGCTTCGGTACGACATGTCTTTTATGTGCTCGTAGACGAAGTGTCACTCACCGAGCAGCCCATGAATCAATTTATGGTTGGGATTGTTGGAAGTGGTGTACCTAGTAATTCTTTTGTGAGCTCGTAGAAGTGCACCGTCTATGTCATAACAAACCTGACATTTCGGAACTCACGTCACCAATCGCTTAGTACGGGGCTTTGGTTTAATAAAATTGTATCTCTCCTATCAACTATAACTTTTAATAAAGTGGTAAGCACTTGATCATAAACACACGACTTACGTGAAAACACCCTCTAACTCCTAAATAATCTGGCTCGACCCTCAGTCAAATCGGTTTAAGATAATGACCTTTTTCTAGTCCGACCTCCTGCAGGCCAGATCACAATTAAGGCAAATCTCCAAAGATTACAGAATCATGGGGTCACGATTAAGGCAAATCTTACACATAAATACTCGGCCTCCTTCATCTATAAATACCCCCACGTATCAGCTCTTACATAACCTTGCAATGCACAAGCTTCCACTTTCACTCTTTTGCATAAATTCTGACTTGACCATCGGAAAGACCTTCCTAACGAGTTGTTAAGTATTTCTAGGTGAAGCTTGCAATCGGATTATCTAACATGGACGCTGATCGTATATCCATTCCTCCAGGTCTAATATATTTAAAAATTGTAAATACCTCAGTCCTAAACATTATCCACACAAACATTAATCTACGTATAATTTAACAATATAAACTAGATAAAAGCTTATATAAATAACTTTCCTCTAAAAAATATATAGATTTACTAAGAATATTTTTGTCCAAAATATGTTTCCATATGAAGATTGAGATCAAATATTGCTATAGATTTAGTGTCGGATACATGGACATATAAATTTAGTGTCAAATCATGAACATATGATTACTGTAATTTTTTTCTAAAATTATTTACAGATTTATGTCCTCGTCACATAAAATGTCTGAAAAAAATAATTGTATACTTCATTAATTGTTTCTATTCAACAAAATAATATTTTTTTGTTTATTTTGTATTTTATTCAATTGTCGGTCACTGGACTATAAAAAAACATACCGGGTTTCATTTGATTTTACCCAAACAAAAAAAGGATAAAATAGTATTTATACATGGGATTCCGTGACAAGCCCAAAATTAATGGACCATTTCTCTGTCATTGGGCTCTCATACTCTTGATGGACTAAACGTGTAAATACTTTTGCAAAATGCTTATCAACTTTTCAGATAAAAAAAGTAGAATTTGAGTGTTTCATTTCCTTGCTTCTGCTATTGATTCTCTAAAGATAAACAGAAAAAAGCAGAACCTGAGAAGTAGGTGATAACATGTTTTTGACTGCTTCAAGTTGTTTTGTGACAATTTTGTAATCAATTGAAGTTTATTAAACTGGTTTTATTTAAATAGCAAACACTCAATGCTTTTGCTTAAAATCAATTTTTTCCAACTTTAAGCAAAAACAACATAAAAATACTTTGAATAAGCAATTGCAAACACATCTTAAAAGGATTCCAATCAGACTCGAATCCAAATTTAAATCTGGATCTTGACATTTATTCAAAATAGACAAAACTACAATAATATACCACCTACAAAAACATCTTTCAACTAAATCAGCCAAAATATCTTCTTTAAGAAACTTTTTTCAAATAAGTCAATTTTATCAAATTCTAAACTAACTACTTCATTAATTATGACTAAAATACGCATTGCTCCACCTTCATCCTCCATAAGGGTGTAAACGAACCGAATCGAGTCGAATATGAAGAAAATTTTAAGGCTCGAATTCGGCTCGAAATAATTATATTCGAGCTCGAGCTTGATTCAAAGTTCGAATAGTTTAAATTTTTTGGCTCGAGTTCGGCTCGAATTAAAGCTCGAGTTCGAGTTCGGCTCGAAAAGTTCAAACATGCTCACGAGCTATTCGAACTATTGCTCGAAAATAAATACTCGAAAGGCTCAAAATATATTTATTTAATATAAAATTATATATATTAATAAATATTAAAGCTCGCGATCTATCGAATAAAATAATTTGGGTTCGAGTTCGGCTCGAAAAAAAGTTCGAACATGTTCGAGTTCGGTTTGAATTCGATAATTTCGAATACGAATCAAATATATTTAGAGATGGCTCGAAAAACTCGCTAACCGGCTCGATTTGCTTACACCCCTAATCCTCCCCACCACTACAACTACAATGGCCGATGAGACTGACCAAAACATATAAAAAAGCATCATATGAAAACCAGAAGCAGATGTGTGATGCACGAAGTCTACTTTTCTAACGCACTTTGAGACATTCCTATATGTGATTATTTTACTTTGTAATTTACGGCATTATTATAATTTCTCCGAATGATTTTAGTAGGTGTGGTTCTCCAAAACTGTGTATACAAGTCTTTATACATCTTTTTCCTCCCGGATGTATATTGTACTGATTACAATGAGCACATTTTTATAGTTCTTGGCGTAGTCCAGAAGTAGCACGGACTACCCAACGTTCACCCAATCTAAGACTAACATCTGGAGCTATTCTGAAGTTAGATGTTGTTCTTTCGCCTAACAATGTCTTCCATTTTTGGATCTCATCGTCCATCTATTGTGCTTTTCTGATATTTTCAAATACAACATGTTCAATCAACAAAGTAGATACTCTGACTGGTGATGCATATGCATTTGAAATCGTATCCCAAATGACAACAAGAAACCATCAATGCTGATAACTAGGGCTGCTTATCGGGTCGGGTCAAATCGGACCCGGCCCGGATTCGGACCGTTAAGTCCGGTCCGAAACCGGAACAGGACTTAACGGTTCCGGATCGCCCCAGAACCGGTTAGAAACCGGTCCGGGGCGGTTCCGAAGAACCAAACCGGTAGGACCGCCGGTTCCGGTCCTACCGGTAGATTATAAAAAATAAAAAATAAAATAAACAAAAAATAAAAATTGTTGAAGGCAACGTTAACATTTGTTAACGTTGCCTTCAACGTTAACTTTTATTTTATTTTTTTTAAAAAAATTTTAATAATAAAAAAAAACTATAAATAGGGGATGTTGTGTTGTGTATTGTTTCATAACAATTCTTGTAACGAAAATTACTTCACTCTCATATTTTTCTCTCAATTGTGCTATTTACAATTTACTTATAGTCTTATATCATAATGGCATCTTCATCTAGCAGTGGTGCTGGTCGTAGCCGGGGTCGTAGTCGGGGTCTCGTTCCGGGTCGTCTATCACTGAGTTCATCTTCTGCAATGAATTTGCCTATGCCAATTCCTAAGTTAAATGAAAGTTATGATTTTTTTGCTGACCTCGATGTTGGTGGTTCTTCTATGAATGTCGAACCACAACAACCCCAACAACCTGCCGAACCTGTTGCTGCCCAAGCCCAAGAAAGACAACATGTGGAGTCATCCGGAGCCACTACAGCAGCAAGTAGACTACATACTTGTGCCAAAAGAAGTAAGATATGGGATCACTTTGAACTCGGTCAAAAAGAAGGTACTAATGAATCTGTTGCAATATGTAAATTATGTAAGATCCAGTATTCATATAAAGCCGGTGGTTCCAGTGGAGGCACCGGAACATTTAAAAAACACTTAGTAAAAAAATATAATTTTGATGAGACAACATTACAACCATTAAGTCGAGAAGCAACACAAGCACAAATTAATGTTCTTACTGGCACGAATTTTATTTTAACTGCTGAAATTAATCGTAGGTCACTTGTTAGATATGTGATCAGATGTGAACTACCTTTTATACAAGCCGAGCGTGCTGGTTTTATTGAATTTGCTTCGTCTATACAACCCATGTTTAAACATATATCCAGGCACACACTAAAAAAAATTGTATGGACGTATTTGTTGAATATAGAAATACATTGTTTCAACATCTTTCTAGTTTGCCTTGTAGGGTTAGTTTAACAACTGATATTTGGACATATGTAAATTCTGATTCATATCTTGTTGTCACTTGTCATTGGATTGATGATAATTGGTGTATGCAAAAAAGGATTTTGTCTTTAGATGAGTTAGATTGTGCACATACTGGTTATGTAATTGCTAAATATGTATTCAACACTTGTAGACATTATGGAATTCAGGATAAGGTATTTTCAATCACATTAGACAATGCTGCGAATAACAATGCTGCGATGCGTGATTTAAAGACCTATCTTAAACCAATGCTTGATGGTATTTTTTTTCATGTTAGATGTGCATGTCATGTGATTAATTTGGCTGTTAAAGTTGGTTATGAGGACAATCACTCAGCATGTATTGACAAAATGAAATACTGCGCTAAATGGTTACGCACGAGCCGTGTTAAGCGTGATTGGAAACAATTATGTTTATCTAATGGTTTAAATCATCTTCTTTTTCCATCACCAATAGAAACTAGGTGGAATTCGTTGTACAATTTGTTGAATGCTATGTTACCTTACAAAGATATTTTAACTCCATTTTATAATTCATATCAAATGCCTGATAGCGATGAAAGTATTTATTTGACTGATGAGGATTGGGAATTTGTTGAAAATTGTGTAGCATTGTTAGGTACTTTCAAAGAAGCGACGGAACGTTTCTCTGGTGTTACTTATCCAACTTCCGTTTATTTTCTTCCTTTAGTATTTAACATGTTTGATAAATTTATAGAATTTAGAGATGACTATGACTTGCATGCTTTTGTTAATGCAATGGAAACTAAATTTATAAAGTATTGGGAACAAATCCCACCCGTGCACTGCATCGCAACATTGCTAGATCCTAGTCAATGTTTATCTTCATTTGAGATATTTTTTGAATATTATGCTAAATTTTTGGGGAAGGTTGTTGACGATCAAAAGACGTCTACAATGCAATCTCTCCAAAATATGTTTCAATTGTATTATAATCAACAGGCAAGTGAATCATCGCAACAAAGGCATGTTGAAGAACAACCCCAAGCTCAATCTAAAGGTGGGGGCATCAATTTGCTTAGATTGCTGGGCAGGAAAAAACTTAAGGGAAAAGGACATTCTACTAGCACGTCGACTGAGTTGCAAATTTATCTGAATTATCAATTTCTAACCGAAGACAACTTCGACGTCTTACAATGGTGGAAGTCCAATGCAGCACAATTCCCTATCTTAGCCAAAATGGCTAGAGACGTGTATGATGTACAAGCTTCAAGCGTCGCTTCTGAATCGGCATTCTCAACATGCGGCCGTATTATTGGAGACTACAGAAGTAGTCTATCAGTTGATTCGTTATGCATGCTCACGTTACTTAAAGATTGGTTTGAAGCAGAATGCAAAAATAGAAGAGATGGGACGGTTGACGAATTCGTAAATCATTATGACGAGCAAGAAGAAGAGATAGCCAAAACAATACTTATCAATTATGAAGACTACTAATTACTAAATTGTAATATTTTTTTATTTAGATTTTCAATTGTCATGTCTTTACAATTATTTGTATGCTAGAAGTATTTAAACACATAGACATGTTTAAATAACCCATAAAAATTGTTAAATTTCTAATCCCTTTAAAAATTACCACTTTATTTAGATTTTTTTTTTTTTTTTAAAATGAGGCGTAACTACGCCACTTTGGAGGCGTAGTTACGCCTCTTAAAAAAAAAAAGCCGTAGCTTAGGCGTAGCTACGCCTGAATGGGGCGTAGTTACGCCTAATTACAAAAAAAAAAAAAAAAGCGAAAATCCGATAAACCTCCGAATCAAACCGGAACCGGTTGGAACCGGAACCGGTTCGATCCGGTTCCTTACCGGACCGGACCGGTTCCGCCCATAACGGGGCCGGAACCGGCCGGTTCCGGGCCGGACCGGACCGGTTCCAACCGGTAAGCAGCCCTACTGATAACTGATTCACATCATCAAGAGAACATCTAACTTTGCGACTCAAAGCATCAGCTGTCAAATTAGCTCAACTTGGATGGTATTCAATCTCACAATCACAATCTTTCAAAAGATCCATCCACCTCCTCTGCCTCATATTCCGTTAAGCTTGAGTGAACAGAAACTTCAAACTCTTGGGGTCTAATGGTAAAAGATGTACCATATAAATAATGTCGTCAAATCTTTAATGCATACATTATGGCAGCCAACTCGAGATCATGCACTGGATATCTCATCTCGTGTGGTTTCAAATGTTTTGATCCATACGCTACAACATGTTTATACTGCATCAATACACAACCCAGTCCTTGTAATGAAGCATCAGTATATAAGGTAAACCTTCCTCCTTTTGATGGAATTGTTAACACCGGAGCAAATGTCAATCGATGTTTCAGTTCCTGAAAACTTTGTTCACAAGCCTCAGACCACACAAAATGTAATGCCTAGACATTAATCATCCATGTGTTATTTGGTTATTGGGTAATAATGAGATAACTTCGGTATGATGTGGACTCGGGTTCGGGTTAAACTATGTTGCAATGAATGAAACATAACTATGTTCATGTGTGATAAATAAATGATATTATGCAATGGCATGAAATAGGAGCGCCTAGATGGCAGAATTGTAATGCCTCGATATGAATCTTACATGTTTGCTATGATTATTATGTCATGATATTGACTCAGTTTAGGTGGAACCAAGTGTGAGTAATTGATATATGATGAAATGAATAAAGTGCCAGCAAGTAACATAGTTGGAAACAAGAATGGAAACAAGGAATTTATGTACATGGTTTGTTGAGCATGTAGCAAGACAATTATGTTATGTAGGAAGGACATGAGTTATATGTAGTTGGACAATAACTCTACATGCATTGTCATGCATTTGAATTTGAAAGAATAATTTCATGTACATTTGATTGTGAGTTGAAGGCTACTATATTAACCACAAATCAGATTTTGAGAAACATACTTCACCATAACTCACCTAGTAAATCTCTACATTTTCTCTCTACACACCTTGGAGTTGGTCTTGGAGTTGAGCTTGCAAAGAACAACAAGAAAGTAATTAACGTGGTAAGGAAAGTAGAACTTCAATGGTTTGTGATCCTAGTTGGTGTATATGTGCTTAGTTTATGAAAACTTGAAGCATGTGAAGTTACTACTTTTATATGAATTGATATGAGTTTTAATGTAATCACTTGAGGTATAATATGATGGAAACATGTTGATATGATATTAGAGTTTGCATGTACCAAGTTTGGATGATAGAACTTGAGGTGTATGAGAAGGACCAAGAAGGTAGACATGAAATCGCCATTGTTTGGGATTTCTGCTATCTAGCGATTGATTGCTAGCATCGTGCCGATCGATCGCTGAGACAGGGTGTTGAGCCTTAAACGCATGGTTGTGTTTAATGCGTTAATTTATCTCCAGTTTATTTTTGAGTTTTGATGATCAACAAAACTTGTGTGGAAACCTTTGATTCTTATGAGGTAATCTATATCTTCGTTGAACTGGTTTTGAGTTGTAGTAATTGGATGGCCTTCCTTGCCTTAGATCTTGCACATTTAGATTTGGTCTGAAAGACACAAAGCTTGCTGGTGCCTTTTCTTTGGCTTGGTTAACGTACCCAATTCCTCTTCTCAAACCTTGATCCCCGAAGGAGACTTCCGTTTGAATTGTAGGTGCTTCAGTTCATATACTGTGCTGTATCTAACAAATGTCATTTGTTTGATTTTGTTCTTTACCAGCAACAGTTCAGATTCATATTTGGTACAGTCTTTGATATCAAAGCCTATGCCGGTGACATCACCGATATTTCTTTGTACCTCTTGCAATTCTTCCAGTGATGCTCTTGATTTTGTCCATGTTTTGAAAATATGAGAAAGCTTAGCATTTTGTGTGCTAATTCTCTTATTTTCTTCATGAAGCTGATCATAAGAGATTTTCAGCTTATTCAGCTCGATTTGTAGATTATTGCACTTACCTAGCTCAGAGCAGCTTGGTTTGATGTGCTCATCTATTTGATCATTGGCTTTAGCTTTAGTTTTCTCAAATGATTCAGCTAAAATTCTATAATCATTAGCCATGTATTGTAGTCCGGACATAAGCTCTTCACGTGTGAATTCATTTGAGTCAAGATCGAATACCTCGTCTGTTTGACTCATTTCTTCGTCTGCCATTAGATATTGAATATCTTCTTCGCTTTCGCTGGATGAATATTCGGAGCTTTCTGAATCTGAGTCAGTCTGAGCCCACTTGTTGTTTCCTTCCTCTGCTACTAGGTCCTTTTGGGACTTCCCATGATGATTTTTACGATCTTTGTAGTGCTTCTTTTTCTTGTCATCACGATGCTTTTCTTTTCGTTCTTCTTTCTTCGGTCTGGTGCAATCTGCAATAAAGTGTCCGGTCTTACCACAATTGTAGCAAGCCTGATTATTAACAGCATCGTCTTTTCTCGATTTATAGTGATGAGAAGGTTTAAAATTCCTTTTATTCTTAGACATGAATTTACCAAATTTCTTGATAAAAGTGACATAGCATCATTACTTATATGTTCGATAGATCGATCTGTTGTGGGGGTGGTCTGGTCTGGAATGGCTGCCAGTGCTTTGTTTGGTTGAGAGATGAATGGCTCTGCTTCACCTCTGGTGATCAGTTCGAACTCATATGCCTTAAGATCTGCGAACAGATCATGAAGTTCAACTTTGTTCAGATCTTTAGACTCCCTCATTGCAATGGTCTTTACATCCCATTCTTTTGGCAGAGCTCTCATTACTTTCAGAGCAATCTCTCTGTTAGAGTATTCCTTGCCCAGACCATTTAGTTCATTTATAATACCAGTAACTCTTTCATCAAACTCGTTTAGAGTTTCTCCAATCTTCATTTTTATGCTCTCAAATCTTTGAAGTGCAACAGTCAGTTTGTTTTCCTTAGTCTGGTTGTTCCCTTCGCATAGCTGTGTTATCTTCTCCCAAATTTCTTTAGCAGTAGAGAACATTTTGATTTTACTGAACATATTTTTGTGCAACGTCTTGAACAAGATGTCTTTGGCAACGTTGTCTAGATTTGCTTTCTTTCTTTCTTCATTCGTCCAGAGGGATCTGTCCTTCTCGACCATTTGGGGTTCACCACCAGTAATGGAGGTTGCTGTATTGACTTTCAGAATTTTCATTGGTCCATCAGTGATGACGAACCACATATCGTCATCCTGTGCTGCCAGATGAGCTTGCATTCTGATTCTCCGATCATCATAGTCTTCTTTTGAGAACATAGGGATCTTGTTAAATGATGCCATCAGCTCAAGTGTCTTTGTGATGATTAAGACGACATGCTCTGATACCACTTGTTAGGATCAGTTCGGAGTGTTTAGAGGGGGGTGAATGAACACTCCTATTAAAAATAATCCTTTGTGATTTCTCTCGGGTTAGTGAAAGAAATCTGTTTCTTAATCAACGTTTCTGCAGAACAGACCACTGAGTATTTTAGTGTGGAACGGTCTGTTCTTAGATTAGTAAGAACGGCTCGATGGCTTGAATAGTATAACAAGTGCATAATGATAAAAGACAGAATATGTTTCTGGAAGTTCGAAGGTGGTATAATCCTTCTACGTCTCCCTTCTTCCAATTAAGGAAGGATTCCACTAGAAGACTTTGATTTATACAATCCTGTTGTACAAACCCGATTCAGCTGGATTTACCTCACTACCAGACTCTCTCGATCTGTTCAGACACACTCTGGCTGACAGTTACAATTGATTCTCACTTCTCTATCTTAGCACAGAATACAAAAGATAGACTTTAATCTATGCACACAATGATCCTAAGATGATCAAATATTACAATATGATTGTGCTTGTGAAGATTTTCGGCTCGAGAATGTCTGAGCTTGTAAGCTTGTGCTGTTTTGCTTTCTTTTGCATTTTTTTATTTTTCAGACTCACTCTTGAGCTCTTTTGTTGCATCCTTATATAGTTGCATGTACCAACGATATTATTTCCCTTTATGTGCAACTTTTGACTCTGCTCAAACTCTGAGTAAGCTACAGTCTTATTCTTTTGGGCACTTGCCATTCTGGTTCATGCTTTCGGCGACTGTCAGATGAGCTCTTCTTTGTCTTCTTACCTTTTATGGTAATCTTCAGTCCTTGGTCTTTTTCAGCATTAATTGCAATATTAAATGCTTCAATAAATAGCCGTTAATGATTTGGACTAAAGAGCGAAGCTTATACAACCTTGTCTGCTCTGATCTGATAATAGTTGAGCTGTTCTGAAGCTTCGATCTGGTCAGGCTGATGTTTATCGATTCGTTCTGATTTTGCGATATACCATATCAGCTTGATCTGTTTTGAGCAATTGATCTGGTCAGTCTGATTTCTATCGATCCGTTCTGATTTGTTTTGTCATCTTTAAAATCCGAAACTAACACTATATATACATTTATTTCCAAATATATCAAGTTAGATATATCATTATCATATATTAAATGTATGACAATGTGGTATTAAGTAAGCTTAGATATGAAGTATTTATTTCACATGTTATATATCATAATGACATGTATATATAAATCTATTTGATATATCGTTACCATATATTAAATGTATGATAATGTGATACTAAGTAAGCTTAGATGCGAGTTGTTTTGTGCCACAAAGTAGTTTACAAAGTACCACAAATCAATATATATAGTACTACAAATTAGTTTATCTAGTACCACAAATGTATATGCATAGTACCATAATTATATAATATTGTGCCATAAATTTGGTTATTTGGTTATCTAGTATCACAAATCAATATATGTAGTACCATAATTAGTTTATCTAGTACCACAAATTAATATATATAGTACCATTAATATGTGGTACTACGTAAGATAAGATGTGGTACTATATAAAATAATTTGTGGTAGTATATAAGCTAATTTGTGGTACTATATAACATAATTTTAAATCACTCAAAGGAAATTATATATAAGCTAATTTGAGGTACTATATAACATAATTTGTGGTACTATATACTAATTTGTGATACTATATAAACTGATTTGTGGTACTAAATAACATAATTTGTGGTACTATATAAGCTAATTTATTGTACTAAATAACATAATTTGTGATACTATATAAGCTAATTTGTGGAACAATATAACATAATTTGTGGTACTATATACACTGTGATACTACTAAGGTAATTTATGGTACTATATAAGGGTAATTTGTGGTACTATATAAGGTAATTTGTGGTACCATATAATCTAATTTATGGTACTACATTACATGAACACTTCTGGAGAAGAACCCTCAGCTCATCTCTTGAGAACACTGGATAAGTTAATTTTCTCATAATTCAAGCAGATATAAAAAAATCAACCAATTGTAATCAAACAGAAAAAAGCAACCAAATACCAAAAAATCAGCTAAAATATCATTACAATAATTATCATAATATAGTATAGCAAAAATAAAAAAAACATCTATGATTAGCCAAGAAGTAACACCTACAAAAAGATATCGGTGTTTTGAAAATCGGTCCAAATCGGCCCGTTCAACCTGTAACCGGTGCTTGGTTCGGTTCGGTTGACCCTTCAAAACCACCCTACTAAAAAACCAGTGAGAACTGGATTAAACGGGTAAAAAATCGGTTCAACCAGTGAACCGATTGACTGGTTAAACCAGTAGGTTCCTTCATTTTTTAAAATTTATTTTTTTTAAGTTATAAATCAAATATTTAGAACAAAATATATTATATATAATTTATAGTTATTGAAATGATTACAAAATAATATTTTATATATGTTTTTATCAAAAATTCTATATAATTCAATAAACGTGTCTTGTATATTGTATATAAACATGTTTAGTTTCTCGTAAATTATAATATATGTGAATAATTTCATAATATTTTAAATATTTTCTTATAATTTTGGGATATTGTTCTTTTTGGGCAATATTTGTTGTTTTTTGAGATGCTTTATTATTATTTGTTTATGTTGGACATTTGATTTTATCTGATTTTTTAAGTTTGACATGTTATGTTGGTTTGAAGTTTGACATGTTATGTTGGTGTAATGATATTTTTTTTATTGTGAATAACTTGAAACTATAGCAAATACATGGTATATATATTTTACAAAACTTAAAATAGATATTATATAATGCTGACGTCATCACCGGTTGATTCAATGGTTCAACCGGTCGAACCGATCGAACCTGTAACCAATAAAGGCACCGGTTTCTGACCGGCCGTCCGATTTTGAAAACACTGAAAGAGATTGACCATATATGATATTCACACTGCCAAAAAGATCGCCTCAGCTAGCTATTTCTCAAAAGAGTGTGATCTAAGAAATTTATATTCCTTGATCAATAAAAATAACTATGCATAAAGAGGGTTTTCAACAACAACAAAAAAACACATGATAATCCCAATGCCACAATGAACGAAAAACGTAGTATAAACTGGTATAATTTTTGAAAAACACTTTCAAAATCATTGAAAGCTATAATCAACAAAGTAAAGAATCTCATTCATATAAGAAAAAATTCACATCAAAAGTCAATAACTTGTCACAAAACTAACTAGGATTAACAAGTCAATTGCAGTCAACAACGATTAAGACTCAACACAAAGATAAATTCTTTTTTCATGAAAAGTAAATACACCAACCGGCTCATTTTCCAGGTCATTAAATCACCCCCTTAATTTTAAAAGATTTGAAATGGACATTGTTGAGTTTTGTCAAGAAATTCAAACATGTTGTCACGTATGCTGCACTCATGACCAAAAGAGACTATTTTTGTTCAAAATTTTAATTGTGCTTTGCATTTTGTTTAAATTTTTTAGCATACCCCATTTGCCCCTCACTTGCTCAAATTTTCAAATCTTTTAAAATTAAGGGGGAGATTAATTCAATCATTGAGGGGAGAAGCTTTTACTTGTCTTCATTTTTGATTTACACAAAAAGGGGAAAATGTAACATTGTGCTTTAATGTTCATATTTTTATTCAAGTTTTGTGATCATCAAAAAATGGAGATTGCTGGGTTTTGAAAACCCAAATAATCTTAATTTTGATGTTAATAAAACTTGTTATGTGTTACTAACATATTTAATTAGTTGTGCAGTTCATATATGATATTTTAGAGCTTGATGAATTGTTGAGAAATGACTTGAAGCTACTATGCTGAAATGAGAATTCAACATCCAGCAGACCATGAACGCTGCTGACTAAATTGATCATATCTCACAGATCGGACATTGAAACGAAGTGCTTCCAAAGGTGTTGGATAGCCAACTCAATTCTCTACAAGTTGTATATCAGACCAGTAGACCTGATTCGAGTCTACATGACAAAAAACATGTCAGCAAGAGTCTGCTAGTGCAAAGCTGAAACATCACCGGACAGATTCTAGCAGCTGTGATATATTAGCCATAACTCTCAAATTGCTTATCGAAACGGAACAATTCAGTATGTATTAGAATAAGATGAAGATCTAAAAATCATCTTCAGAGGTCAAAGGTTGAATCGTACGTTAAGATGGTCAAAAAGCTTCTTCAAGTCTCGTATTGTGCATACGAAATCAATAGACTTATAGCAGGAGCATTGCCTCGTAGTTCGAGCATAACTCTCTCATAAAACTCAATCGAGCAATTTTTGATTCTATGGAGAGTTAAGAGAATGGGTTACAACTTTCATAGTGATCACTTTGCTTGAAAATCAACGAATCAAGAGCCATAGCCAAGAGAACAAATCAGCTGATTTTGGACAACAATGTTGGCAGCAGACTTCTCAACTTGGAGCAATAGAGCTGACACAACCAGTAGACTTACAAGTAGACCTACTCTACTGGAACAAATCAGCAGACTTCCAAAAATAGCCCAGAAGCAGAATATGACGGTTGCACGCTCAGGAAACTTACCAAAACTCTCCCAATGGCTATTTTTTTGTATCTAGCGTATATATCATTATTTAGGGGCTATATATACAAGTCTTGAAAACTCAAAAATAGCTGATTGAAGATCAATCCAAACGTTCCAAAGCAAACCCACTTGATATTCAAATGGGGGAGGAAGAAGAGCATATCTGCTGATAGAAGAGCAAAACCCCTACGAACTTTCAGAAACAAATACTTGTGTATTTATTTACCTTACTGTTTTGGTAGCATCTTATGTGCTTGTGTTTCAATGTGTAGCTCACTAAGTGTTTGATAAAATGCTTCAACCAAACTGTTTTTTACTTATTTTACTTGCATATCTATAAAATGGTTCTCAAATGGTTAATCGATTATAGAACGGATTATGTCAAGTGCCTTCCGCTCGGTTTGTAACCGAACTCGATACAATTTCTCGGTGCAATTATTTCGAGAACACGAGATATTGAAGCTCAAGTTGGTTGAAATCAGATGTGAATTGGCTACCCACCCAAGAATCGATCCTAACATTTTTTTATTAGGGACTTAACTTTAAAAGTAAATTAGCTTTGTGGATTTTTGGGGAAGTGTCCCTTGTTTTGATCACCAGATAATATATGATCAAACGCTACTCTAAGGCTCCGTTTGAGTCCGTGATAACATTAGTTATTTTGTATTACTTTTCATATCCCATGTTTTTTTAATATTTTTTAACACAAAATTATCCCACAATATTTATCACACTATAATCCCACTTTATAACCAAAAGACATAAATACCCTTTCCCGCTGTTTCACTATATCAAATTGAAATTCCACAAAAAATAATTAGATATTATATTATTATATTATTATAACTATTATATATATATATACACTGCACGCACGTGTGTTAATATATATATATAATAATAATAATAATATATAATAATTTATATATAGGACTGATTATATTATTATAAGATAGGATTCTTATAGAAGTTGAGGATTATATTATAATGTAATAATAATATATATTAACATATATTATACTAGTAGAGTATACATATACATACAGTACGTAAGTATATAATATATATATATATTATAATTAATATTATATTTTATTATTATATTATAATGTAATAATAATATATTATTACATATTATATATACTATTATTATTATTATTATTATTATACATACATACGTATATATATATATATTATAATTAATGTTATATTTTATTATTATAATAATGAGGGTATTTTTGTCATTTTATCAAATAATAATTCTTATCAACAATCTTATCCTCCAATCAAACATTATATAATTTATCACATACTATTTTTACAATCATTTCACAACTAATCATTACATTACTTATCATATCCATAACTTCAAACGGTACCTAAATTGAAAACATCTTATTGCTAAGTTCCAAAACTCAATATTAGAAAATACAGATACTGTTTATGTTTTGTCCGTTATATAAATTTTTTTCTCATAATCATCCAATAGAAAACCTCGAAACATTACAAAAAAACAGCTTCTGATTACCCAACAAAGATCATCTCCTTAATTTAATTAAACAATAGTCATCGTCCATCATTAATATTTATCCAGAGGTCAGCTAATCAAAGTGTACGCCAACAGGGATGATATCAAAGAAAAAATCACATGGAAAATTTAATTTACAAGACAAATTTAATGAACCTCCATAGTCGTTTGGATTCCTAAGAATCAGCCTGACCGACAAAAAAAATATGATCTAAATTAAGTCTTGTAGTCTGTCGCATCAATTGTTGCATTGATTGATCTAAACATGAGCTCGAGAGATGAGGAAAGCCCATTGTGGCGTTTAAGTGATCCTTATATGATATTTTAAATAAGTTATGAGATGAATCAAATAGGCTCGCCGTCGATGTTTTCATACAATACACTCACTTGTTTACGCGGCTCGAATCTATAGCTTAAATCTTAAGGAACCACTCGACTAATTGGTTGACCATTAGCCTTGTAGAGAAGAAAACTTGAGATCAAAAAGTACTCAGCATATTTCCAAGTTTCACACTATAACTTTAATCTGTTTGAACAGATAGCAAAAGAAGAAGATAAAGGGTGTTAGCAGTATATAGTACCACACTTGCCTATGCACTTGGAGAAAAGAAAACATAGAGAAAAAAATGTAGGAAAACAAAACCTGGAACCTAAGAATCTTGAACAAACAACAAGCAACGAATGTTACTTAGCAACAGCATCTTTAGATTCCGATCCTGTCTCAGGAAGAGTATCAAGATCCGTACGAGCTTCTTTCTCGTCCTGAAGAATCATAGAAGCCTTATCACGTTGGCTAGAATCTGCATTCGTGTCTGAGCCTGAAGGTGAGTCCTCATTAACTGTATTTGAAGTACCACTTGAGCTTTCGGATGTATTTTGGCCTTGGCCGGTCCCGTTACTGTCATTATATGAGGTCACTTTCCCATCTGTTTCCGAGCCATTATCAATATTCTGTTGCTCACTCGAATTGTCACTCTTATTTTCAGTCGACATTTCAATGTCAGTTTTTAGGCCTGGGGTTTTCTGGGAATCTGCATTCTGTTCATCTCCGGTGTTGTCAAGATCAGAGCCCTTTGAATTTCCTTTTGGAACATCAAAGTTTACGGTTGTTGAGGATGGAAACATCGAATCTGACTTCTCATCTTGGGTACCGGTTTTCCCTTCTTGTTCCTTTTGGCTTTGAGTGGATTCATTGGTAGATTTATTCTTATCCTGATCATGTTTTTCATTATCATTAGCAGCTTCATTGATGAAATCGTGGTTCTGAGAATCCATATGTTCATCGCCTTTAGACAAATTATTCTTCTCAATCATCTCGTCATTAACGTCACTTGATTTCAACTCTTTCTCCTCATCGTCGCTCTTAAAATGATGCTCCCTATCATTTTGTTCCACATTCATTGTCTTATCCTGATCATGTTTTTCACTAACTCTCTCTGTTCCTCTCAAATTTTGCGAATCTTGAACCATACCATCACTTGAGAGATTTTCTCCCTCGGCATTTTCTTCTTTTGCTCCCTCGTTGCCAGCTGCACCATGAATTTCTCCATCTGATGGGTTTGACTTTTCAGTCGAGCTATCTTTATTCTCATCTATTATGTTGTTTAGCTCCTGCTGTTTTGTATCTTCTGCATTATTCTTTCCATTGCTCTCCTCCGTTACTTTCTCTTCACTATCATTTTTTTCTCCACTTCCATTTTCTTCCTTTTTATCATCACGTTTGCTCTCGTACTCTTCTGTCGATTCTTTGTTTTTGTTCTCTGTAATATCCCCTTTGTTAACAACCTTCTCTCCATCAACTTTCGCCTCGTTCCTTGTATCATCAATTTTCAAACCTTCGTTTTCACTATTTTCAACCTTACCTTCTTCAATATCCTTCTCGACATTTGCCTTTTCCACACCTTCTTCTCCCTTACTTTCTTCGCCATTCTCTCCACTTTCCGTTTCATCGATTTTCACATGTTCATTTTCGCTATTGTCAACCTTCCTCTCTCCAACACCTGGCTCCACATTCGCCTTCTCCTCACCTTCTGTCTCATTATTTTCTTCATGATTCTCTCCATTTTCCTCTTCTTTGCTTCCTTCACCATCTTCCACCGTACTTTCAGACTCTTCATCATTTATTTTACTTTCATCATTCACGTTATTACTTTCCGTCTCCCCACTCTCTTTATTCTCACTTCCCTCTTCTGTGTTTTCTTGTTCTTGACCCAGACCTTCGAGCTTATTTTCATCATCAAAATGCATTGTTTTGTCTACAGCCATCTCCTCTTTAGGCTTCTCGTCTGCGGTATCTTCTTCTTCTTCTGTTCTAGGCAAAATATCCTTTCTCCCTAGCTTAATAGTGTCGACCACATCCTGCACCTTCTCTGAAACTTTTGTGTTTTCTTGATAAGACACCTTCTTCTCACGTGAGTGCTGGACTTGATAGAGCAACCAAATCCCAACTCCAAGAAGCAAACATAGCTGCAGAACATGCTTCACTTTGAATCCTTTATTTCTTGGGTTACTCCGTGGTGATTGCCGAAACATGGTGACTTCAACTTAATCTTGACCGTAGAGTAGATTAAATCGCCCTCCGAAAAGCTCAGATTCCCGAATAGTTCTGTCAAAGAACAAGTGATAAGAACTTATAAACTACAAATTATAGAAACATAAAATTGATGGACATAAGCAAGCAACGTAAACCAAAGAGGAAATAACAAATATTGGCTCAAATGCAAACAAGTCCAGCAGATGGTGACGAGTCCAAAGAACAAAGAACCACTTTCTTGAAGCAATCCAGCCCAAAAAAGACGGTGTTATCAAAGCCACGATAATAAATTTAACCAGTTTGTTCATCATGGAAAAGCTCTGAGGCTTCATTATTCGATACTTGTATATATTTAAAAAAGATTCTTCTTTGGTATATTTACTGATAATGTTTTTATATTGGAATATGAGAACTTTAATCATCTAAAGCACCCTTTACAAAATGAAAAGTAGACCGACCACAATTTTCTTTAAACCGACTTATGGTTGGATTTCATTTCTGGAAATAAAACTGGGACCAAACTATATGGAACTATAAATCCATCTTAAATTCTAAGAACCACGTAACCAGTTTAATTTTTATAATTTTAAATCCTTAATTCACGTAAACTAAAATTAATCTGTATTTTTAATTTGAAGATTGAATTCAGTTCAAGACTTAAACAAATCTGAGCCTAAACCATAACCAATGTCTAAGTCAAAACCATCACGAACGAGAACCTTTTAATTCCACCTTCTTTTGTAAACGGAGAGGTCAGTTCCAAAATCGAAAACACTGGAATACAACCATGGTCAGGCCTAGTATAAGCTAACACTGCAACACACAATCTCACAATTATAGTTTTACAGCCAGTATCAACCAAAACTTCATTTATCATAAAGACACGTTTATCTCATCCACGAGCAAAGAAACCAAATCCAACACCTACTTTTAACACCAAATCTGGAGACTCGAGAGTTCTTTTTTCTGTTTCATTTCAAACTGTGGTGTCCGAACCAAGCATCACAGATCATGTTTTCACAGAAATATCAAGAAAGCCCACTTCCATAATTAGCTAAAAAAACTCAAATAGTGACCAAATCACAAGATCTCGTCAATCTTAAGCCAACCCAGAACAAGATAGTAAAAGAAACTAATATAGAAATGTAATCATCAACAATTAATACCGATAAAGAGTTTAATAATTCCAAATCCAGCAACAGATTCACATTCAATCAATGATTATAAAAATAAAAAAAAAACTTCCAACAGATTCAAATTACAACAAACTCGAATCCAAAAAAGAGAAAGAATCTTGTAAACGCAAATAACAGATCAATAAAGTTCAGAAACGAAATCATACTTGATGCCACACAAAAAAAAACGCCTTTTTAAGCTTGTGATTAGGCCCCAAGACAAGATAATGAGAATTTAATCACTATCGATTAATGCTTGCTTTAAATACAAAATGCAACAGGAAAAGGGAGTCTAATCCGTAGAGTTGTTGAAATGAAATATTAACTTTTGGTGGGCATGGACCAGATTTTCGAAAGGTTAAACGAAACTACCAAAAGGGATCGAGGAATACGCGATATTTGTCGTTGAATCGTTGAAATAGATCTGAAATCTGCATTACCTTGTTTATGCCACTTGTGGCATCATTGTGCATCTGTACAAACACAAATATATACACATACAAGTGTACTTATATGTAGATTTAGTGTGTGATTTTGAAATTCAGGGACTTCTGAGGAGTTTTCACGCCCTTCAACACGCGTGATAGATTTTTTAAGCAATCCCAAACCTGCCACATCGATATTGGATCATGCAGAGATAGGGGTGCTTACCGGGCCGGGTCAAACCGGACCCGGCCCGGATTCGGACCGTTAAGTCCGGTCCGAAACCGGAACCGGACTTAACGGTTCCGGTTCGCCCCGTAACCGGTTAGAAACCGGTCCGGGGCGGTTCCTAAGAACCAAATCGGTAGCACCGGTTTCGGTGCTACCGGTTTGGTTCCGGTTCCAGAACCGGAACCGGTAGCTTTTTAAAAAAATAAATAAATAAAAAAAGAAAAAGGAAGAAGGCAACGGCTATACAGTCGTTGCCTTCTTCAACGTTAATTGTTAACGTTGGCAACGGCTCTTAGCCGTTGCCAATGTTATCATTTATTTTTTAAAAAAAAAATTTAATAAAAAAAAAACTATAAATAGGGGATGTTGTGTATTTTTTCATAACAATTCTTGTAACGAAAAATACTTCACTCTCATATTTTTCTCTCAATTGTGCTATCTACATTTTACTTATAGTCTTATATAATAATGGCATCTTCATCTAGCAGTGGTGCTGGTCGTAGCCGGGGTCGCAGTCGGGGTCTCGTTCCGGGTCGTCTATCACTGAGTTAATCTTCTGCAATGAATTTACCTGTGCCAATTCCTGAGTTAAATGAAAGTTATGATTTTTTTGCTGACCTCAATGTTGGTGGTTCTTCTATGAATGTCGAACCACAACAACCCGAACAACCTGCCGAACCTGTTGCTGCCCAAGCCCAAGAAAGACAACATGTGGAGTCATCCGGAGCCACTACAGCAGCGAGTAGACAACCGACTCGTGCCAAAAGAAGTAAGATATGGGATCACTTTGAACTCGGTCAAAAAGAAGGTACTAATGAATCTGTTGCAATATGTAAATTATGTAAGATCCAGTATTCATATTGTGATGACCAGGGATTATAGGTGTTAATCCCGTAGTGTTAATAATCCCTAAAGTGGTTTTACGTGGCGATTTGGGATTTAATCGAGGTGTTGGGCCTTCTGGGCTCGTTTATTTGGGCAGTTGGGATCGTTGGATCCAGAGGTTGAGATTGTATTCACATTACGGTGTAAAACCTAAGAGTTGGGTTTTTGATGTGTCTCGGAATCTCGGGTGCTGTGTGAGCACCGGTAGAGGGTTTTGGAGTTAGAGAGAGAGTTTTTGAAAACAGATGATTTTTAAGGAATCATGATGTATTTGTGGGGCTATTATTTTTTCGGGGTATTTTTGCTATAAATACAAGTTGAACCCGAGATTTTAGTATTAATTTCATTTTCAGCCCCAATTCCTTCCCTCTCTCCCGCGTGCGATTTTCCCGCTGCTACAGCGCTGCCGCGCGCAAAAGCGCTCCGCCCGCCGCCGTCCGGCCGCCGTTCGGGGCGTGCGACCTACCGCCGTCTTCGTCTCGACGAGGCGCTTCTTTCCCCTCCATCAATTCGAGGTTTCGTCGCGTGTGGAAGTCGGATTTTGCTGGTAAGCGTCGATCCCCAATTTCTAGGGTTCTTCGATTTTCGGTTGTTTTTGCTTCCGATTTCGTTGGGTAATCTCCCTAACCCCTTGTTCGTCTTTTTCATGTATTTCCATGCCTTTATTGTTTCGAATTTCCCCAATTTCGTAGGGTTTAATTTTCGAATTATTGGGGGTTTTTGGCAAAGGTGATGATTCTTGCCATTGATGGTTTAATTCACATCTTAGGTGTATTATGATGCTTAAGTGGGATCGAATTAAGATGTTATGGTTCGAATTTGAAGAATTGTTAGGGTTCGAATTTAAAGGCTTGTTTGGGTTTCGAATTTTAGGGATTTGGATTTCAAATTTGGGGGTTTGGCATGTGGGATGATTATTCATGCTATGGATTGATTAATTGACATTTTAGATGAATTATGGTATTTTATTGGGTTCGAAATTGTGAGATTAAGGTTCGATTTTTGTAGGGCATTCTTGAACAAATTTCGATTGTCTCATTTATTTCCTTCCCTGCATGTACCCTGCCCCGGGTCTTTTAAGAGGATAATTGTCGTGTATTGACAATGTTGTGAGGGATATGGGTGTGCTTGAGCATAGGTTACATGTTCGTAAATAATGGTGAATTGTTTATCGTGTTAGCACATCATTCCTCGGGGCATGGAACTCGAGCAAGGCTTGGCTCGGACTTCGGAGATTTAAGGTACGTGCGACGTACGAGCATTACTATATATATGTGAAATGCATAAGGTGTTTTTGATTGCATTGAATGTTTTGCGTATGGTTATACATATATGTTGATATAGCCAAGGAATGACCCAAATCTTGATATCGCCGCTTGTAGCGTGCGTGACACTAGAGTAGGATGACTCTTGCATGATATATGGGGTACTGGGTTTATATGACTATATTATGAGACATTTGAGATGTCTAGGTTTGTAGAATCATGCATTCTTCGTAAGACATTTGAGATGTCTAGGTTCGTAGAATCATGTATTCATTATGAGACATTTGAGATGTCTAAGTTTGTAGACTCATGTATTCATTATAAGACACTTGAGATGTCTAAGTATAATGAAGGAATGGTAAAATAAATGCTAAGGCATTTGAGCTATCTGTGATTGATAGCAAGGTTGTGAAATCAGTATTAGATATTGTGATATCTGTAATTGCATGTTTAATGAATTTGTAATCACTATATGTTGATATTCGAGGATCAGGCATGCGATGTGTAAATCAATGTGTTGATTTACTGATTTATGAGATTTGATGAGTTTGATGTTGTGAGAACAGGGACAGTACACGGAATCCCGGATGAGGATGTTGCCATCCAGGGAGTATCATTTAAATTCATTAGCATTTACCTTTGTTGTAAATTATGAATTTCATTATTATGATTATGGGATTTTGTGTATTGGTATGCTCACCCCGTTGGGGGCTGTCTCTGTTGGGACAGGTGGACAGGTACATCGATGGCTATGGAGCTGAGCTCGAGCTGTTGATTTGAGGTACTCCCAGGATCGTGGTACCAGGGCTTGATGGAGCACGGTATCGTATAGAGTACCTATATATACACCTGAGGATTTATACATATTCATATTCATGATGCTCGCATGTGAGCACGATTATACTTGTATATGGATTGTATATAAAGGCATGAGCCTTTCTCTCTTTCATTTAAGGTTGCATGCAATTAGGTTGAATTGCTAGAATGATATGAGAGTCATTGGTGTATTATGTGGGTGTTGGAACCCACTTTTGTTGACGTATGTGTGGTGTCTTCCCTGGCTGGGAATCTACTTGTATTACTGCTTTCTGTTGAGTATTATGTGTTCCCTGGCCGGGAATTTTGTTATGTGTTGTACTCTGTTTTGGGATAGCTCTATTTATGGGGAGACTCTGCCCAAATTTTTGTAAAAGTTTACAATGTGAAAAGCGGCACCAAGGGGTTGGTAAAGGGCAAACATATGAGTCTTTTATTGACAGGCAATGATTAAGTATCATCAGAGCTTCCCGATTGACATTTTATAGAAAGCATGTACCACACATAGTGGTTAATACACTAATCAAGGTTTTAAGGGCTTGGGGTCCTTACATTAGTGGTATCAGAGCAGTGGTTGCTCATTGGGGCTGTTAAGGGCCTAGGAAGTTATTGATAGCACATATTTATGCATGATGGCATTAATGTTGTATGACATAACACATTGTTTATGTGCTCTTATGATATGAAAAGTGGTATTGCTAACCATTGTGGTTGCAGGAATCGTGTGGAACACGATAGGATGACATTTATGGGGATGTCTGGCACTCCGTGTGTTATGTGCCAAGGAAGCTGGTTTTAAGAAAATCAGATAAAGGGATATTTCCGAGGTAACATGTATTTTACGTTGTCTTGTTGACACATGATGAATGCAAAGTGGTGCATTGAGGTTATGATATATGTTATTGTGCATTGTTTTTGCATATGCATGTCTTGAGTCAAAGTTATCTTAGTAAGGATTTTAATGGCTTATGCTAAAGTCCATATGAAGCGATGAAGAGTCCCGCTTATATGGAGTAGCAACGCTAAAGTCCATTGGAAGCGATGAAGAGTTCCGCTTACATGGAGTAGCAACGCTAAAGTCCAGTGGAAGCGAGGAAGAATTCCGCTTTCCTGGAGTAGCAAGAAGCATTAAAATGTACTAATGATAAGGGCTCAGGATGAAATAAGGATTTAAAGAAGGATATCATGACATTTATTTGTGAACCATACATTCTCATAATGTGTTTTTATTATGAATTGAATGTGGATGCATAGCGTATATGGCTATTGTTGTTAACCCTGATGGTTGCAGGTTACAGGAAATATGGAGTATAAAAAGGAATGATGATTATGCATTCCAGGAGTCCTGCTTATGACAGTGAGAATTTTTATACTTATGCTTGACCGCTAAAAATGTGGAGCGGGCGGGGATGCTCGCTTGCACATGGAGGCGGGGTATTCCATACGAAGCGAGGATGATATACCGCTTGTATGAAGAAGCTTATGCTTGTACCGCTAAAAATGTGGAGCGGGCAGGGATGCTCGCTTGCACATGGAGGCGGGGTATGCCATACGAAGCGAGGATGAGATACCGCTTGTATGAAGAAGCGAGGATGAGATGCCGCTTGTTAGGATGATGATTCATTCCTATGTGATGACACGGATGATAGCGGTGATGTGTCCCGCTGTGTCGATTTATATTCATTTCTCTATGAGGACACGATTTATAGCGACGGTTCATTCCGCTATATCTATTGGCGATGGTTCATTCCGCCAGGTGTATTTATAGCGACGGTTCATTCCGCTATATCTATTGGCGATGGTTCATTCCGCCAGGTGTATTGATAGCGATGGTTCATTCCGCTATATTTATTGGCGATGGTTCATTCCGCCAGGTGTATTTATAGCGATGGTTCATTCCGCTATATCTATTGGCGATGGTTCATTCCGCCAGGTGTATTGATAGCGATGCCTCTTTCCGCTACTATGTGGACGATGATTCATACTCAGGTATATAGCGAGGTTTCATGCCACTTATTATATGACGAGGTGTCATGCCGTCGATTCTATAGCGAGGGATTTTGCCGCTATGTACTCAGCACAGGATTTTGCCGCCTTCGAGCGATGGGTGCTGATTACGCACTATTATTGAGCGACGGAGACAGGTATGACGCTATATCACTAGCGATGAGGTATGAGATATTGCTATTTTATTAGCTTTATTGTAGCTGGCATGCATTGATATACATGTTTTATTATGCCTATTTTACTAGCATGATAGTGGATGACATACGCTGATGTACATGTATCGTCACTAGTTGACAATGTTTTAGATGCCATGAGTTGGCATGTGTCGTCACGGGATGACGATGACGATGGTGTAGGAGATGTCTTATTAGACATGCATCATCGTTACGATGATCGATGCGTTGAGTATACGTATTCAGTGGTATGCCTTGGGTGCCAGTACCGAGCACAAGGTGGTGTGTGCGACACCGATGGACGTGACCCTTATACCGAGCGGGTTGCTCGAGGAATGGTTGGATGCGCTGTACATGTGATTGTACCGCAGCTTACGATTGGGGGATCATTTTACGAGTGGTGATACCCTTGAGGTATGCTCGTTGGAATGGCTTTTGGCCATGTTTTTGACGATAGGAGTAATCGTGGAGGAAATTACTCGCTTTCTGTCGATGTGACATGTGGTGGACATGGTCACACCACCCTTGAGGGTGTAGGATGGGTCCTAAGGGAGTAGGATCAGGTTATGTTAAGTACATAGGGACATTGGGTTGTCCAGGGTGTATCGGCATTGAGGAATGTTGGATAAAGACCCACTACTCTATTGAGTTTTCTCCCATAGTATGTTATACCATGTGGAAACGTCCGTCTTATTGGTAGGTTTGAGGTAAACCTAAAGAGGCAGAGACTAGGTTGTCTGCCGCGTGTGTGTAGCACCATGATGGGCTTGCTAGAGCCGTTACACTGCTCGTTGGAACCAAGTTTGGCAAATCGTAAGGTGATACGATGAGGATTGTGGTGGACTCTAGTAGTCACCATGTCATTGAGGTTAAGGTTGTTCATGCCTCACTGAAACGTGTATACGTTTATGTTTAAATCTTGGAGACTTGTCTGGGACAGCTCAGGATGTTGGAGTACCAACAAGAGAGTCATCAGGTTGTTATTGACTCAATCTAAAGGAACCCGTGTATTGGGATACAATGGGTGTTATTGTATCCAGTTTTTCCGAACGATGGTTCGAGACTTGTGGATCTCGAGTTCGATGGCATTTCCCTTGCGAGGAAGGAGGTAGTATTATACCTATTTGGGAATCTTGAAAGATTCGGTAAGTTGGTGCAAGTGGTGTTGATCTTGGGAATCACACCGTGTATTGTTAATCGTCGATTTTCATCCTCCACTGAGTAAGGAATGACTCAGAATTGACGGTTGTGTTTGGGGCTTAGGGATATATGTGGTAGATACCCGAGCCGAGTGCATTGAGTATGCATGCGATATCAGTGCTTAGGCAGGTATACCGGTGAGTATACGGATGCCAGTTATTGATTTCCTCTCTGTTAAGCATAGAGTTATGCTATTTTTGGATGGTTAAATCTCTGATGAGAGATATGGAACACCTTGAGATTGGGAATCTCCATGGCACGATGATTGAGGGATAATCGTGAAGTTAGTTGACTCCCTTGAGGAGGGATTTTCTTGTGAGGGTTAAGGTATTTCCCTTGCTAGTGTTTTCTTTCGAGTTATGCGACAGCCTTCCCAAGTTTGGATTGTTAAATCCGAGGATTTTCAAGGGATGGCAGGATTTCGGATTGGTTGAGTGTCGCTGACGACACAAGCGTTGAGGATGCAATGGGTTTATTGCATGCCCCTTAAGAATTTTAAACTCTGCGGAGTCTCGGTTGTTATTTATGATCAGAACGTGATTCTTGGAACATCCGGAGGTGGACATCTTGTGGGATGTCTTTTGTTTGAATTTGTGGCCGTGAGTTGCCCAAATTAAGTTGCAATGAGGCGACTACTCCTTCGATGGAGGAAGTTTGAAAGTGGAAACCAGGTTTGATATGTGTACACCGTGGTTGTACTAGTGTTTCCTTCGTAACGATGTATGTTAGACATCGTAAGTCATAGTAAAATATCATTGGATGATATCTTCGATAGAATCAAGAGCGATTCGAATCCTTGCAGTTTCAGTTGACTAACTGCTTTTGGACTGTTAGCGTTGAGTTGTGCTGACGCTCTTTGACGTTATGATGGATTTGGAAGTCTACTCCACTCCAGAGTTTGACACGAGGTCAACGTTCTTACGGTTGAGGTGTCATCGGGACGTGTTCGTACTGTTGTATTAGAACGAAGGATGACTGTCTGATCTACAGTCGTAAGTATCAGTTGTTTCGCAGTCATGAGGGACTGACTTTTGGGATGACCCGCATCGAGGTACGTTTTACCTCTTGGGTGTTATGTTGGTTATGGTATGTCGCTCTGTTTCAGAGATTAGATGAGAGGTAAGTATCCTCGCGTTTATTAATACGATTCTGATATGGTCAGGAATCGATGTTATGGCTTCATGTTGTTGTGCAGCCTGGGTGTTACGTGATACACCAGTGCTAATTTCGAGGACGAAATTCTTTTAGTGGGGGATATTGTGATGACCAGGGATTATAGGTGTTAATCCCGTAGTGTTAATAATCCCTAAAGTGGTTTTACGTGGCGATTTGGGATTTAATCGAGGTGTTGGGCCTTCTGGGCTCGTTTATTTGGGCAGTTGGGATCGTTGGATCCAGAGGTTGAGATTGTATTCACATTACGGTGTAAAACCTAAGAGTTGGGTTTTTGATGTGTCTCGGAATCTCGGGTGCTGTGTGAGCACCGGTAGAGGGTTTTGGAGTTAGAGAGAGAGTTTTTGAAAACAGATGATTTTTAAGGAATCATGATGTATTTGTGGGGCTATTATTTTTTCGGGGTATTTTTGCTATAAATACAAGTTGAACCCGAGATTTTAGTATTAATTTCATTTTCAGCCCCAATTCCTTCCCTCTCTCCCGCGTGCGATTTTCCCGCTGCTACAGCGCTGCCGCGCGCAAAAGCGCTCCGCCCGCCGCCGTCCGGCCGCCGTTCGGGGCGTGCGACCTACCGCCGTCTTCGTCTCGACGAGGCGCTTCTTTCCCCTCCATCAATTCGAGGTTTCGTCGCGTGTGGAAGTCGGATTTTGCTGGTAAGCGTCGATCCCCAATTTCTAGGGTTCTTCGATTTTCGGTTGTTTTTGCTTCCGATTTCGTTGGGTAATCTCCCTAACCCCTTGTTCGTCTTTTTCATGTATTTCCATGCCTTTATTGTTTCGAATTTCCCCAATTTCGTAGGGTTTAATTTTCGAATTATTGGGGGTTTTTGGCAAAGGTGATGATTCTTGCCATTGATGGTTTAATTCACATCTTAGGTGTATTATGATGCTTAAGTGGGATCGAATTAAGATGTTATGGTTCGAATTTGAAGAATTGTTAGGGTTCGAATTTAAAGGCTTGTTTGGGTTTCGAATTTTAGGGATTTGGATTTCAAATTTGGGGGTTTGGCATGTGGGATGATTATTCATGCTATGGATTGATTAATTGACATTTTAGATGAATTATGGTATTTTATTGGGTTCGAAATTGTGAGATTAAGGTTCGATTTTTGTAGGGCATTCTTGAACAAATTTCGATTGTCTCATTTATTTCCTTCCCTGCATGTACCCTGCCCCGGGTCTTTTAAGAGGATAATTGTCGTGTATTGACAATGTTGTGAGGGATATGGGTGTGCTTGAGCATAGGTTACATGTTCGTAAATAATGGTGAATTGTTTATCGTGTTAGCACATCATTCCTCGGGGCATGGAACTCGAGCAAGGCTTGGCTCGGACTTCGGAGATTTAAGGTACGTGCGACGTACGAGCATTACTATATATATGTGAAATGCATAAGGTGTTTTTGATTGCATTGAATGTTTTGCGTATGGTTATACATATATGTTGATATAGCCAAGGAATGACCCAAATCTTGATATCGCCGCTTGTAGCGTGCGTGACACTAGAGTAGGATGACTCTTGCATGATATATGGGGTACTGGGTTTATATGACTATATTATGAGACATTTGAGATGTCTAGGTTTGTAGAATCATGCATTCTTCGTAAGACATTTGAGATGTCTAGGTTCGTAGAATCATGTATTCATTATGAGACATTTGAGATGTCTAAGTTTGTAGACTCATGTATTCATTATAAGACACTTGAGATGTCTAAGTATAATGAAGGAATGGTAAAATAAATGCTAAGGCATTTGAGCTATCTGTGATTGATAGCAAGGTTGTGAAATCAGTATTAGATATTGTGATATCTGTAATTGCATGTTTAATGAATTTGTAATCACTATATGTTGATATTCGAGGATCAGGCATGCGATGTGTAAATCAATGTGTTGATTTACTGATTTATGAGATTTGATGAGTTTGATGTTGTGAGAACAGGGACAGTACACGGAATCCCGGATGAGGATGTTGCCATCCAGGGAGTATCATTTAAATTCATTAGCATTTACCTTTGTTGTAAATTATGAATTTCATTATTATGATTATGGGATTTTGTGTATTGGTATGCTCACCCCGTTGGGGGCTGTCTCTGTTGGGACAGGTGGACAGGTACATCGATGGCTATGGAGCTGAGCTCGAGCTGTTGATTTGAGGTACTCCCAGGATCGTGGTACCAGGGCTTGATGGAGCACGGTATCGTATAGAGTACCTATATATACACCTGAGGATTTATACATATTCATATTCATGATGCTCGCATGTGAGCACGATTATACTTGTATATGGATTGTATATAAAGGCATGAGCCTTTCTCTCTTTCATTTAAGGTTGCATGCAATTAGGTTGAATTGCTAGAATGATATGAGAGTCATTGGTGTATTATGTGGGTGTTGGAACCCACTTTTGTTGACGTATGTGTGGTGTCTTCCCTGGCTGGGAATCTACTTGTATTACTGCTTTCTGTTGAGTATTATGTGTTCCCTGGCCGGGAATTTTGTTATGTGTTGTACTCTGTTTTGGGATAGCTCTATTTATGGGGAGACTCTGCCCAAATTTTTGTAAAAGTTTACAATGTGAAAAGCGGCACCAAGGGGTTGGTAAAGGGCAAACATATGAGTCTTTTATTGACAGGCAATGATTAAGTATCATCAGAGCTTCCCGATTGACATTTTATAGAAAGCATGTACCACACATAGTGGTTAATACACTAATCAAGGTTTTAAGGGCTTGGGGTCCTTACACATATAAAGCTGGTGGTTCCAGTGGAGGCACCGGAACATTTAAAAAACACTTAGTAAAAAAACATAATTTTGATGAAACAACATTACAACCATTAGGTCGAGAAGCAACACAAGCACAAATTAATGTTCTTACTGGCACGAATTTTATTTTAACTGCTGAAATTAATCGTAGGTCACTTGTTAGATATGTGATCAGATGTGAACTACCTTTTATACAAGCTGAACGTGCTGGTTTTATTGAATTTGCTTCGTCTATACAACCCATGTTTAAACATATTTTCAGGCACACACTAAAAAGAAATTGTATGGACGTATTTGTTGAATATAGAAATACATTGTTTCAACATCTTTTTAGTTTGCCTTGTAGGGTTAGTTTAACAACTGATATTTGGACAAATGTAAATTCTGATTCATATCTTGTTGTCACTTGTCATTGGATTGATGATAATTGGTGTATGCAAAAAAGGATTTTGTCTTTAGATGAGTTAGACTGTGCACATACTGGTGATGTAATTGCTAAATATGTATTCAACACTTGTAGACATTATGGAATTCAGGATAAGGTATTTTCAATCACATTAGACAATGCTGCGATGCGTGATTTAAAGACCTATCTTAAACCAATGCTTGATGGTGTTTTTTTCATGTTAGATGTGCATGTCATGTGATTAATTTGGCTGTTAAAGTTGGTTATGAGGACAATCACTCAGCATGTATTGAGAAAATGAAATACTGCGCTAAATGGTTAAGCACGAGCCGTGTTAAGCGTGATTGGAAACAATTATGTTTATCTAATGGTTTAAAGCATCTTCTTTTTCCATCACCAATAGAAACTAGGTGGAATTCGTTGTACAATATGTTGAATGCTATGTTACCTTACAAAGATATTTTAACTCCATTTTGTAATTCATATCAAATGCTTGATAGCGATGAAAGTATTTATTTGACTAATGAGGATTGGGAATTTGTTGAAAATTGTGTATCATTGTTAAGTACTTTCAAAGAAGCGACGGAACGTTTATCTGGTGTTACTTATCCAACTTCCGTTTATTTTCTTCCTTTAGTATTTAACATGTTTGATAAATTTATAGAATTTAAAGATGACTATGACTTGCATGCTTTTGTTAGTGCAATGGAAACTAAATTTATAAAGTATTGGGAACAAATCTCACCCGTGTACTGCATCGCAACATTGCTAAATCCTAGTCAATGTTTATCTTCATTTGAGATATTTTTTTGAATATTATGCTAAATTTTTGGGGAAGGTTGTTGACGATCAAAAGACGTCTACAATGCAATCTCTCCAAAATATGTTTCAATTGTATTATAATCAACAGGCAAGTGAATCATCGCAACAAAGGCCTGTTGAAGAACAACGCCAAGCTCAATCTAAAGGTGGGGGCATCAATTTGCTTAGAATGCTGGGCAGGAAAAAACTTAAGGGAAAATGACCTTCTACTAGCACATCGACTGAGTTGCAAATTTATCTGAATTATCAATTTCTAACCGAAGACAACTTCGATGTCTTACAATGGTGGAAGTCCAATGCAGCACAATTCCCTATCTTAGCCAAAATGGCTAGAGACGTGTATGCTGTACAAGCTTCAAGCGTCGCTTCTGAATCGGCATTCTCAACATGCGGCCGTATTATTGGAGACTACAGAAGTAGTCTATCAGCTGATTTGTTATGCATGCTCACGTTACTTAAAGATTGGTTTGAAGCAAAATGCAAAAATAGAAGAGATGGGACGGTTGACGAATTCGTAAATCATTATGACGAGCAAGAAGAAGAGAACGCCAAAACAATACTTATCAATTATGAAGACTGGTAAGTACTAAATTGTAATATTTTTTTATTTAGATTTTCAATTGTCATGTCTTTACAATTATTTATATACATCTATATTATGAAATGAAGAAGAAATATATTGAATTTGTGATGAACATCATTGAAGAAACATTTACAACATTAAAAAAAAAACGAAAAATCGTTAAGGAACCGGACCAAACCGGAACAGGTTCGATCCGGTTCCTTAACGGACCGGACCGATTCCGCCCATAACGGGTCTGGAACCGGCCGGTTCCGGTCCGGACCGGACCGGTTCGGACCGGTAAGCACCCCTATGCAGAGAGCAATTTGCATATATCTCTTCTATTTTTATCGTTTTTTCCCCATCTCAAAAAACCCAGAAGGTATCAGGCGTGAACAAAAAATTCGATTCAATATAATTAACCAACCGAATAAATTCGGTTCGATCATTTCGAAAGTTAAGTTTTAATTTTTTTAAAATCGATTAAATCGGTTTGGTTGTCGATTTTAATTTTAAAAATATCACCGATTTATATTTTTTTAATTTTAAGTTTTTTATATTTTAAAATCTTATTCATTTTTAATTTTTAAAAATATCGGAAACGAATTTTATCGGTTCGGTGTTCGGTTTTCGATTTTGGTTCGATCGGTAACTAAATTAATCGATTGCTCACCTCTAGAAAGTATAGGAACTAAAATATTTTTTGTTTCTTTTTAAAAAAAAATATTTTTTGTTGAATCCTATTTTACCTATCTTTTGCATGATTTATTACGTTCTACGTAATAGAAAATAAAAAACAAAATTGTTTCCATTATTTCAGGAGCCTAGTCACGATCATAGTGGACAACATAAAGGTTACAAGTGTGTCACTCAAGATGGCAAGATATTTGAGTCTAGACATGTTCGTTTTAACCATGCTTACTTCCCTTTTCAGACACAAAACTCAACTCTCCACTGCCCAGTAGCGACAGATTTTCCTTGTCCCAATTTTCATCTCCCTCGGTTTTGTTTCAACCGTGTTCATCCAATAATTCTGTTCCTCTACGTCCAACACCAGCACCTCTCCCTGACAATTCACATATATCCTTGACTCCTCGTTCATGTTCAAATGCTTCCTCTCCCTCAGTCTCTAGTTCACTGTGTCCTAACTGCCATGCTACATATGTGAACAACCATCCAATGACTAAACGATCCAAGCCTGGGATTTTCAAACCAAAGGCTTATTACTCACTTACACGAACCCCTTACTGTGCAAGAAGCCCGTAAGCATCCTAAATGGTATGCTGCCACGCACCGAATACAATGCATTGCTCCTAAGCAACACCTGGACACTAGTACAGCAGCCTTGTGGCACAGCTATAATTGGTATAGATGGTTGTATAAACTCAAAAATCCGGATGGTTCAATGGCTAGGCATAAGGCTAGACTAGTAGCCAATGGATACTCTCAAATACCAAGGATCTACTATAAAGAAACTCTCAGTCATATTGTCAAGCCTACAACCATTTGAAATATCCTCACCATAGCAGTGTCAAGGAGCTGGGTGATACAACAACTTGATGCTAATAAAGCTTTTTTGAATGGTGACCTAAATAAAGTGGTTTATATGCAGCATATTCCAGGTTTTGAAGTTAAGAGTGGAGATACACCACTCATATGCAAGATATACAAAGCTTTATATGGGTTGAAACAAGCACATCGAGCTTGGTTTGAAAAATTGTGTAATGCTCTAAAGCACATGGGATTTCATTTTGCAAACTCTGATGCCTCACTGTTTCTCAGATTTAGTGCTTATGTTTTAGTCTATGTCGATGACATCTTAATGATAATAGTCAGATTCAGATCCTCATCAACACTTTGGACAAATAATTTTTGTGGGGCCTCGCTACCTTAATCCTCAAATCGTCATATCATTCACAATTATAATTAGGATTAAGATAGAATTTATACTGATTAAGAGTATTACTATGTCAACTATTACATTACTCTCAAACATGACATAATTTACACCAATTACATGACATAAACTCCTAACAAGTTCATCTCTCAATCAGTAATTTGTCTAGCAGCAGAAGGTCTGAATCACAATCCCGGTCTCCCCCGTCTATGAGTCCCTACAGAAACAATCACACACCATGAGTATTGATATATATATATTCATCACAATCCACTCTCAATAAGAATGCAAAATATTATATATTCCTGTAATTTAATGCATTCACAACTCATGTATAAGCATTATCAACACAAAATGCAAATATGTATGACATGTCTCATTTATCAACCTGTTATAACGGGACATTTATGATATTGCTTTCTCGCTCAATATGTCAGTGGCTCAGCTTTCAAGTCTCATATTAGCAGCACATATCATATTTATGTCCTCACATGTTATAACAGTCATTCTCATGCCCAACGGCATCATGTCTCACAGAATCATCATTTGCCTCAATCACAAGTGTGTAAGCATCACCACATAATAGTACATACATCATAAATGTAGCATCAATACTCGTATGTCTACACGTACCTGTCGTGATGTACAAAAGATAGAAAATCAGGAGTCAATGCTTAACCCCCTCTCTATCCCGTCCCCTGTGATGGTGCTACGTGAATATCAACAATTTAGAATGTTATAATAGGCCTCACCATCAAATTTCAAGAAAATATAACATTTTTCAAATAATTATCCATCGCGATCGGTCTCCATTTTCTCGTTATCAATCGCCATTCTGTATCTCAGCGATCGATCGCCACAATGTTCTGTTATCCTCATGGTTCACCTCCTACAACTCAATTCCTACCACCAAAACTTGATAAATGCATGCAACATCATCATATGAGTATTTTTCCTTAACTAAACAACTCAATTCTTTGCATTATATCTCATATTAATTCAAGAGCTACCAATTGATATTCTAACACCCCAACCCAACTTAAACCAATACATAACAAGTACATAAAACACATACCTCTTGCCAAACAGATTCAACTTCTAGTTCACAACAAGTTTCCCTTTGATTCAAAGCTCAAACCCAAGAAAGGAGTGCAAGATGAAGCAAGGGTTTGGAAGTGAAACTTTGTAGAGCTTTGTAGGTTTTTGTGGTGTTGTACGTATTTTAAAATCTGAAAGTAGTGTAATATATCCAATATTTTTCCAACAAATTGTAAATTCACATCAAATTCACATCAAATTCATGTATAATTATTGTCCAACTATGTGTGGCTCATGCTCTTACTACACACAACATGAATATTAGTTCTCTTGTCCAATATCAAACATTGCATGCACCAACATTTCAAGCCAACACATAAATGTATGGATATGTTCTCAACTAAACATTGCTTGTAAATATATGGAGAGCTCATATACTTGACAAATTCTTATCATACTCAGTTCAACCCGAACCCGCGTTCACATTATTCCGTAATTATCTTATAATTACTCATTATTCACATCAAACATGTATGATTCATATCGAGGTATTACAATTCCCCCTTACTAATTGAATTTCGTCGTCGAAATTGAATATACTCTATACTACTGTAATAAATAAAAACACATAGTCAACATATCAAGATTGCAGCAATATGACTACTTACCAGTCATATAATAAGAACGCAAACTAAAAATACTAGAAAATAATTCAGGATATTGTTGCATCATATGCTACTCCGTCTCCCACGTAGCCTCCTCGACATCCCGCCTGTCCCATTGTACTTTTACCATTGGTATCACTTTACTTCTTAATTTACGATCTGCTCTATCCAAGATCCTGACTGGTCGTTCCACATATGATACATCTGTATCCAACTGTACTTCAGACGGTTGTAATACATGACTCGGATCTGGCTCGTATTTTTTCAACATTGAAACGTGAAACACATCATGTATACTGGTCAAAGATGGCGGTAATGCCAATCTATACGCCAATGTACCAATTCGTTGCAACACTTCATATGGACCAATATACCTTGGTGACAATTTTCCCCGTATACCAAACTGTACTACACTTCTGATGGGTGATATTTTTAAGAATACATTGTCACCAACCTGAAATTCAAGAGGTCTACGCCGTTTATTTGCATAAGCGGTCTGTCTATCCCGAGCGACCTTTAGTTTTAGTCTGATCAGCTTCAGTTTTCTCTTCCATTTCTCGTACCATATCGGGTCCACATTGATCAGCATCATCCCAATACAATGGCGATCTGCATCGTCGCTCATACAATGCTTCAAATGGTGCCATCTGTATACATGTTTGATAACTATTGTTATATGAGAATTCAACTAATGGTAATGACTCTTGCCAAGAGTTATCATACTCTATTAAACATGCAAGCAACATATCCTCAAGCGTCTGTATCGTACGCTCTGTCTGACCATCTGTCTGAGGGTGATAAGTTGTACTCAGTTTCACCTCAGTCCCCATTGCTACTTGTAAACCTTCCCAAAAATGAGAAGCGAACCTCGGATCTCGGTCAGACACAATAGAAACATGTACACCATGTAATCTCATTACCTCTCGAATGTACAATTGAGACATTCTCAAATAGGTGAACGTCATACTATAAGGTATGAAATGAGTCACCTTCGTCAGTCTGTCAATTATCACCCAAATAGCATCAAAATCAGAAGATGTCCTTGGTAAATGGGTAACAAAATCCATAGTGACATGTTATCATTTCCATGTAGGAATCTCCAAACTCGTGGAGTGGTGGCAGCTAACATCTTAATATTTTGCTCGTATTACCCCAAAAATTATATTTCCCCATAAATTATATTTTGGCCCCCTAAAAAACATTTCCCCCAATTTTTAATACGTATTTGTCCAACTTGTCTTGGATTCTAAATCTGCCCATGGCCCTTGTTACTGAAAAAGGTAACTATACTTCGAACCATCTTTTCCCATTGATCGGCCAAGAATGTTACAGCGTCTTAAATCTTCTAAATCCTTACTTTCATCGCATTTACAATGAAACTGGACCTTGGCCTCTGTACAATGACACACTTTGAACAATTTGGTTGTATTTATAAGGTGGCCATCACTTGGATTTGCGTCCTGCAACTGCCGATGATCCTGATTGGCTGGTGGAACAAAGGGAAGCTGAGGTCGATTTGATTGAAGATTGGCTGGACGAATACTACCAGAAAAATAAGGCCGTATATGACATGCATGTTACCAAGAAGGTAAGAATCTTGTATTTGCAATAATGTCTGTTCGTTCTAACTTGTATTGGAATAATATCATTTGTTTAAATCACGCTGATTTTGAATTCTTAACTAGAGGGAAAGTGTAGTATCAAATGATACCCGTTTTTCTTGGTGTTAAACGGTTATTTGATGTTATCCCATGTGTAGTACCCTAGGGTTTCTTTTATCCCCACTTTTGTCTCTTTTTAGTTCAAGGATTGCTTGGATACATCGTAAATTGCATGTTACTCGAAATATATATGATATGGGTAGTAAAATCAACTACGAGATATATATTTGTTTGACCAAAATTTTGACAGCAGGAGTATCAGATATTAAGCTTGTTCCAATTTTGTAATGATTTATCATAGGCTAAATTACTTATAATTTTTACTCGGTTTTAATTATTGATGTACTTATGATATATTTTTAATGTATATATCATTTATTTATTTTGTATGCATAAAATAGTTCATCATCCCATTTTACATCCTAGAAATTTGGATTATTTGTATTAATACGTCATCAAAATCAGAAGAGTGATTTATACATCAAAATAAATTTTTTCAAAATTAGTTTCGCCATTATACATACTTTTGTTTCAAATTGTGTTACTACACTTCTGTATTTAAATAAATTCTTTGTGTATAAAATATTTATTTAACTAAGTTAAATTAATCTGTAAAAATAAATCTTGAATGTCGATAAGGAGAGACTTTTCCCAAGATAAATTTAAGATAGATATACATGGTCGTATTATTGAAAACAACTCATTCAATTGCGTTAGATACCACATTTATATCTTTTTTAAAACAATTATTATCTAAATAACTAAACTCAATGAATGAGAAGATTTGGCTTAAATTCATTTGCGTTAGATAATGTAGTAGATTATTAATTAATTTCTCGCAAACTCCCAATTTCCTAAAATCACTTGGTACAGCACACTTTTCGGACACCGATACTTATCAGACACTCATCGGACACGTGCCAGAGACGCCACGTGGTGTGTTTTTTATTTTATTAATAAAATAAAATCGGACACCTGTGTTGGACACTCCCTTCAAAATGGGACACCTATATCGGACACTCCCCTCAAATTAATTAATAATATACGTGCTACATTTTATATTTTGAATTGTTTATTTCAAATACAATTACTACTTACTCAAATTTTTTAATTTTCATAATAATTTTAATTTTTTATCATTTTTATTCAATCTTGTAAAATATCAATACATACCATAAAAAATCCAAATATATATATATGTATAGCATTTAAAACTTTTGTGAGAAGTAACAATTATTTTGGAAATTTTGAATTTAATCGAATTTAAAGTCAAATTAAATAACAATATGTTTGATTTTCATTTTCAGAATTGACGTCAATAAATATTGGTTCACCAAAACATATGTTAAAAGCTTGATAATATATAATCATCGTACTTTCAGTAAATGATTTAAAATATAAATAATATATGATTAATAATTTGAGAAATGAAATAAAAATCTAAAGTTTGAAAATAAATTACACAAATAAGAATTCAACTAGTGGTGAGCATTCAGTCTGAACCGACCGAATTTGTAAAAACTAAACCAACTTAATTTGTTTTTGAGCCAACCGAACTGACTGATTTTACACTAAATCGAACAGACTAAATCAATAAAACATCGATTATCATTAAAGATCATGATCTAAAACACAAGTAATATCATTTATATTCAACAGCTAAACATATAATTGTCTAAAAGATATTTGTTAAACTATTTTAAGTAGTTCAGAAGATGTGAAATCTGTTGGGGTAAAACAATTGGCATTGCTTTGTGATTGATCGAAAGTGGTGTTTGTGCTGATGACAGTTTAAAACATATATTCAAAGAAATAATAATAAATGTAAGATAAATAATAATTATTATTATTATTTTATTTTTATTATGAATATATGATTATTATTATTATTGTTAATACTACTATTATTTGATGTGGGGAGAAGGATGTGTCATTTCGGATAAAATCATTGTCGAGCAGGACAATCCATTTCGAACAGGTTACCTCATGCAGGATGATACTCTGCTCGCCCCCGCATGGTCAAAGTTGTTGCGTCACTTCGGACAAAATCATTGCTAAACATGACAATTTGATTGATTTTAGCAGCTAAACGAAGGGTTGTAACTATTTTTGCTGTTAATTATTTTTTAGTTTAATATAAATTTGTGGAGAGTGTGAGCAATCCAATTATAAAAGTTTAGCTCATAAATAAATTAAATGCATTAATATATAAATTATTAAAAACTTATATATTAATATTAAGAATTTTCTGGATGATTTTCTATAAGATTTTTTGTAATAATTTTTAGTAAGATTATTTTGGTTATTTCTGTATAATTATTTTGTGAATTGCTATTATATAAAATTGTGTAGATATACACAACAAAACTATGACTAATAATAACATTTCAATAGTTAAAAATACAAAAAAAAAATTTTAAAAAATGAGAAACACATACTTGAATTTAAAAAAACAAAAAACGCATACTGTGTATGCGTTTCTTACTTTTTAAAAGTAAGAAACGCATACACAGTATGTGTTTCACCTTAGATTTATAAAAAAAAATATTTAACGTTATTTCTGAATTTTTTTTTAAAATTCACAATTTTTTTTTTTAAATTAGCCTACACATTTATATTAAAAAGTTAGTAAAAAGTTCTCTTTTAGACTTAAAACTCTAAATTCGTAAATATTTGAAAAATTTTGTAAATGAATTTTTTTTTAGAACAAATTGATAGGGCTGGTGGCTATCATACTAGACAAACTCAATATTATTAATCTAAAATAATTGATATGTTAGTTTATATATTTTTTTATTTAAAAAAATATAATATTTTAATATTGAATTGATATATAAATTAGAACATAAATCAGATATATATATAAGATATATATAAGTATCTCGCGACTAATCCCATCAAATGAAAATTATTGCGTGGGGACGGTGGCAACCAATTCCTCCCCCTACGCTCTCCGTGTAGATTCTTGTGCATTACTAAATTTCAAAGATATGGCATGATATCGTGTTAAAATGGGAGTGATATTATAATTATATAAAAATAAAACAAAAGTTTATATTTAATTTTCCAAATGATATATATATATATATATATATATATATATATATATTCTTACTATTCTTACTATATTATAATGCATAAGCCCCTTATAATAACTACCTTGGTATGGCAAATTTGAATTTACCAAACTACCCCCTCCAATGATTTGTTGTGGTTTTTTGTTGCATCGTTTGAATTGTAATATTAACCAATGTATATGTCTCATTTATTCATTACACGAATCAATTCATATGCATTATATATTACATTACACACGCAACGCGTGTGCGTCGTCTACTAGTATATATAAAGTGTGAAGGCCTTAGAGTAACTACATTTGGTTTATCATGACATACCAAATTTACTTTCTACAATACACATTATATTATTATTTTTAAATAAAATAAAATATAATAAAATATAATTTCAAACATTAACTTTAAATAAAAAATAGTCCAACTTTATTATATTTTAAAAAAAACATTATTATATGTAAAATTATATTTGATATTAAGATTTATTTTATGTGAATGTATATATATGTAAAGAACTAAAGAAGTAGTAAAGCAAAAGGTTAGCATATATGTGTTATTATTTATCAGTGAATCGCCATAATTATTCTGAAATATTATTTCAAAATTTAAAGTTTAGATTTTACAATCTCTATAAAAGTAATAATTATTAACTTCTCAATTTCAATAATATATTGACAACCCGATTCCACTTTCCATTCTTAAACCCGGAAACGGCGTCGTATACTAGAGAGAGCAAAGTAAAAGGGGAAAGCGAATGAAGTGGAGGAGAGAAAGTAGGTAGTGGAGTCCACACCTTTCTGAACTGAAGAACCAACTCAAAATCCAGCAATTCGAAGCAGAAATTCAAGAAAAAAGTTTTTGAAGCATTGGTTCTAGGGTTTCGATCAATTGATGGCTAGCTCGAGTTCGCAAACGGAGAAGTTAGCAGTGACTCCGAGGGTCCCTGCTGCCGTTGCACTTTCTCCGAATCCAGGTTCATTTAGGGTTTTGAAAACCCCCTTAAGCGATGAAGTGTTGTGGAAACGGTTGAAAGAATCGGGGTTTGATGAAGAGTCCATTAAACGGAGGGATAAAGCTGCGTTAATCGCCTATATCGCGAAACTTGAAGCTGAGGTATGTATAACGTGTTTAACTTTTTCGAGTTTTTTTCCTTCTTGTGTTCTTTCTGTTTTACTTTTTTGGAGTTTTCACGGTTTTCCCGAGTGGGTTTTAATTTTAGCACTTTAAGATTCGTTGGGCAGATTTTGTTTCTATTCGGTTTTCCTTGCTGATGAATTCTGAGAAAATGGGTATTTGTTACTTAGCTTTTATTGCTATTCATGATTTTTTTGATTTCCAAATATTACAGCGGGAAATATTTCCATCATTACTCTCTACATTGATTATTTTAATATTTTGATTTTTTCCGCGCAAACTATTGTGCGTTTTTCATTTGTTTGTTATTTACCTTGTATAGTTTGATCGTTATTTGCTTTGGCTTCTATCAGATGTATGAGCACCAACATCACATGGGTCTTCTAATTTTGGAGAGAAAGGAGTGGCTTTCAAAGTATGAGGAAGCTAAATCTGTGGCTGAATCCACTGAACTGAAGTATAAGCGGCTACAGGCTTCTCATGTCTCTGATTTGGCTGATGCCAAAAAGCGGGAAGATGGTCTGAGGAAGGCCCTTGGAATTGAGAAAGAATGTCTTAAGAATGTAATTTTGTTCTGATACATGCCTTTCATAAATATTTTATGATTTGTTACAATGTGTTCCTGACTCAATAATTTCTTCAGATTGAGAGGACATTGCATGAGATGCGGGCAGAATATGCAGAGGTGAAACTTGCAGCAGAAAGTAAATATCCTGAGGCACAAAATATGGTGGAAGATGCTAATAATAAGTTGTTAGAGGCCGAGGAGAAACGGAGAGCAGCTGAATCTTTGGAATACGAGGCAAGTCGCTACCATCGAATCGCTGAAAGGAAGTTGCATGAAGTTGAAGAACGGGAAGATGATTTAAGGAGGCGTATGATGTCATTGAATACCGAGTAAGTTTCGTAGTTCATTTAGTAACTTTCTGAAGTGGTTGATGATATCCATGTTTGTCATTATTATGTAGGCTTGATGCCAAAGAGAAAGACATCCAGTATGAGAGGCAATCCCTATCAGAAAGGCAGAAAGCTCAGCAGCTTACACAAGAAAGGCTGCTTGAAGGGCAGTCCTTGCTGAACCAGAGGGAAGAATTTGTATTCAATAGAACTCAAGAGTTGGAGAGATTTGAAAAGAAGTTGGAGGATTTGAAGTTATGCTTGGAGAAAGACCAAAGATTCGTAAACGAGGAAAAACTAGCCCTGGAGTTGAGAGCACGTTCTTTATCGGCAACTGAAGAGGTTAGCATATGATTTTAGATTTCTTTGGTTGTCAGTGACTCAATAGTGATTATTGGTTCTCTTTTGTTTCCTGTATATGTAATCCTGAATATAGTATTATTCACATGGTATTTTTTTTATAATTTTGATTGGTTCTAGGCTGTAATCAAAAGAGAGAGCGATCTTCTCAAGAAGGAGGAAGATTTACTTTTGTTACAAGCTAAACTTGCCACTAAAGAATCTGTAAGTAAACCCCTCTGGATGACGTAAATCAAGATAGAAATGTTTGAATTGATTATAGATATTGATAGATGAAGTTCTAAGTTAATCTTGTGTATATTGACTTCTCTTTTTGTAGTTAAACATTATATTTCAACCACTGACTTGCATTTTTGTATATGAAATTATGGGATAATACATAAAATCGTCTCTCTAGTTTAGGCATGTTCCCGGTTCAGTCCCTCAATTTAATCGTGTGCTAATTTAGTCCCTCAAATAACTTAAATTGTCTCGTTCATGTATGTTAAGTTGTCTCGTTCACGTCCCCGACGTTAACTTTCTCGTCAATACTTAACAGATTAAACACGTAAGGGTCAAGTGTTTTCAGCTGACCAAATTAAAACACCGAGAATATATTAAATTGTCCAAGTTTACCCTTGTCAGGTCCAATATCTCAATTTACTCGTGTGCTATTTAGTCCATCAAGTATGTTCAATCCGTTCAATATTGACGGAGAAGTTAACATCGGGGACGTGATAGGGATAATTTAACATACTCGAGGGGTTAAAATAGCACGCCAGTAAATTGATGGAATGAACCGGGAAGCCTAAACCATTGGACGATTTTATGTATTATCCCTGAAAGTATGTTATAAATTCGGCAATTGAAGCCTTTTTTATCTTATAGTAGTAGCGGTAATGTTTTATTTATTTTTTGATTAGTAAAGTTATATATTCATTGATCAAAAGTGTCATACAAGTACACTAGACATTTCTAGTCTAATACAAAACAGTAAGGCCGTGTTTGGATTGAGTGATAATGATTAGTAATCTTAGGTTTATTTTTTAGTCCCATGTTTGGTTTGCATGTTTGAAAAAAAGTATCCTATCATATTTATCTCACTTTATAGCAAAATGGCATATATATCATTTCCCACCTTTTTCATTAATTGAGAATTTGAAATCCCCACAAAAAATTTCAACATATTTCCTATATCTTAGTCCCAAAAAATTGAAATTCCCTCCGAATTTTGAAATTCACGCCAAATTTGAAATTCAAATTTTCGAGGTTATTTTAATCATTCTACCAAAAAATAAAATTAATCCTCCATTTTAGTCTCCAAACCAAACACCATATAACGTATCACACTATATTTTTTATCATTATCTTATAATTTAAATCATTACATTATTTATCACATCCTACAAACCAAAAACCATAACAGTCTAAGTGACTAATTCCGCAAGATAATTGTCTTGGTAATAGGTAACACAAACTTCTAAAAACGTGCAACTTAATGTTAACAATGAGCTGGTTAATGCTAGCTCTATCCCCTCGAAGACCATACTCTAGCTGATAAAATAGAAAAAACCGTGAAGAACATCGCAAAGATCCTTGTAATACAAGAGGTCCTCTGAAAACCTTTTTATACCAATTCAAACACACTCTTTAGTGTAGTCATGGAGCGTAGATACTCTCTTTGGCGTCAGCATAAAGTTATGGCTAATCATATTAGTGATTTATTGGTCCGAGTGGGGATAGCATTTCTCTTCTTAATGTCCATCCTTTTCATTTGACTTCGCCAATTTTTGATTAGAACTCGGAAGGAAAGTTTTATTCAAATTCAATTGAATTAATCATTTTGACTAACTGTTTTTACATAAATGATAAGTAGAAAGGCGGTAGGAACTATAATGAATAGTGCAGTAGCAATAAATGCAAGAATATTTACTTCCATAATCTCATCGGTTTTTATACTTCGTAATAACTCGGGATTTAATCCCATAGAGATGATAAATCTTTCGTCTGACTTGAATAGTATAACATATGAAGTTCTTTAATAATTTTGTTAGTGAGTTTTCTGTTGAGAGTGAGGGCAGGGAGAGAGTTAGAAGCTTTCTTTCTTGTTTAGTTTCTTATATCAGTTTTGAGAGTTGTAATTATTCTTTGTAACATTATATCAGCTATATCAAATCATATATCAATATATTTACAGTAAATTAATGTTCTATCATGGTCGTATCACTTTCCGCTTGATTAATGGTGGTAAAGAAATTGAAGTAGTAAGTCTTTGCAGCTTAAGTATTAAATGATGAATGCTATGATCTTTTTCACAATTTTCCTTTTGGTACCTTGCAGGATAATGTCCAAGAAGTAATTTATAATCATGATGCCACTTTTCAAAAGAAGAACTCTGCTTCTGAGGCAGAATTAGTTAATAGACGCAAATTGATGGAAGATGAAATGAGTGCCAAGAGACGTGCTTGGGAGTTGAGGGAGTTAGATATGAGGCAAAGGGAGGATTATATCTCAGAAAGAGAACGTGAATTAGATATTGAATCAAAACGACTTCAAGAACGTGAAAAAGAAGTTGAGGAGAGGTCAAGTTTAGTTGAAGAGAAAGAGAAGAATCTTTTCACTGCCGAAGAAGAGTTGGAATCGAAGAAACATTCTCTCCAACTGGAGGAAGAAGCGATCAGTCAGAAAATGATTGACCTTCAAAATTCTTTGGATTCTCTGGAAGAAAAGAAACATTTTATTAATGAAGCAGAAGAGAAAATGAAAGCAATGAAGAGTGAAACAAATGAATTTCTCGTGCTTGAATTGAGACTCAAGGAAGAGATCGATACATTAAGTGCTCAAAAGCGGGAACTTGAGACTGAGGCAGATTGCTTAAAAGAAGAGAAGGCGAAATTTGAAGCTGAGTGGGAGTTAATTGATGTGAAAAGAGAAGAGCTGGCAAGACAAGCCGAGCGAATTGCTGAAGAGAAGTTAATCATCTCTAAATTTCTGAAGGATGAGCGTGATAGTTTGACAGCAGAAAAGACTGCAATGAGGGAACAATATAAACATGATCTTGAGTCACTTTCCCGTGATCGTGAAGCATTTACGAGTGAACTTGAGCATGAACGCTCTGAGTGGTTCAGTACATTTCAGAAAGAACGTGCAGATTTCTTTCTTGATATGGAGTTGCAGAAAGAAGAGCTGGAGAATTGTGTTGGTAAAAGACGTGAGGAAATTGAGAGCTATCTTAAAGAAAGAGAAACGGAGATTGAGGAAGAAAAAAAGAAAGAACTCCAACATATTAATTCTCTCAAAGAAACTGTGCAAAAGGAACTAGAACATGTTAACTCTCAACTGAAGAGACTTGATGCTGAAAGAAAGGAAATAAATCTGGATCGGGAGAAGAGGGACCAGGAATGGGCAGAGCTGAATAATTCTATAGACGAGCTTAAGGTGCAGAGAGAGAAGCTGGAGAAACAAAGGGAATTGCTACGAGCAGATAGAGAGGAGATTCTTGCTCAGATAGATAGTTTGAAGAAATTGGAAGATTTAAAAGACAGATTGGATAGCATTACTGAAAAGGAGATGCACCTATCCACTTTGCAGGCAAATATTCAGAAATCTTCAGTCTTTTTGAACCCACAAAATGAATTAGCCTTGGATCAAAACGGTAACACTAGCAATGGGTTTGAACATGATATAACAAAATCTCTGAAGTCATCTTCGCCTATTACTGCTTTCTCGTGGCTGAAACGGTGTGCTGATTCCTTGCTGGAGCAAAGACCGAGCAACAAAAAAAGAAGGAAAGAGAAAGATGTGACAACACAACTTGAAGTACAAGCTGCCACCCTATGGTACTCTCACACTTATCATTTCATGTTGACAACATATCGATTATCTTTGCAAGTTCATTTTTTCCCTTTTGGTGCAGTTTGAGTGAGAAATTAAGCGTTACAGAGATTGATAATGCTGTGGTTCCATTTAAGACTCCCGTTGGTGCGGAAAAAACCAGTGTATGTGTAGATAAAATCATCACTATTCAAGAAGTAACAACAGTAGCTGTTGAAAGAACCATAGGAGACTCTAAGGTAGTTTCTGGTTGTAAGACAATCGATTTGTTGCTCACCAGCAAATTTTGTCATTCATATGCATTTGTGGATGATTATTTGCATGCAACTTCATGGATATTCCAGTTTTTTTTTTGTCTTTTTTTGTCATATGTGATATTATGCTGGTAGGCTATCTTATTTACTTGTATTTCGAAAAAGAGATTTTCTTTGGATTTTACAACTCCATTATGCTTTTCCCTGTTAAGTTTTTGAAATAGTTTTCTACTTCTGTTTCTTTGGTCGACATTTGAGGCTCATGGCTGAATTTTTCCGTAGGAAACTGTAGCCCAACAGGATGCTGAGAAAGCAGAGAACAGTGGTTCCTTGGAATTATTAACTGATGGAATGATTTGAAAGGACCAACTCTACAAGTCCTTGCATATCTGCTTGTTTATGTATCACAAGGTGGCAATTATTAATCTTAAATGTAAATTTGTATATTCAATTCGTTTGATCATAATCTCGATGACAAAAAGGTTTCTTCAGGTTTGATGCAGGTTTTTGAAGCTGTTGATTTTGCGGACTAGCCGTGTTCTTTGGTTGTGGATCATTATCTTTTCTACATGCATATATAGGTCAAGAATGTAAATCACATGGCTTATATAAGTACACATGGTGTGTAAACGTGTTGATTTCGTTGCTGTGTAGTATTATGGATGCTTTTATTTTTTGGTTCGGGGCGTGTGCTTACTGTTGTTGTTTTGATTTAGCAGTAGTATATGTGGCCTGGGGGGCCTTATTTTCTGTGTATTGTTTGCTACTTAATTGTGGATTTTGAGAAAATATTCAAGGATGAATCTATGATTTGTTAGAAGCTGCCCTGAGATTATGTCGTGCAAAGGCAGTCACCTTTTTTGTTTGCCTGGGGAGTAAACAGGGGTTGATCAATGGAGTGCAAGAATCAAGACGGCTAGTCGCTGTTATGTTACAACTAGCAAGGTTCTGCTTTCTGAAACTGTGTTACACAGATACTATACGGTATGGAATTAATTTGAGTAAGAATTTTTTCTGGAAAACACAAGAAAGCAATTAATTTATGATATTTGAGCCTGTCTATTTTCCTATCATTTTCATGAGAAATTCTATCCTACACCAGGCAGGGGCGATTCTAGGTGGTCTGGATGTCGGCAGCTTACTCCCCTAAAAAAAAAAATTTTTTATTAGTTAGGAAAAAAATTAAAAAAATCTACATTTTACCCCTAAAAAAATTGAATTTGCCTCTCAAAAATTGCATTTTGCCCCGTGAAATTATATTTAGAAAAATTATCCTCCATTTTATAGGTTATTTTTTTTGCCCCTCTCAACTTTTAGGCTAGATTTTCACCCATTCAATGGCTCAAACTACATTGTAACTAATACTTTCCATATAGGATAGAACTCCATTTTCATCCCAAGTTTGGTACCTAAACCAATACATGGTACAAGATCATACAAGTATTTTTTGATGCTACCCAGAGATGATGTCTTGAAGACATCTCGTTGCTCCATATTCCACATGGATGACCGGATTTTCCCTAACACAGTGTTCCTGGAGCAACATCAATATAACCAACATACAATATGTAACTATTCTATAATATGCTCTCTCTACCAATGCTAATCTACAGATAGAACAATCCAATAAAATAATTCCATTCAACTGGATACGTGTTATGTATTTATAATATATTACAGATATTATATATTGTAAGTATATCGTTTCAGATATAGTATAAAAAAAATGTTTCCATTAAATCAAACCGATTAGTTATTAATTTACTAGTTAGTTAACTGAGTGATAGGGAAGTGGGTAGTTGGAGAAAGTTGTGGATAATGTGTCAGTTTAATTTGTATTTATATAAAAAACTATCATCACACTTCAAGTTTAGCTCGAATTAAATAATGGATATAGAACAATATATTTTTATTAAATTACTAATTAAATTTTTGCTTTGTCCCACACTTGTCCCACACCCTTGCCAGGTCGGCCCCCTCACGCTTCGTGGACCTATCGCGTGGAAACCAGGTGAGTTGGGCTTCAACATGGTCAATTTTTGATGTTTTCTATTGGGTGTCATGCGTCAAGTAAATCCTTCTGTGCACTCGTAAACGAATGTGCATTTTATCTATCGTCCAGTGGCTTAACAACCCATTGGTACATATAGTGCATAGTCCCCATCACATGTCGCTTCTTACAGGACTTTACGCTGTCATTGTGTAAGGTTTTGAAGTTTGTGTATATGCTATATAGCTTTTAGCTTAGTGGTAAGCGTTTCATCATAACAATTTATATCAGAGTGAGGTTATGGGTTCAAGTCGCCAAGGAAGCACTTTCTGGGGAAGGTATTTACACAAGTATTTTGATAACAATAGCAAGTTAATGTGCTCAATTTTATATTAGATGATAGATTTTTAAACGATTGTATGGGTCTATATATAGACAATTATAATAAATATTTTTCTAAAACAAAGATATTTATAACGATAATCATGCCTTAATGTAAAAAGTATTTTTTAAGAATTTTTAATAGTCAACTATCATCAAAAAAAATTAAGTTTATAAAATGTTATTGTTAGTTCCGGATTTTAAAGATGATTAGCTTACCATAATTTTGTTCTCATTAATCCCAACAAGGCATTACTCCAATTATTGCATATACTTATCTTTTTGAATTTTGTAATAAAAATTGTTAAGTAAAATTTGAAAAATATGGACGTGATTTTTACAATTTATCTGATAAGATGACACATAAGTTTTATTATATATTTTATTTTAATTTTATTTGTTTTAAAAAAACTAAAAAAAATTATAAAAATAATAAATAAAACCAAAGTTGGACACGCCAACTTAATTGTCGTGTCCAACTTTAAAAGTTGGATCCGTATTGGCGTGTCCAACTTTAAAAGATGGACATGCCAATCCAGTTGGCGTCTTTTTTTGAAAACGCTAACCAGATTGACGTGTCGGGTCAGTTTGTAAATATATTTTATTTATTTTGTCAAATATTTTTTTAAAAATAGGTTATTATGTTAAAAAACCCGATTTATTATGAGTTCATTCATATGGTGTATTGATATTTAATGAGTAATGAATGTAGCCAATCCAAACAATGGGTGAAGTTTGAGAACAAATATGGAAGGCGAGGAGGCCCCATTGTATGATCACAAGCATGCAATTCTCCAAGGACACCATCAATTAATTCCTTGCTTTCACTCTCGCATTTACTTTATTAATCATTTTATTTATATTTCATCAAATATATTTTTAATTTGATAATATAGTAGATAATCGGCATATGTTTAAAATCTAAGCAATGATCAGGGAAGGAGTTGAAGGATCGAAGAACACACCAGAAACTCATATAAATCATTTATCATTGACGTCTATACACATGAACTAGTTGACTCTTTCTTTTCTTCTTCATATTTTTCGATTCTTTCTTTTCTTCTTCATATTTTTCGATTTTTTTTTGTTTATATTTCTTAGTTGGGTTTGTTTTGTGTTCATTGGTACCAAAATATTGCTTCTTCTTAGCTGAAAATAGTTTAATTCTAGTTTGGAGAGTAACGAATTACATATCTTTAGTTTGAAGAGTAACGAATTTCAACCTCTAATTTAAATAATAACGTCTACCTACTCTACTATGTATTTTTATATCAAATTATATGAAAGATCAGTGAGTTTTCATATATCTACTACAAACTAGAGGGAATGATATTGTAATACAGTTATTATACATGAGTTCATCGCTATTGTTAGATGTCAAAATAGGATTATGTAATAATTAAACCTTGTTTAGGAAAGAAATTTGGCACACATAATAATCAAATAAATAAAACAGAAGTGGAAGAAATTTATTCAATTTGAACTTTACATTTCTAGCAAATAATTAATCGTGAAAAAAAAATACTAAGAAGGCCTAAGAAAACAAGAATAAATCCAGGGGAAAAACAACAATTGATCAAGCTACCCATCCATGGAATTCCCATTAAAGGAGACAAACAAGTGTAAGAAAAACCCAAAGAAGAAGAAAGCTCAAGTTTTCACGAAATATACCAGCAATGTTAATCTTCGACATTTCGGAAGAACATGGCGGAATTTGAATTTTGATCTTCAGTAATCAGGCATGAATTGACTGGTTTTGCCTTCTTCATTGGCCAATTTCCGCTCCGAAACCTTCAACCAAATGCAAACAGCTGTAAAACTCAGCACCAAACTGATGAACCCACTCCCCAGTCCGATCCCCACAATCGCCAAAATCGAAAGTCCTTTGTTCGTCATCGGCGGTAATGGGTACCCGTAAAGATCCTTGTTACCTTCGTACGAACTCGCATTGAATCGTGGCAGGTTCCCGCTTCGGTTACCCACTGAAGCGGGTATTAGCCCGGATAGCCTGTTGTTCGACACATCGAAAACTGAGAGTCTCACCAGGAGCCCGAGCTGCTGCGGAATCGGACCCGATAGTTGATTATCGTGCAGATCGATGACGTTTAAGTAAGCGCAAAACGCCAATTGCTGCGGGATTTCGCTTGAGAGGAGGTTGGAGGAGAAATTCAGGACGGCTAGATTGACTAGATATTGGAGGTCTGTGGGAATCGGGCCGGTGATTGAGTTGGAGGAGAGATCCAGAGCTTGCAGATTGGTGCAATTGGAGAGGTAAGGAGAAATGGTGCCTTTAAGGGAGAGATTTGGGAGGGAGAGTTTGTAGATGCGACCGTTGTTGCAGGTGGCGCCCTTTAGAAACGAGGTGAAACCCTGACATGGATTCTTGAAAACAGACTGAGTCCAGTTTTGCAGGTTGTTCAACGGGTCCTCCAACGACTGGCTCAGACTGGTGAGGCAGAGCTCGTCATTCGGATCCGCGGAGGAGAACGGCGGGGCCGCTGCGGAAAAGATTAGAAAGGCCAAAGCCAGCAGCTGGCCCGCAAAACCCATGTATTTTCAGCGCATAAAAAGTGTATCCGTCAACGTAATCTGTCTGTGGAAGTGCTAAAACAGCGGCGAATGAATCGGGCGTCAGTCGGATGAAGCTAATGGAGGTACATTCTCTGTGAATCGGCGAGGGTGCGGATTGAGCTATTTATGAAATGGAGAATTGAGGCAGATGGGAAGAGAGAGTGGGGGAGCACGAAGCCCACAAAGAGACTGTATGTTGATGAAAAATGAAAGTAACACACGAGTGAGGGAGAAGGAGAGAGAGCGCCGGGGTCAAAGATGGTGACAACACGGCTTCTGGTCTCGGGGGGCACTTTGGGTATACTATGCACCATTTCTCTTGCTTTCTATTTTGTCACCAAAAATCTTTATATATACTAGCGGACAACGCACACACGTTGTGTGTGTAACGTAATATATAATGCATACGGATTGATACGTGTAATGAAATAAATGAGACATATACATTGATTAATATTACAATTCAAAATATACATCAAAGAACAACAACAAACCATTGAAGGGGGGTAGTTTGGTAACTTCAAATTTGTCATACCAAGGTAGTTAGTATAGGGGGCTTAGGCATTATAAGATAGTAAGATATATAAATTTGAATAAAATATTCTATTTAGGATTATTTTAAAAAAATAACAGATATTTGTTTTACCTTTAGCCTTTTATGTGTTTGAATAATGTCATTTTATAAAAAATAAATAAATAAAAAATGTCAATTTTAAAGAATGTTTAATCAAAGTTTTTTTTCAAAATACCTGATCATTAACATTATTCACACTTTCCATCCATCGAGCATTTGCCAAATGACATAATCTGTTATTTTTATTTTTTTAAATTGGTGAATGACTAAAGATTTTTTTCGCACATCGTAGGACTGAATACAAGTATTCCCCAAAGGGGGTGAGCTTTTACCAAACGGGTTATGTCCGAAGCTTATTATGTGCTTTACTATAGTAGAATATAACAAACCTTGATTTGAATCTAATTCCATCGCCACACTAGCACGCAATTAAAGGTCGACAATTACAATTTTGTTATTAAAAATATTGGGTGAACCAATAAAAGTATTGGCATATGATACGAGACAACATTTTCCTGTGAGGAAGAAGACTTCAGGGAGATATTTCATCTGCTACGAGAATGTTAATCAGATAGTCGATGAATCAATTTTATTTTCTTCTAATTTTAAGTTGTTGTGACTTTAAAAAAATTTAATCTTATTTAAAAGAGTTATAAGTATTACATTGATCTGAAGGCTTATGCTGGTTCACATAATAATGGTTGAAAACACAACGATCCGATTTGGATAAATAGCAACCTATAAACACTATATTGGAGCACACGTTGCATGCATTTAGAGTTTCTATATTTAAAAAATATTTATGTAAGATAAACATGTTTTGAATTTATTTATTTATTTATTTGATGTGTTCGATTTTCTCGTGTGAATAACACTCGCCTTTTGAAAGATAGATGTTGTTGATGTTGCCCTCAATATCACGTTTTTTTGTTGAAAGTGTCGTATATGTGATCATGATATCCTCAAAGACACTTCCCTTGAGAAAAACATCAAAGTAGCCCCTTGAATTTATGTGATACTTTTGCCATAAAAAATGTCCCACATCCCTGCAAAACCCTAGAAGCAGTGGTGGTGGTTTTCGCCCACCGATCACAAGACATAACTTTAGAGTACAACATACGGGCAGAACTAAGCTTAATCAGCACAAGGTTTGTCACTACTTGGCGAGCAACGAGACAACCAGGGGCGGTGGGAGGGGATGTGGGGGCAACAGCCACACCCTCAATAGTTTTTTGAGCTTTTTATAAAAAAGATTTATGTTTTGCCTTTAATTTTTTTGGGAAAAAATTTTCATCCCACTAATTATATAATCGTGTCTCCGCTCCTGAAGACAATCATAAGAGTGAAAACAAAGTAGAAGAGGAGTATAAACTCTCCCGACTCTCGGAGAAGGAGCAAACCGCTCAACTCAAAGCAAAACATTTGCCTATTTATAGCCAAAATCAAAGGTGGGAAAGCTAATAAAAAATACAATGTGAAATGAGAAGTTTGGCATGGTTGTTGGCCAAACTCATTTGACTTCAAACTTGGCTCACCATTAGAAATTGCAACAATTGTTAGGCACAATCCAACAATCTCCCACTTGGAGACTGATTTCAATCCGTCTTCATACTTGCTCAATGTTGTGCTTGACCTTCGTTTTCAACCTTGAAGACCAACTGAAGCTGTACATAGCTGCAACTTATCAATGGTGACAACCTCTGCCGACTTGTCCGTTGACAACCAAAACTGCATCTGCTATCAGCTCTCACTGCATGAGGGAAAGCTAATAAAAAATACAATGTGAAATGAGAAGTTTGGCATGGTTGTTGGCCAAACTCATTTGACTTCAAACTTGGCTCGCCATTGTAAAAATTTCAACAATTGTTAGGCATAATCCAACAACTTCTCACTTGAAGACTGATTTCAATCCGTCTCCATACCTTGCTAAATGTTGTGCTTGACCTCGTCTTCAACTTGAAGACGAACTGAAGCTGTACATAGCTGCAACTTATCAATGTTGACAACTTCTGACGACTTGTCCGTTGACAACCAAAACTGCATCTGCTATCAGCCTCCACTGCATGACCAATACCCGATCTTGTACAGACCTTGTCATACAAAGACTTCCAATGGCTGTTACCTCAGCCATGAAGTTTCTCTCTTCATCCATTCTAGGATAATGATCCTTGGATAACCTACAGTGACTGCTCAATGGCTTACACACTTCCTTGACATCACTCATGTTGAACCTCTTCAACATAACGTTGATGTACTCCGTCTGAGATAATTACAAGATGCCCTTTTGCTTATCTATGGAGATCTGCATTGCACTCCGCCCGAGATAACTGCAAAATACCATTTTGCTTATCTATGGAGATCCGCATCGTACTCCGCCTGAGATAACTGCAAAATATCATTTTTCTTATCTCTGGAGATCCTCATCGCACTCCTCCTGAGATAACATCCAAATACAATTTTGCTTATCTCTGGAGATCCGCATCGCACTCCGCCTGAGATAACTGCAAAATATCCTTTTGCTTATCTCTGGAGATCTGCTTCCACTCATGCTCCACCATAAAAAAACATAACCACTCAGAATTAATCATTCCAAGAATTTCTATTCGGCCGATGTCGAAAAATAACTTTGCTGGAAAATTACGGTGCAACTCCCACATTTTGGCTTTCGTGGAACTTAATCAGCCATCGATATGAATTTCCACCACACACCTCCGTGTGCAAATCTGTGGACCCGCTAACATTACACATTCTTTATCATAGAAACTTGGCATGCCATAAGGATGTACATGTCCTTTGTCGGAGGACATCAAGACATGAGACAATGTTAGCTTCATTATTAGTATCTCCACTTACTGACCCGGAGCAATTTGCCGAACCCACTCCAGCTTTTGTGCAGTTTCTTTTGATGTGACCATGTTGTCCACATCCCCCAACAGGTTTTCTTTCCAGAGTTCTTCTTCTTCCGATCACGAGCTATCATTGTCAAATTTTGACTTATTGCTTCTTGACGAGCTACTCACTGCTGTGACTGTAGCATTCTCTTCGTCTACAACCATAGCTCCCGATACTTTGATGAAACAGTACTTGAATAGTACACACTAAGTAAGCTCTCAGGAAAGAGAGGATCTCAATCTTTCCTAGACAGAACTTCAAGATTCCCAGGAAAATTGGTGGGGCCACACCGATCCCATTTAAATATCGATTTTCCTAGACAGAACCTCCTTATTCAATACATATTCGCCTATCACATCAAGGCTCCACCCAGCAACAAAAAGAAAATAGATCTTCCATCTGCATTTTCCAGAAAATGAAGTTTGTACAGTCAAACTTTTCCATCATTTCCTTATCTCATGCCCTTGTGAAAAACTCCCACTCGATGTAATTAAACAATTCCGACACCACCAGTGAATATTGAAAAAACCTTTGGAATCGTTTTCTGCCCTTAACTAGCTCTGATACCAGTTGTAAGGTGAACATTGACCGCTTTCATGATCTTGCGAAAATTTCAGGAGCTCTAAGAGACAGAAAAACAACACCACGCACACAATGGAGACACGAAGATTTACGTGGTTCGGCAAAACCCACCGACGTCCACGGAGCACACACACTTCACTATATCAGATATTAAGGTTTACAAGAGGAGTACAAACTCTCCCGACTCTCGGAGAAGGAGCAAACCGCTCAACTCAACTCTAACTCTCTCTACACTTTGTTCTCTCTCAAAGCTACAATGCTTTGGTTTGTATTGTGTTGTGGTGATTACAAATGAGCAAAACATTGGCCTATTTATCGCCAAAATCAAAGGTGAGAAAGCTAATAAAAAATACAATGTGAATGAGAAGTTTGGCATGATTGTTGGCCAAACTCATTTGACTTCAAACTTGGCTCACCATTGTAGAAATTTCAACAATTGTTAGGCATAATCCAATAATCCGGCCCAAAATCGGATTGGTTAGACAGGTTCGGAACCGAAATCGAGCTAACTTGTTCCGAACCGGTCCAGAACCGGTAAGATACCGGTCCGGATAGGTTCTAAGGTTCCGAAACAGGAATCTTACCGGTTTCGGACTAAACGGGTCCGGTTCCGGCTGTACCAAAAGCGGATCCGTTATTTTAAAAAAAACGAAAATATTGAGTTCATCTTATAAACATATAGGCCAATCAGCTTAGTTGGGTAGATCTTATCACTCGAACACGCGACCTCGAGTGTTCGATCGCTGCCAGAACAAAATTTTGCATCAAAATTATAATAAAAAAACAAATTAAAAATGGTTCCAACCCGCAACCGGTGGACACAGACCCGGATTGATCCGATTTCTTACCGGATCAGATCGATTCCGGTAAAATCAGACCCAAAATCGGTTCGATGGGTCCGATAAGCACCCTATTTGTCACCAATGGCTTATTCTCTCTATAAAGTTCACTTTTAGCTTTGGTCTTTCGTATTCATATATGAAATACTTTCTTATTTCATGGTAGTGTAACGAATTGTCGAGTCAACAAATACATATATCCAACAACTTTAAACATTGTTTTTAAAATGCAAAATTATAAAAACATAATAGCTCCAAATTGGAGTAGACATAACACAAGGGGAACATAGGCGTGACATAATATGCAATACAAAATTGCAATATTTATTGTTTTGCAAATATTCTAAATTATTTTAAACGTAATCCCGCTTATTGACAGTATTATGGCAAATATATATATATATGCCATGAGTCACATATTCATGTACATATTTTACCTCACTGCAACAAATAACATAAAATATAATTGCCACGAGCAAGTTGTTCTGATGGCACCGACCTTTGGCGGAGGCTTAGTTCGAGATCACCACTCCCAACCACTACAATAAAAATCCAAATCAAGTTTTTACCCGTTCTTAGGATTTATTATATCTTTATTCACAGCAAAACTAATAATCATATCGAAGAATCAACCATGGATCTTTTTTATACTTAAATATGGTCTAAATATAACTCAATATCAAAATTAAGCCCTTAAAACATAGTAGTAAGCTTGAGTAAAAAAAAACTTGCTTTTAAATATTTATAGCCAAGACGCATGATTAAATAGTAAATTACAAAAATAGTTATATAGAATAAAGATATTTGTAATAGTAATCTTAAATTTTTAGGACTAAATATTAAAAATAATCCGACATAAATATTTTTAACAAATGTAATTTAATAATAATATTATTTTTTTTTAAAAAAAAGGTCCAATAGACTATATTTGTTAAAAAAAAATAATTACTATGGGATGACATATGTTAAAAAATTTATGTGGGGCTATTTTGTTTATAATATAATTTTTTTGAAATTATATTTGTTTAGTCTTAAAAATTTTTGATTAATTATTCAGTTAATCAGTTGTCTTTATTCCGTGTGTCAATTGTTTTATTTTATCCGCAATTAAATTTTAAAAAATACTTTTGAAATGTTGGCGGAATGAGCATCAGCTAGACGTAAATCTACACTAATTCCATTAACTTTCTCTCTGCCAGCTAGGGTATATTGGTCTTCTTTTTCGGAATAATGCAAGAGTCTAAATTATGGTGATTTATTTTACTAAAGATTTTCTTTAAAACTAAAATATGGTGATTCAAGTCCTCTATGGTATTTTACTAAAGGAACTATGCCTATGTTAGCAGGGATTGCTCGACTCGTGGGATAAGATAATAAATTAAAGATATTTATGATATAATTATTTTTAAATCTTATTATTGTAGAATTTGAGATAACTATTGGATAAAACAGGGATGTGAAGTCTTATCTTTTGTACTAAAGAGTGTTGTAATCTCCAATAAAGATTATAATAATTAACGTAATATATATTTATTGTTAGTCTAAGTGATATTATGATGTTTTAAGTGACGCTTTTTGGATTTTATAAAAAATATTTTTTTTGTTTTATCTTTTATTTGGACGTATTTGTTAAACTCAATGTTAATTGAAGTAATACTGATTTGGTGTTGGGATGGCAATGGGACGGGTCTAATCCCGGACCCGCATTGAACCCGCCCCGTCGGGGCGGGTCTGGACCCGCTTCAATCGGGTTTGGAAGCGGGGCGGGGCGGATCCTGGGATTGGCCGAACCCGCCCCGTACCCGCATCGCAATGCATTTTTAATTTTTTTAAAAAAAAATATGATATTATTATAAATTTTACTTCTTTAATTGAACAATAAAGTGTCATTATTTAATTTATATCAAAATTCATGTGTTCATGTTAAAGAAGTTGGACATTTCGAAGGAAATAAGAGCAAATTAATGAATATTTAGTAGTTTAAAGATAGTTTTGCAATGCTTATTATAAATATTTACTAGAGAAAATAAAATTTAATCACAAAACTCAACTTTTGTGTTTCAAAATTGATTTCTAGCTACTTTTTAAAAAAAAAAATTTTAAAAAAAATGGAACCGGGGCGGGGCGGGTAAACCCGCCGGGTTCGCGGGTCTAAGCAGGGCGGTGCGGGTCCGATTTTATGTGTAGCGGGACGGGTCCTGGGATTGGCCAAACCCGTCTCATACCCGACCCGTTGTCATTCCTAATTTGGTGTTAGTGTTGGTGATATTATGAGGATTCCAATGACATTCATTTGTTTATATGCTTCTTGAATTTGATAAGAATATTATTGTTGCTTTTACATGATTTTAGAAATAGATCAACGAAGACTCAAATAGCTAAGATGCCGAAAAAAATGTGAATTTTAATATTTTGTAATATACTTACATATTATATTTATATATATACATATATATCAATATATATATATATATATATTATATATATATATTGATATCATTCGTTATCTCTCGTGTTCGGTAGAAAGTGTTTGTGAAAAATAAACAAAAGACACCACAATTTTTACGTGGAAAACCCTCAAGAATGAAGGAAAAACCACGGGACCTTGTCCAATATAAATTCTTTACTATAAAAAATGGATTTGTTAGGACTTTGACACGAAACAAGAATAACAAACTCCTAAACAAGAATATCATAAATGAATACGGAAAATGACCGAACAGACTTAAAATGCTCTCTTCGGAGTCTTTTCTTGCCTCAAAAGTCTAATCCCTTACAATGAGACCACAAGTGTGTATTTATAGGAATGATCACAGTGGTTAACTCGCGGGAAATCCGGAACAAGACCTCCTTTGATCGTGGCGTTATTGGAGCAAGCGTTCCGAGAAAACCACGCTCCATTATTGAACGTTTATCTCTGTCTATTGATTTGTTGGTTACGTTCGGGTCTTCCGCTATTCTTTGACCAGTATACCGAGCAGGATTTAATAGTGTTCGGATATTTTGTGCTCGGATACTTTTGTTCGAATATCTTGTTCGGTACTTGCAGGGGATTTTACCCGAGAAAACTGATATGTCATATGACATCATACATATAATATAATATAAAAAAATCTACAAACGTATAATAGTTGTGCCGTATTCTGAAAATTTTGAAAATCATTGTCACCATGTATGTGTCGTGTCTGTCGTTGTATCAATATTTGTATGCATCCTAGCATATGCCCCATTAATAGAGGCTTATTCAGTAGCTGTCAAAATAGATTGGACTCATCGGGTTGGCTCAACCCAACCCGCCAAATACAAGTTGGGCTAAGGTTTTTAGGCGGGCCTAAAAGGGCCAACCCGCTTGGGTTGGCGTGTTGGCGTGGGTTGGTCCGCGAGTTGGGTCAAGTAACTAATTTATAATAAAATTTGAATTAATTAATTATATTATGATTTATAAATAACTTCTTTAATAATTTTAATCAATAAAATTAAAAAAAGTTATTTTTTTATTTTTTTAGGGTTGACCCCCTAACCTGCAACTCCACAGGTTGGGTTGGAGGCGTGCTTAAACGGGCCAACCCGTTTGAGTTTGCGGGTTGAACTGATCAGCCCTTTTTGACACCTCTAGTATCCATGTGGCAACCCACCTGATTTTTTAGGTCCAATTATATATATATATATATATATATATATATATTCCACAAATTGTTTTCTCAGCCCAGCCTTTAAATTATTTCAAAGTCTTTTGAAACCTTAAATGATTATGTATTTTTTAGAAGAATAATCCCAGCCGTTTGCAATGTTGCAAAACTAATCAAGTGATTCTGACTTTGTCATGCACTACTAGGTCTACTATATAATCACACAATAATATATTTTAATATCCAATATTTTTTAATTATTATTTATCGAAGTTTCTTGATTTGCTTAGAAATAAATATCTTTTTTTCTTCTTCTTTTTTGATGTAAAAATTTATTGTTCAAGAATATCGACATTTTACAACCATATGTATAAGAAATTTGTTAATCAAACCTTAGGTTTATCATCACAAACAAATATTTTTATGTGTTTCGATTTTATAGTATCAATACTTTCTATTTTGGTTTTTCACATTAATATAAGATATTTGCCTATTGCTTTTCTATGCTTAAATATATATTTCAGAACAAATTTTAGCCGATGAGATTAAAAATTTTAGGTTATACTATGCCCCTGCCCATCGAAAGCTTGCCTCCGTCGGTTATGTTGTTCTTACCACTAGTAAAGACACCATAACTTATAACTTAACAGAACATAGGTGTTTAATTTTATTTAAACTAGTTTAAATGTGATTACAGGATAATTGTAATTCAATGATTTCTTTTGATCATGCAAATAGCAATGATAATTATCTGTCACGATTGTAATCGCCCTAGTATGTTAAAAAATATATCAGATTAATATTTAAAAAAATTTTATAAGTTGTATAATTTATAGTTGAAGTGGACAAAATGTTGCATAAAGTGTTATTACATTACATTTTAAATGGTCCAATATGCCCTCATTTCCCATTAAATGGTCCCGACGAATTTGCACGCAAAAACAAGAAAGCAAAATAGGCAAAAACATATCAAACTCTCAACAAGAATTGAGCATGAGTGCAAATATACCAACACTTTGTTGGAACCTAACTTCGATCCAAACACAACGTAATATCATTCAGGCCAATGAGAGTGAAGGGTCTTTCATTTTCTTGGATTGGGTCCATAAATTTTTTTTATGACCTAGATAAGAATTTGTTGATGCTACTCCAGTCAATGTACTGAGTGTACATCAAATCTTGATTTGAAATATTCCAAATAAGAATTTGATGTTCCCATAAAGACACTATCAAGCTAACCCCGAGACACAACTTTGTAAAAGTTTGGCTCTTTGAGGGCCTTCCCTCTTACACACGTTTATATGTGTGGAAAAATGATAAATATTTGTTATTTGGATCATCAGATCGGATAGACGGTTTTTTAAGTGGAATAACACAAATAATAGAAAACATTTTTGAGGGTTTATTTTACAAAATAATGTAAATTCTAATCGTAGACTCTAGAGATCTTTGGTCTCTCCTGGACCCAATAGAAAATGAGATCACTTCTTATGAACCAGTTAACAATGAGCTTAGATATAATACAAAATGGATCTTGTTCTGTAATCGATCATAGATTTCACTATGAAAATTATGAATCAGAGTTTGAAAGAGGGAGGAAGAAGAGTCCTAAATGATGTGAAAATGAAAAGTTCACTAAAATAATGTAAACTATACATGTGGAGTGCAGATTGGTGGTTCACTGAAGTTTATATTAATTATTTTAGTGAACTTCACGTTATTTTGTCAATACTAATGAAAATATTCCTTATATTATGATTATCAAATAAAATGACTGCACCAAATAACCTTATGGTAACTATTCGAGCCAACGAAATTAGTAATTTTATTCTCGAAGGTATTGAACAATATAATAGAGAAGTCAAGATTGTAAATACTGGTACTCTACTTGTTAAGTATATCCTATTTAAATTGTTTTAAATTAATACCAAAGATGTTGGTATACTACTAAAAAAATCTATATAATTACTAAAAGAGAGATTGTATATATGATTCCGAGTTTTGAGGGATTTGTAGATTTGATGAGATGGTCCCTCTAGACAACAAGATATCAAGCTATTGGTCAAGAGAATCTCACACCAAACTTTGTCTTCACGATTAAAAATGTTTGTGTGGGTTTATGCTAGACAAGCATTGTTATCAAGGGTGAAATGGATGTGAGATAGACTTATGTTTCTTGGTCTTCTTTATCAGGACCTAGACCTGCCCACGGGGCATATGTGACCCGGAACCGCCCCGTGGTCAGTGGACGGGTTAAACAATGTCAATGAGTCAGTCTTTGATTCGTTAATATTTTAATAGCTTTTATTTCTAAAAAGTACCATGTTTAACATAATAATATTACAAAGAATTTTGTATTTAGTATAACTCAAATCAACATATGCCAAATCTTTTACTCCAAATCCAATTACTTTTTTTTAGGGAACCAAATCCAATTACTTGATATGCAAGAACCTCTCTTATTCCAAATTAGCTCCTATAAGTCAACGAATTCAAACTCCACCAAGCCTTATCCGATATCAAATCGGTTTTTTAAATTAATTCAAAAATAAAACAAAATTTCAAAAATATCCCAAATTCAGAAGTATGCAAATATACTGCAATCCACTGTTAGCTGAAGCAGAGATCTGCAAAAAACAGGTCTCCGCTGCCAGCGGAAGCGGTTGGCAACAAATAAGGCTCCCGCTACCACCTGCAGCGGGGCTGTTTTTTTATTTTTTTTTTGGTTTTTTGCAGGTGGAAGCGGGAGCCTGCTAGTTAGTTTTTTTATTATTGTTCTAAAAAATTACTAATTTGGAGAGTAAAGTGCGCGTTATATTAAATGTGGATGGCTCTTGAAAGTGATAGACTAGTTATCCTATCATAGAGCAATCTACGACCAGCTGCGGCAGATGCCTGCTTTTTTATAGGTTTCTGCTTCAGCTAATAGTGGATTGCAGTATATTTGCATATTTCTCAAATTTGGGGTATTTTTTAAATTTATTTTATTTTTGAATTAATTTTTAAAAAACAAACAAGATCTTCAATAAACAAGCTCCTTAAAAACATATCGGCCACAAACATTAAGAGAAAAAAAATTCTATGATTTTTTTAAAGCATTTTGGTTGTTATTTTAGTTATAGGAGAGTTTGAATTTTTGTACTCTCTCAATGGTACATTTAGGTTTTACGTTATTCTGTGAGGTTTCGGCCTAGTTCCCTATGATATAATAGTTTATTTCCACTCAATAAATAAAATATGTTGACAGATAGTGGATTGTTGCACATCCACCTATCTACCCACCCAATCCATTCACATCTTTATATGGACATATAATGGACTGTTTCTTACTAAGTTGCAAACTGTGATTTTTCAAGCATTAATATTTCAGTTTGTCAATTTTTTGTGTATTATTTAAAGTATAAATTTTACATAATTTATTTTGCCGATAAAAAAAACAGTTTTATTCAAAATGATTTTAAAGTTTTATTGTTTTATATTATTCTATTATTTTTATTCGATTTTAGTTTTGTCTTATTATCATCGATATTAAATACATTAATTTAAGAACTGTAAAATGCACTAATTATAATATATTTCTATTTCATCTGCTAACCGACCGCACCCACCGGCACCCGCACGCACTCGAACCGCGCAGTTTTGTAAATTTGTTGTGCAGTTACAATTTGACAATTTAGCAACTCGCACATAGTAGGTTGATTGATTTTTTTTCTACCCACCCAAACCCACCACATACACCACTAATAAGTGGCACAATGCCATCTAAAAAAAAATCTTATCTTATTTCTCCCAACGTGTACAAATTAATTTGCTAGATCGTTTTGTCAAAAAAATTACAAGCCAACAAATATACAACCAAACGACTAAATATCTTTTTGTATTTACATTTAAAATCCACAATATATATATAAAATATAAAAATAAAATAAAATTGGGAAGGTACCATTGCTAGTAGTACATGAACACATATTATGTGGGCAAAATTCATCCGAGTTACGTTGGTCGTGAAATCTATTCATCACACCAATAATTGATAAAGACATTGATGGTGGGCTCGCAATGGTACTCCAAATTTTGGCCAATACCCGTACTTTCGTTTATCGTCTTCTTCGCGCCAATCTGAGCAATCCCATGTCAACAATTTTATTAAAACAATTGTATTTTTATTATTTTTAAGAGAAATATTTAATTTTTTAATGATTTTAAAAATATATATATCCCAAACTTTATAGAGACGACAGTGGGATGCAAAATAAATTGAAAATCAAATAGTCTATATTATTTTATTTACACACTATTTTATAAATTTAATAATAATAATACTTAAAGAAAAATCCATAAACCAACTTTTATTTGTATGTTCATTCCGTAATCATATCTGAACTCTGCACTCCCCAATTGAAAAGAAATTTTTTGCAAGTCTCTAATATGTGTAATTGACTCAAATACATTTTTAATCATATTACTCATCTTACGTTTCAAAATTTCCCCATCATTTCTCCTGATTTCTTCCTCTATTCACGACAATCTTCATCTCCAAATTTCTTCCTCCTCTCCTACGTAAGCTTACTTCCTAAAAGTTCCTCCCACTGCGAAGTTTTGTTGAGCATTAGCGTCCATCGTCTGCCCAAAAGAAAAAACCCAACCACTGAAAAAGTCCAAGAATTCCGAAAGCACACCACTTGACATTGATCGACTTAGCACAGGTAATATTTCACCATCTTGTTGTGGAAACTCTTGTTATTTGTGTACGTTTTATGAGATTTATTTTTGTGTACTTGATGAATTTTACCGTGGCTCATTTTTTGGTTTATTTTCGATTTATTTCTTATTTCAGTTTCTTCTGGGTTTCGTAACAAATTATGCAAGGTTTGATTATGAATGCTTGAAAATTACTTGATTATGAGTTATTTAATGTACTTGATTATCAGTTATTATGTACTTGAGTTATGTTTTCTTGGTACTAAAGTGTGCTATATGTTGATATTGTAGACAATGGCAAGCAGTTCTTCAAAAGTTGTAGAGAAAATGGAGGTTGGTTCGATAGTCCGTTGTTCTCCCATCTGCTTTATGAGCACCATGCAAAAGATCCTTGTGCAGACACAAGAAGGAAAATCCGAATCCGGTGTGTTTGCGTGTCTATATGCTGAATGTTTCACTATTGACATACCAAAAATGTGGAAGGATCAACTCGTGTGTTCGATGAATGCATATATGGATCATTTAGCTGCAACCATTCTGAGACATGAGCATGTACTCCTGGGTAGTCAGTGATTTTAGTGGATGAATGAAATTTTAAAATTATCTAAATAATTTGCATTGTCTATGTATGCTGGTTCATTAAATATTAGGTATTTTTTTGGTTGATAAATTAACCAAATGTTTTTAGTGGATGAATGAACCAATTATTTGGACTTTAATTGAATCGTGATTTGTACATTGTTTATTAAATGTTATGTAGTTTGGTGGATATGAACCAAATGATTTTAACAGATGAATGAACCAAATTTTATCATTTCAGTTGAATTGTGATCAGTACATGGTTTTAGTCAATGAACCAACCGAGTACTTTTTGATTATAAACCGAGTACTTTATTAATACAAACGAAGTACATTTATCTTGATATTCATTTGAGACCAAGTGCTTTTACATCAACCGAGTACTTTTTGAACATAGTCTGAGCACTTTCTGAACATAAAGTACGTACATTTTGAATACAAACCAACATTTCTCTTAACATTCTGAAACCACAAAGTGCTTTAAACACATCAGCAGAGTACTTTTTGAACATAATTCGAGTACTTTTTGAACATAAAATAGGTACATTTTGAATACAAACCAATTACATTCCTCTTAACATTCATTTGATATCAAATGCTTTTAAACACACCAACGGAGTAGTTTTTTAACATAACCCGAGTACTTTTTGAACATAAAGTATGTGCGATTTGAATACAAACCAAGTACCATTATCTTAACATTAATTTGATACCACCAAGTGCTTTTAAACACACCACCAAGTACTTTTTGAATATAATCCGTGTACGTTTTGAACATAAAGTAGGTACAGTTTGCATACAAACTAAGTATCATTCTCTTAACATTTATTTGATACCACCAAGTGCTTTTAAACACACCAATCGAGTACTTTTTGAACATAACCCGAGTACATTTTGAATATAAAGTAGGTTTAGTTTGCATACAAACCAAGTTAATTTCTCTTAACATTTATTTGATATCATCAAGTGCTTTTAAACAGACCAACCGAGTATTTTTGAACATAAGTATGTTTTGAATAGGTACATTCTGAATGCGAATCAAATATGTTTTGGATTCGTAATGGGTATCAGTAGAATCCAAGAGTTTCTCTATTTTAGAAGTGTCACACACCTTATAGAACATGTTATGTTGAATTATCCATGTCAAATTCTATAATGATTGGAACGCACAATTGAAGATGCCAAAAAAGGATGTCAACATATACATTAGTACAAACAATAATGGTTGTCAATCGAAGTTATGAAGTGTCAAGGCACACTCGATGACTAATAAATGTTGGAACAGACATATAATTTAAACTTTTTCAATGTAATTACTGTTGGAATCGAAGAGGGGGGGTGAATGAGATTCCTTGGCTACTTTAGCGTTTTAAAATGAGTTTGTAAAAATAAAATATTTTGCGCTTGCGGAAGCCTTTAGTCAATCGATAAATAGAAAGAACAAAATAAATAAATGCTTAATGGAAATAAAGCAATAAAATGAGACAAGAATTTGTTATAGAAGTTCGGCGATGAATCGCCTACGTCTCCTCTTCCCGGTTAGATAACCTCCAACCGAGGTTCCACTAGAACAATAGATCTTGGCCTTGAGGGCTCCAAGTTAGCCACACAACAACTCTTCCCGAGTTTACAACGCTCTTCCCGAGCACACTACTCTTCCCGAGTACACAAGCTCTTCCCGAGCACAATACTCTTCCCGAGTATACAAAGCTCTTCCCGAGCTACCAACACTCTTCACGAGTCTTCTTGGCCTTTAGGGCTCCAAGGATAGCCACACACTTGCACCAACTAGACTTGTTGATGACTTTACAATTTTCCAACTTGCTTTGGTGTTGGAGGACCTTTACAAGATATCAAACCAAAAGCACATTCACGGTGTACTCACACGAAGAAAGCAAGACTCAACAAAGTAAAGAATTACAAGCTCCAATACAACAACAATGTATGGAGATTGCAATGCAATTACAAATAATAATAATCAAGACTTTTGTATAAGTTGTAGGCTTGTTCCTTAGCTTCAAAACGCTCCAAAGCATCCATATTTATAGTGTAGAAGGCCCCCTAGGCTCCTACTAGCCGTTGCTAAACAAAAGGCTTGAATCACTCCTCGATCGCCTCGGGCGATCACCATCGCCGCGCCCCAACGGTCAGCAAAAATCACGGATCGCCTCAGGCGATCGGTGGATCACCTCAGGCGATCAAGAGCAAAAATTAAGGCCGTAGCTTCAGCATGTCCAAATTTTGCATCGCCTCAAACGAACTCCACATCGCCTCAGGCGTTCCAGCCCATCGCCTCAGGCGTTCGTGCCATCGCCTCGGGCGAACTCCCCGCGCGCATGCCCGCGCATTGCCTCGGCGTCGCCTCTGACGATGTGCGGGGCGAAGTGCCAAAAGGTTGCCATCGCCTCAGGCGTTGGTCACCATCGCCTGGGGCGATCTTCCTCGCATGCTCGCCTGGCCATCGCCTCTGTCGATGAGCGTGGCGATCCTCGCCTGGCACCCATCGCCTGGGGCGATGGCACTCATCGCCTGGGGCGATCCGTGTCTTCCAAAAGACAAATTTTTCTTTGGCATTTCAATACTATTACAATCTTCAAATTTGATCATAATTTATGCTGCATACTCAATAAAATCCATTAGTACAAAATGTATAGGTTTTGTAATCATCAAAACAAAAACGATAATTTTATTTAAAATAGAGGAATGAGAGTTGTAGCGTTTTAAGGCGCAACAATCTCCCCCTTTTTGATGATCACAAAACCCGGTAAACTTGAAAGAAAATAAAACTTATAACAATGCAATGCATAGAGAGTTTAAACTCCCCCTTAATGAATGCAATGATAAACAATGTTCCAATGTGCATTTTTATCACCTTTACAAAATGTGTCACAAGTTGTAAAAACAATTAGGTTGCAAATAGCATTTCATCAATCAAGTTTACACCAAGTTTACACATTCATTCTCCCCCTTTTTGTGAGAATAAAAAAGGGAAAGGATTTTTAAGAAAATTGGACATAGTTCCCTTTAAAAAATGAATAAACTATAAATTCATCCAAGTAATACACAATCAACTCAAAATCCAATCAACAACTTAAAATCCATCAACATACACAATAAATTCATTCCAACATCATTTAAACCATTTAATCCTTACAAAAAATTACAAAAGGATAAAATCTAAAAAACACTAAAACAAAGACAACTCAATCCATGCCACCATCACCATCACCATCATTCCCGTGAGTAGTATCCTCGTCCATGTGAGCACTGGAAACTGAGAACGAAGAGCGTCCACTTCATGTCGTAAATACGACAAATCTTCTCTCGAGGAGTCTTGGTAAGCTCGAAGAGACGCAACATCATCTCGAAGGGAATGGAATTGAGAATTCATGTCGACTCTCAAGGATTGAAATTGAGAGTTCATATCCTCACGAAGGCTTTGGAATTGAGAAGTAAAGAAAGCAAAAGCGTCTTGATTGAATTCAAAAGAAGAAGAAGGTTGATGACTATCAGGAGCTGGAATATCCGCCCCAATATTCATCATGTAATCAAAGGTAGATGGAGATTGGTGCTGAATGGGTGGCTCATCGAGATTTGGTTCAATCAAGAAAGGAAAATGAAGCATTTGGGCACTAGTCATCCTATCAATGGGTAATGAGGGGTGATCTTTAGGATTGAAAGCAGAAAGTAGGTTCCCCGGATCATTAACCCAACAGGAAGTGAAAGGATTCCAAGAAATTTTGTTAAACAGAAAACACCTAAGATTGAAGGTGTCCTTGGACTTGATAGGGAGTTTCTCATTGTCATCGAAAGGAAGGTTGAAATGAAGAAAAATCTTTGTTAGGACACGGACGAATGGGAGAATAACCTTTTTAGGATTATGGGCGGTGTTCCTAAAGATTTGGACAATGAATCTTGGTAGGTTGAAGGGGGTCATGGTAATGATGTAATACATCAAGTATACATCAGAGAATTTCAACCTAAGACGATCACCATCCCGAGGGATCATCGAGGTGATCACAATCTTGTGAAGGATTTGGTAGTTCGTAGGAATAGAATTCACAAGAAAGGATTGGTTTGGACATTGGGGAGTTCCGTCAAATATGAGATACAAGGCTTGGGCAGGATCACATACCACATCATTAGGCCAAGTAGCTAGAGCAAATTTAGCTGGACCATCCGAAGGAATGCGAAGAATATGTCCTAATTCAGTACTATTGAATTCAATTGGACGATTGCAAACGATGGTTTTGATAGTTAATTCACCATCACCCTCAAACAATTCAAGATTGGCATAGAAAGAATAAATCATGGATGGATACAAAAAATCGTTCTTTCTAGGAGGTTTGAAAAAATTTTCCCATTGTTGGAATTGAATCCAATCAAGAATAGGGAGCTGGGAAGTTCTAAGGAAATTAAAATCAAAGACATAACCCGGAATTAATTTGCGAGTAAGATAATCTTCCGAAATTGGCTTACCATCAAGAGGAGGACCCGTATAATTCCTAGAGGATCGATTAGAGCGTCTCCTTCGGCTTGATTCTCCTTCTTCTCGGTTGCTTCGCGACATTTTGCAAGAGATTTGAGAGAATTGAGGGAAAGTTTCGATTTTTTGAGAAATGGGGTTAGGGTTGCAAAATTTCGAATTGGAAGATTTGGTGTTTGGAAAGTGAAATTGATGGTTTGGAAAGGCTTAGGATTGATCGATTATAATAATGATGAAGAATGCTCGAATTATGGGTGAAAAACACGAAATATTGCTGAAAAAATGAGCAAAAGCCGTAGCTTTCTGTCTTTAAAAACCGAGATCGCCTGAGGCGATCTGGAGAACGCCTGAGGCGATCAAGAATGCCCGAGGCGATGCTTGCGATCGTTTGAGGCGATGCGAGCCACGGACGAGGCGCTGCGCACAGAATGCTGAGGCGATGGTTTGGCCATATTTTGAGTCAATTTTTGGACCAAAAATTTATTTTGATAAATCTATCTAACATTAAATCATCTAACAACAAAAATAAATCACATAATCTCAAAAACACAATAATTCACAATTTGTGACTTTTAAAGGCGATTACAAGATGCATTTTTGAAATTAAATGTGAGTAAACTTGATTCCCCCTTAACAATTGTATAGCACATACAAAATAATCAAGTAAAGCATAAAGTAAACAACTCTCCCCCTTAAACCATGCATACAGAAGCTCTCCCCCTTAAACTATGCATGAAGTAAACTTCAAGATTATCACACAATTATCCCCATTTTTGTGATAATCAAAAAGTACAAAAATTAAATAGACAAATCACAAATATATGTTGACCCATAGCCATATTTTACACATGTTCCTCATCAAGCATATAATAGCCCAAAATAAGCATAAGATTATTTCATTTTGAGGAATACAAACATGCGTTTTAAGGCGATCAACAATGAATTCAAAATATGCAAAATGTGCATATGTTCTACCAAAATTTCATGCATTTGTGCCCAATAAACATTAGAATTCTCAAATCATCATTTGATAATTTATTAAGATCATGATAGCATTATTTCAAAGATAGAGCATCTAAACAAATATAGCATGCTTAATCACATAATATCATATAACATATTCAAATTAGAATTCATTGCACTTACTATAAAAGGATAGGCATACATCATGCAATAAAACAATATATATGTGCACATGCTAAGGGGTTATGCATTTTACTCCAATCAATATTGAGCTTCATTATTTATTGGTCACAATTAATTTGTGCCAATTAATTTTGAATTGCTCATTTAAAATGTATAAAATAAATTTTACCTTCGATGACAAGAGTGTGTTCTTGTCATTGGTCCTATGCCTCGTGCTTCTTCTATAGTGGTGAATAAGATGGTTTCCTCCCTTGAGGTGCTTGTGCCTTCATCCTTCATCCCATTGTTGACCCTACAAAACAAGTTGGCAATAGAAGGATCTTTGGTACCCATTTGATTTTTGGGTCCTAGAGGGTTAGCTTCCTTTGGCACCTTTGGAATCCATTTCCACCTTTTATTAGGTTGGTATTGGATTCTAGCAAGCCTACATTTATTCTTGCTATGACCATTTTTACAACAATAAGTGCAAGTAAGAGAGTTGTGCTTTGCTTTGGCCAACAAGCTTGAAAAAGATTTTGATTTGTTTGAAAAGCCTAACCCGGCTTTGTCAAAGCTACATCGTTGTAATCCAAGCAATTCACTCATCTTTTGACTACTTTCACTATATTTGCAAAAGGATATCTTTAAAGAATCTAATTCATTTTTCAATGAATTATTTTCTTCATCTTTCTTAGCAATCTCAAGTTTGAGTAGTTTATTACTCATCTTGGTTTTGCCAAGAGCATCAATAAGATCATTATAAGAGTCTAAAAGTTCATCAAAAGAAGGTACCTCATCATCGCTTTCATCTCCTTCATCTCCAAGAGCCATTAAACATAGATTGGTGGCTTCTTCTTCATCGGAGTCGCTATCACTCCATGTAGCTATAAAAGCCTTCTTCTTGCCTTTGTCCTCATTCTTCTTCCTAGGACATTTGTTAGCATAGTGGCCTTTTTCTTGACAATTATAGCAAGTTACCTCATTTTTTGACTTGCCATGTTTGTTGAAGAACTTCTTGAACTTTCTTGTGAACAATGCCATTTCCTCATCATCATCATATTCTTCATCATCGGAGTGGTCTTTCCTTCCAACCAAAGCGATCCCATTTCTTTTAGATCTATCATCATCTTTTACTTCTCTCCTTGTGGCAACTTCAAGCTCATGGGTCACCAATGTGCCATGAAGCTCATCAAGGTCATAAGATGCGTTCTCCCCTTTGTTGGACTCGATGATGGCCGTCCTCTTGGCATCCCATTCCTTTGGTAAGGCTCTTAGTGCTCTCCTCCATATTTGCTTTGGAGGATACTTCTCTCCAAGTTGGGCAAGCTCGTTTATGATTTGAGTGAGCCTCCTAAACATTGAATCCACATCTTCTCCGGAATCCATCTCAAATGTCTCATATTTGAGTTGCAATAGATCAATCTTGGTCTCCTTCACTTGATTAGTGCCTTCATGACAAATTTGTAATTTGTCCCATATCTCCTTTGCGGTTGAGCACATCGAGATCCGGTTGTACTCCTTCATATCTAAAGCACAATGTAAAATATTAATAGCTTTAACATTTTGAGATATTAAAATCATATCCGCTCTAGTAAAATCGTCCATTTCTTTGGGAACACTTATTCCCCCAATTTCCTTTAAAGGAACATGTGGACCTTTCACTATGATCTTCCATAAGTCATAATCTACGGATTGGATGTATAGAAAAATTCTATTTTTTCAATAGCCGTAATTATCACCCGTGAAGAGCGGAGGGCGATTTGTCGATTGACCTTGAGCAAACTCATTTGCTAGATTAGCCATATTAAAATTTTGATTTAAAACAAAAATCAAATGGCTCTGATACCACTTGTTGGAATCGAAGAGGGGGAGTGAATGAGATTCCTTGGCTACTTTAGCGTTTTAAAATGAGTTTGTAAAAATAAAATATTTTGCGCTTGCGGAAGCCTTTAGTCAATCGATAATAGAAAGAACAAAATAAATAAATGCTTAATGGAAATAAAGCAATAAAATGAGACAAGAATTTGTTATAGAAGTTCGGCGATGAATCGCCTACGTCTCCTCTTCCCGGTTAGATAACCTCCAACCGAGGTTCCACTAGAACAATAGATCTTGGCCTTGAGGGCTCCAAGTTAGCCACACAACAACTCTTCCCGAGTTTACAACGCTCTTCCCGAGCACACTACTCTTCCCAAGTACACAAGCTCTTCCCGAGCACAATACTCTTCCCGAGTATACAAAGCTCTTCCCGAGCTACCAACACTCTTCACGAGTCTTCTTGGCCTTAAGGGCTCCAAGGATAGTCACACACTTGCACCAACTAGACTTGTTGATGGCTTTACAATTTTCCAACTTGCTTTGGTGTTGGAGGACCTTTACAAGATATCAAACCAAAAGCACCTTCACGGTGTACTCACACGAAGAAAGCAAGACTCAACAAAGTAAAGAATTACAAGCTCCAATACAACAGCAATGTATGGAGATTGCAATGCAATTACAAATAATAATAATCAAGACTTTTGTATAAGTTGTAGGCTTGTTCCTTAGCTTCAAAATGCTCCAAAGCATCCATATTTATAGTGTAGAAGGCCCCCTAGGCTCCTACTAGCCGTTGCTAAACAAAAGGCTTGAATCACTCCTCGATCGCCTCGGACATCGCCTCGGGCGATCACCATCGCCGCGCCCCAACGGTCAGCAAAAATCACGGATCGCCTCAGGCGATCAAGAGCAAAAATTAAGGCCGTAGCTTCAGCATGTCCAAATTTTGCATCGCCTCAAACAAACTCCACATCGCCTCAGGCGTTCCAGCCCATCGCCTCAGGCGTTCGTGCCATCGCCTCGGGCGAACTCCCCACGCGCATGCCCGCGCATTGCCTCGGCGTCGCCTCTGACGATGTGCGGGGCGAAGTGCCAAAAGGTTGCCATCGCCTCAGGCGTTGGTCACCATCGCCTGGGGCGATCTTCCTCGCATGCTCGCCTGGCCATCGCCTCTGTCGATGAGCGTGGCGATCCTCGCCTGGCAGGGGCGATGGCACTCATCGCCTGGGGCGATCCGTGTCTTCCAAAAGACAAATTTTTCTTTGGCATTTCAATACTATTACAATCTTCAAATTTGATCATAATTTATGCTGCATACTCAATAAAAACCATTAGTACAAAATGTATAGGTTTTGTAATCATCAAAACAAAAACGATAATTTTATTTAAAATAGAGGAATGAGAGTTGTAGCATTTTAAGGCGCAACAATTACCCTTTTGTTTACTAAGGAAGGATGTCAGCATCCCTTAATTGGCCAATTGGGACCCCGTGCTTTTAAACACACTAAACAAATACCTTTTCAACATAATACGAGTATATATCAAATGTAAAACATGTACATTTTAAATGCAAACCAAGTACATTTGTCTTAACATTCATTGTTTGACACAAAGTGCTTTTAAACACACCAAACAAGTATATTTTAAACATAAGACGAGTACATTTATAGCATAAGACGAGTACATTTGTAGCATAAAATATGTACATTTTGCATGTCAATCAATTACAATGAAATTTTCATCACTTTTTTTTGGCGATAATTGAGACCTGCTTATCGTAACACACAACGAGTACCTTTCAACCACAAGAGGAGTATATTTATAGCATAAATTTGGTACATCTGGTATGTAAACCAAGTACTATGTTTGGCAACAATTGAGACTTGTTTTTTGAAAGACACAACGAGTACTTCGTGTACATAACACGAGTATATGTCAAGTGTAAATTGGTACTTTTTCAATACAAACCAAGTACTATGAAATTATCTTCCCGTGTGGGCGGGCGACCACCCCGTGTTTGGCCCCAAATGAGACTATTACTGCTTTTTTTATCGCATAAACAAGTACAGTTTCAACACAAAGTGATTATAGTTAAAGATATCATAAGTACATTTTATTACTTTCCGACAATCATCGTTGTTTGGCCCCAACTGAAACTACTACTGCTTTTCAGCCCACAAAATGACTACTTTTGGAACACAAAATGAATATACGTTAAACATGATAACAAGCCCATTTGAGTTGCATTTGCTTTTCAATTCACACAATGAGTACGTTTTGAACACAAACTGAGTATCCTTTAACTGTAAAATATGTTGAATTTGAATACAAACCAAGTACTGAATTATCATTCCATGTTTTGGCCCCAGTTGAGACAATCGATCCTTAACACATGCAACGAGTACTTTGTGAACACAAATTGAATATATACAATATGTAAAAGAAGTATATTTTGAATACAAACCAAGTACTTTGAAATTATCATTTCTTTTTTTGCCCCCAATCGAGACAATTGCTTTTCAACACACATGACGAGTATTTTCTGAACGCAAACTAAGTATATTTAAAATGTTCAACATGCACTCTTTGAATACAAACCAAGTACTTTTGAACTATCATTCCTTATTTTGGCCTGAACTGAGAAAATTGTTTTTCAACACACACAACGAGTACTTTGTGAACATAAACTGAGTATATGAGATATGTAAATTAATGTACATTTTGAATATTAACCAGGTACTTTGAAATTATCATTTATTTTTTTGCCCCAATTGAGACAGTTGCTTTTTAACACACACAAGTACGTTTTGAACGCAAACTTAATATCTTTGAAATGTAAAATAGTTTCATTTGAAATACAAACCAAGTACTAAATTATCATTCGACTACTTTTTGAACTCAAACTGAGTACATTTGAAATGTCCAATAGGTACTTTCTGAATATTAACCAAGTACTTTTGAATTATCATTTTTTGTTTTGGCCTCAACTGAGATAATTGTTTTTCAAGACACGTAGCGAGTAATTTTTGAACGAAAATTGAGTATCTTTGAAATGTGTTATATGTACTTTTTGAATACAAACCAAGTACTTTTGTGTTATAATATATGTTGATATCCTATCTCTCAACTATAGCCATAGTTGGGGGCCTCATTTTCATCACCCATAAAGCGCAGTAAACAGGGGCCATGCCAAGCTGAAGTGGTTTGAAATGAAGACAAAATATTGTCCGAAACAATGTAGAGATGCTAAATTCCAAAAAGCTTAACCAAATCAGTAACATAAATTCATTTTTTGCAACAAAATCGACAATCCACTTCTAAAAATAAAAATTTACAAATAAAAATCAGATACCCAATTCAGAAAACTCGATAGTTCATAGATACTAGAGATGCCGCAAACCCCAATAATTCATTGATTCTATTGCTCATTAAATCTATTCTCTATTTTTTCTGCATTCACCTTCTTCGCATAATATATTTTGAAGAATGATGAATCATGAGGGAAGAAATCAGAACAATCAGAAAGAAAATTGAAGATAAGAATGTATCAATTTAAAATGAACGATCAATTTACTGAAAATAAAGGTTATTTTTCAATCATATTTCTCTCTGGTTTGTGAAAGGAAAAAGAAATGATGTGTTCTATTTTGAAAATATGGGTAGTAATAAGGGATATTATAGTATTTTGATGGGATTGGGTGTTAAAATAAATAAAATTTAGACATTAGGGAATTAGAACAAATATAATCTGACTGGAGGACTGATGTCCAAGTTAAAATTATATTTAGACATTTAATGCCGTTATAAAAAGGAGTCCATTTAATAAAAAATAGAGGTTTGCACATAGGTCGAAAAACTAGTAGCTCTTCCTTTAAATTAGGTTTTCATATCTTGTATTATATTTAATTAAGTAGAATATATATATTTAAATTATACGTGGTTCATTATTTATTTATTTAATACATATATAATTATCTTAAATATATAAAATAAAAAATTTAATTTACAATAGCATTTTAAATTTAAAAATTTGAAATAAAACAAAAGAGGCCATGAATAATAACTAATATAAAGGAACATGTAGAAAAGAAAAATATATATGCAATTTAGAAGATACCTAGTTAAATTAATGGTAAAAAACGTGGATTGTAATCTCTAGTTATAAAATATTATTTAAAGACAATTTTGCGTGCAGAAGCTTCGACATTTGATTTTTATGAATCCAAACTATAGTAATTACGTGAAGAACACCAGATTTACCCATGATTGTGCGAAGATATATATATATATATATATATATATATATATATATATATATATATATATATATATATGCAAGCTTGTACAAGATAAATAAACAACAATGTTACATGTTAATAACAAGGGAACATAGATTATATAAAATATAATTTCAAGAATATCTAAAAAAAATTGTCTAGTAGATATTTTTGTTACAGACAACTTGTCTGTTTTTTTCAATACAATCCTACATTATTTTTAGGAATGAGAGTAGAAGGTCAACACTAAATGAGTGCGATGACAGCTGAGACAAGATCCTTCGGCACAACTTGTCTGGTTTTTTCTTGTTTTATAAACGGAAAATTCTATGGTGTACCTGTATGTGTGTTAATCTTTGGGTGCACCCGAATTTTACTTTTATAAAGTGAATGTTATTATGGTATTTCACAGGCTTGCACATGCACTGAATGACGATCATGATTCATGGTCAGCTTTATTACATTTTCAAACTCTCCAGACTCGAGAGGTCGTCGTTGAGAATTTATGATGAAATGCTTTGTAATTTTCATATTTTGAAAATAAATTATGAAAATAAGTATTACATAAAATCTACAGAAATATTAAAGGGTCGACTTGTAAAATTAATTGTTTACATAAATTACAGAATCTATAGAAATATTAAGTATATATATGTTTTTTTTAGAAACAAATATTAAGTATATTCAAAGTTGTGGAACACATGCATTAAAGAATAGGCGCATTTTATTTAATTTTAGTTCAACAAACACATGCTAGATGCGACATTATTTCGAAACAAAGTATATTTTTCTACGAGTCGCGGTTTCTAGAGTCAACGTTAGGGTTAGACTGATTCTGAGTTCAGTCCGACCGGAAAGGTCCACGCTTTTTGGAGCCGCATTAGGGTTAGAATTATTCGGAGTCGAGCCCATTCGGATCCATTTCGGGACAAGCTTTCTATCATTAGTCTACTCTAATCATACACCTAAAGCCCCGGGAACTAAGCTTTTTTTACAAAATGGATCGTCAGGTATTGGTTGACCATAATATTTTGAAATTGTAATGCAATGAGGCAAACCCAACTGGCCCAAGTTCATCCCTTGAACGAGATTTATTTTGACTTTATAGCAAAAAGCCAATAACACCATCCAATGTATAACTAACTGTGAAAACTTTGATCAATTTAAATCGACCAGAGGAGACCCACGAAAGAAAAATTAAGCCACCATATCATATGACCATAAACAATTTCCATGTGGCGGACTCGAATCCAAGATCCTACCTTGGCTCTCTCTGCTATATCATTCTTGAAAATATTATAAAGTTTCCATTATCGATCTCTCAAATGGTCATAGCTATTACCTCCGAATTTCGATTTTACAGCCCCAGGAAGCACAAGTACTACGCCGATATCCAAGGGCTTGAGCTCGACCCAGAGTATGAGACATGGCATGAACATAGGCCTTGGCTAGCACAATAGGACCCTGCCCAAGGGGTTGGAACTTTTCCTACTACACTTCATGCATTTACAAGATGTAGCAATCCTAAAGCATTTATTTTATCGTTTGATAACGTCTAGTGGGGAGTTCAGCTAGAGGGCCAACACTCCCGATTCCGGCATTGTTGATTAGGATATTGATACAAGCACACAAATTGACAGGAGAACAAAAAAAAATGTCCAAAGAAATTCAAAGATAATTACTATTCTTAAGTGATAGTCATACAGTCACTTATAAAAAGAGAAAAACAGACTGGATTGTGTTCATTCAATACATTGCGTAATAATAGTTCTCTTCTAATTCTCTCCGAAATTCTTATTCACTTGTTCTTCCTCTTTTTTTTAGGAGGCTAACTACCTCGAATCAGCTACCCTATTAGATATAAAGCTTCCCACACTGTGAAATCACATGATTGGTCGTGTTTGTAACGCTTTCATTGGATAAGACTAGGGATGCTTAACGGATCGAACCGGTCCAGTTCGGAACCAGCCGGTTCCAGCTCCGTTAAGGAATCGGACCCTTCCGGTTCAGGATCGTTATGTTTTCTTCTTTTTTATTTTATTCTCGAACACTTTATAAACTTTTTTTGATGTTGGAAATGTTTCCACAATATTATCACAAATTCAATATATTTCTTCTTCATAATATAAATGCATACAGATAATTGTAAAGAGATTGCAATTGAAAATTTAAATAAAAAATATTACTATTTAGCACTCTTCATAATTGATAAGCATTGTTTTGGCGTTATCTTCTTCTTGCTCGTCATAATGATTTACGAATTCGTCAACCACTCCATCTCTTCTTACATTCTGCTTCAAACCAATCTTTAAGTAACGTGAGCATGCATAACGAATCAGCAGATAGACTACTTATGTATCCTCCAATAATCCGGCAACATGTTTAGAATGCCGATTCAGAAGCGACGCTTGAAGCTTGTACCGCATATACGTCTCTAGCCAGCCATTAAGGCTACGGTAGGCAATTGTGCTGCATTTGTCTTCCAACATTGTAAGACGTCGAAGTTGTCTTCCATTAGAAATTGATGATGGAGAAAGAATATGCTTTAGACCATTAGATAAACATAATTGTTTCCAATCACGCTTAACACGGCTCGTGCGTAACCATTTAGCGCAGTATTTCATTTTCTCAATACATGCTGAGTGATTGTCCTCGTAACCAACTTTAACAGCCAAATTAATAACATGACATGCACATCTCATGAGAAAAAACACCATCAAGCATTGATTTCAGATATGTATTTAAATCACGCATCGCATCATTGTTATTCGCAGTGTTGTCTACTTTGATTGAAAATACCTTATCCTGAATTCCATAATGTCTACAAGTGTTGAATATATATTTAGCAATTACATAACGAGAATTTGCAAATCTAACTCATCTAAAGACAAAATCCGTTTTTGCATACATCAGTTATCATCAATCCAATGACAAGTGACAACAAGATATGAATCCGAATTTACATTTGTCCAAATATCGTTTGTTAAGCTAACCCTACAAAGCAACTATAGAAAGATGTTCAAACAATGCATTTATATATTCAGCAAATACGTCAATACAATTCCTTTTAGTGTGCCTAGAAATATGTTTAAACATGAGTTGTATAGACGAAACAAATTCAATAAAAAAGTGACCTACGGTTAATTTCAGCAGTTCAAATAAAATTCGTGCCAGTGAGAACTTTAAATTGTGCTTGTGCTGCTTCTCTACCTAATGTTAGTAATGTTGTCTCATCAAAATTATGCTTTTTTACTAAGTGTTTTTCAAATGTTCCGGTGCCTCCACCAACTTTATATGAATATTATATCTTACATATTGCAACAGATTCATTACATTCTTTTTGAGCGAGTTCAAAGTGATCTCATATCTTACTTCTTTTGGCACGTGTCGGTTGTCTACTCGCTGCTGTAGTGGCTCCGGATGACTCCACTTGTTGTCTCTCTTGGGCTTGGGTAGCTTGTGCAGCAGGTTGTTCAGGCTGTTGCGGTTCGACGTTCATAGATGAACCACCAACATTGAGGTCAACAAAAAAATCATAACTTTCATTTAACTCAGGAATTGGCACATGCAAAAATTCATTGCCGAAGATGAACTAAGTGATAGATGACCCGGGACGAGACCCCAGCAACGATCAGCGCCGCTGCTAGATGAAGATGCCATTATTATACAAGTAAAATGTAGATATCACAAATGGAGAGAAAAATATGAGACTGAATTATACAACTTTGCAAAAATGAATTGTGAGGATTTACAAAGCACAACACATATATTTATATTTTTTTTTAAATAAAAATATATATAAATAAAATGTGCACGTTTGGCAACGGCTAAAGAGTCGTTGCCAACGTTCAGCAAGGCAACGACTTTATAGTCGTTGCCTTGCTGGCATTGTTTCTTAACTTTTTTTATTTCTTTTTTTTCGAAAATTACCGGTTCTGATAGCACCGAAACCGGTGGTGCTATTGGCACGGAACAGCCTCGAACCAGTTTTTAACCGATTCCGCGGCAGGTCGAAACCGGTTAGCCCGCATCCGATTTCGTTTAGCTCGGTTCTGGTTAGCCCGATCCCGGTTCGGTTCCGAAATCGGAACCTTACTAACCTGTTCCGAACAGCCCCAAAATCGATTAAAACCCGGTTCGGGGCGGAACCGAAACCGGTAAGTTTCGAAAAAAATAATAAAAAAAAATTAAAAAACATGTCAGCAAAGCAACGACTATAAAGCTGTTGCCTTGCTGAACGTTTGGCAACACTCTTTAGCCGTTGCCAAACGTTCACATTTTATTTTTTTTTATTTTTTATTTTAAAAAAAACTATAAATATGTGTGTTGTGCTTTGTAAATCCCCACAATTCATTCTTGCAAAGTTGTACACTCCAATCTCATATATTTCTCTCAATTGTGCTATCTATATTTTGCTTATATAATAATAACATCTTTATCTAGTAGCGGTGCTGGTCGTAGCAGGGGTCGCAGTCGGGGTCTCGTCCCGGGTCGTCTATCACTTAGTTCATCCTCAGCAATGAATTTACCTGTGTCAATTCCTGAGTTAAATGAAAGTTATGATTTTTTTGCTGACCTCAATGTTGGTGGTTCATATATGAAAGTCGAACCACAACAACCCAAACAACCTGCCGAACCTCCTGCTGCACAAGCTACCCAAGCCCAAGAGACACAACAAGTGGAGTCATCCAGAGCCACTACAACAGCGTGTAGACAACCGACTCGTGCCAAAGAAATAAGATATGGGATCACTTAAAAAACATTTAGTAAAAAAACATAATTTTGTTGAGACAACATTACAACCATTAGGTAGAGAAGCAACACAAGCACAAATTAATGTTCTCACTGGCACGAATTTTATTTTAACTGATGAAATTAATTGTAGGTCACTTGTTAGATATGCGATTAGATGTGAACAACCTTTTATACAAGCTGAATATGCTGGTTTTATTGAATTTTCTTCTATACAATCCATGTTTAAATATATTTCTAGGCACACACAAAAAAAAAATTATATGGATGTATATGTTGAATATAGAAATACATTGTTTGAACATCTTTCTAGTTTGCCTTGTTGGGTTAGCTTAGCAACCGATATTTGGACAAATGTAAATTCGGATTCATATCTTGTCACTTGTCATTGGATTGATGATAATTGGTGTATGCAAAAACGAATTTTATCTTTAGATGAGTTAAATTGTGCACATACTGGTTATGTGATTGCTAAATATATATTCAACACTTATAGACATTATGGAATTCAAGATAAGGTATTTTCAATCAAATGAGACAAGGCTGCAAATAACAATGATGTGATGAGTGATTTAAAAACCTATCTGAAACCAATGCTTGATGGTGTTTTTTTCCATGTTAGATGTGCATGTCATGTTATTAATTTGGCTGTTAAAGTTGGTTATGATGACAATCACTCAGCATGTATTGAGAAAATGAAATACTACACTAAATGGTTACGCACGAGCCGTGTTAACGTGATTGGAAACAATTATGTTTATCTAACGGTTTAAAGCATCTTCTTTTTCCATAACAATAGAAACTATGTGAAATTCGTTGTACAATATGTTGAATGCTATGTTACCTTACAAAGATATTTTAACTCCATTTTATAATTCATATCAAATGTCTAATATCGATGAAAGTATTTATTTGACTGATGAGGATTGAGAATTTGCTGAAAATTGGGTATCATTGTTAGGTACTTTCAAAGAAGCGACGGAATGCTTCTCCATTATTACTTATCCAACTTTCGTTTATTTTCTTCCTTTAGTATTTAACATGTTTGATAAGTTTATAGAATTTAGAGATGACTATGACTTGCATGCTTTTATTAGTGCAATGGAAACTAAATTTATAAAGTATTGAGAACAAATCTCACACGTGCACTGCATTGCAACATTGCTAGATCCTAGTCAATGTTTAGCTTCATTTGAAATATTCTTTGAATATTATGCTAAATTTTGGGGGAAGGCTGTTGGCGATCAAAGGCGTCTACAATGCAATCTCTCCAAAATATGTTTCAACTGTATTATAATCAACATGCAAGTGAATCATCGCAACAAATGGCTGTTGGCGAACAACCCCAAGCTCAATCTAGAGGCGGGGCATCAATTGGCTTAGGATGCTGGGCAGGAAAAAACTTAAGGGAAAATGACATTCTACTAGCACATCGACTGAGTTACAAATTTGTCCGAATTATCAATTTCTAACGGAAGACAAATTCGAAATCTTACAATAGTATAATGCAAATGCAGCACAATTCCCTATCTTAGCCAAAACGACTAGAGACGTGTATGCGGTACAAACTTCAAGCGTCGCTTCTGAATCGGCATTCTCAACATGTGGCCAAATTATTGGAGAATACAGAAGTAGTATATCTGCTGATTCGTTATACATGCTCACATTACTTAAAAATTAGTTTGAAGCAGAATGTAAGAATAGAAGAGATTGGGCGGATGACGAATTCGTAAATCATTATAACGAGCAAGAAGAAGATAACACCAAAACAATACTTATCAATTATGAAGAGTGCTAAATAGTAATATTTTTTATTTAGATTTTCAATTGCAATATCTTTACAATTATTTGTATGCATTTATATTATGAAATGAAGAAATATATTGAATTTGTGATGAATATTGTGGAAACATTTACAACATCAAAAAAATAAAAAATTTCACAAAGTTTAAAAGTATTTGAAATTTTTTTTAAAAAAGAAAGAAAACATAACGAACCGGATCGGATCGATCCGAAACCGGTTGGAACCGGAACTGGATTCGATCTGGTTCCTTAACGGACCGGATCGGTTTCGTGCTTAACGGACCCGGACCCGGAACCGGCTGGTTCCGGACAGGACCGGACCGGTTCGGTCCGTTAAGCAACCCTAGTGGTAAGGAATTGAAGGAGGAGAGCTGCGAGAATTCCGGTGGAATTCATTCGAAGTCCGTTTCTCATCTCTTCGATTGGTTGATTAGTTCAAACAATAAGCTATTAGTGTTGGCTATTTGGTTGTAGCAGTGTGATAGGATTGGATTTCTAGAAATAATGGGTTCTTAGAGAAGTAAAATGCAAATTTGCAATTCATGTGTTTGTGTTGTGTTCTTACGACTATTTGCATTACAAGATTCCCTGCCATATTGAACAAATCGCAAACAATCCCTTCACTAATAGATGAACGCAGCACTTAAGGATCTAGTCCTAATTATCGAAGAATCAGTTAGGATTCAATTACAGGTTACTCCCTGGTAAGCTTTCATTTTTAGCTTCAAGTTATAAAATGGTGGCTTTTGGCTAATGATCCATGTTTACTCCTGCACCTCCTACATAATTTGCATGTACTGTCAAAGGAACCAGAAAAAGTCCATAGATTTTACACAGATATAGGCTGATCTAGGACAGCAAAACAACCAAGAAACATGCTATAAATAGATCTCCGGCCAAGGCTATGCCACACCGGGAGTGGCCAGTTTTCGGCATGAAGTCCACCCCATCTAATGTGCAAACTACATGTTTCTACAAGGTAATTTGGTGTGGGACTATGATTATTACTAGTTACTAAGCACAAAAAAGGCGTTTTTCCTATAAATTATTTGGTTTGAATTATATTATTAGTAACTCAAACACATAGATGGTAAATTTGAATGATAATATACAAACAATTCAAGTTTAAATTCTAATTTCATATAAGTGTGATTGGAAAAAACTATCTCGTGCGCCCACCAAAGAGACCAAAGAAGTCCACTAATGAGCCACTGCTTAATAAATAATATAGATTGGGTGTTTACTCGCACAAATAATCTCAAGATTAATTAGTTATTATGTATAATTAACTTGTTTATGATTGATTACTATTAATAATCATGGCCTCACGAATTATGGTATAAAACATTGTTTCTTATTGATTAATAATTTCATAAAAATGATGGGATAATTAATCTTTAATTATGATTATTTGACTAAAAAATTAAAAACCTTTGTTATTAATATTAATAATAAGAATTTTAATAAACAATATTAAAAATAATGAATTTTAATTAAAAATAATAATATTTATAATTAATCTTATTATTATTATTATTATTTCAATCAATTTTTTTATTAATAATATTAAAAATAATAAAAACATTATCATTAAAAAGGATGTATATATAAAATAATAATTCATTATCTAATCCTTAATCATTCAAAATATACGTATTGTTGCCGTTTATGCAACATTATTATATATCCAATAAATAACTCTAATAATCATAATATAACTTATCGATATTATCCGATCTTTCAAATTAAATGCAACGATAGCGTATGTTAAATATACAAATATAATGTTAAAAAGAAAAGGAAAAAAAACATAATAATCAAATGAGGCTCGGACAAGCATAAATTGGTCATCAAAAATCAATTATCAGCATCGAGAAATGATTTCTATCTTCATCGCCTCATAAGAACTTACACCAAAATCAAGCTAACAGTACTAAAATCATCCAGCAAAACGCAATCTTTGGACTCAAGAATATTAAAAGGAATCACATACCTACGGGGACCCAGATCTGCACAGAAGAGCCAAGAAGAAGAAGTGAGTTTATTCTTGGCGGTAAGAACTATTGACTAAAATAGTTGGAAGGTTTTAGGTAGAAGATAATGGGCCTGGCGAATCAAATAAACATGGTAAATGGGCCTTGCTTAAGACTCGGGCCAAGCAAATGGAACCAAGCGTATTATAATAGGGAAATTATGGGCCGGTAGTCTTTCATGAAACTTAATTTATTCCAATCCAGAGAAAAAATATTAGTTAATCTAGGTTCACTCTTGGTTGAAATGACAATAATAACCTCATGTGCTCCATGTGGTCCACGCGATCCAATCAATCTTTAATAAAATTACATTTTTAACCCCTAGAAAATATTTAAAAAACAAAATATGTCACTATATATTATTCATCATCGTTTTCATTCTAATAACAGTAACATCATATGAACATGAGATTCTTCAGTTTCTGTCATCTTATGATGAATCTCAAAAGCATACTTTTGCAAAGAACTCACAGTTTATATAACGTCCATCTAATTATAATTCAAAACCCGATTTGAAGATCATGTTAAAAAATAAATAACAAGTCTATCATGCTTCCGTATTACAATAAAATTTTAACAAACCGAAATATACCATTTTGACCATAACGGCATCGGGTAAGGTGGGTCGCAAACCCACCAGTCAAAAACTTATTGCCTTCAGACTGTTTTACGAATGACTCCTCATCATCCAACCTCAGCTCACAGGCAATGTTAGTCTGCCAGTTATCCGACTCCTTCAGAAACCGTACACCACAGCTCTAATTCGTTTCATACCTTAGGGCATAATGTATAATCAAGATATAAGAAAGATTTGAAGAAATCTGGGAGATAGATGGGCAACAACCTTCTTTTTATTCTGAAAATACTTATAACATCTCTTACATTAAAAACGTCTCATTTTGGGAGGAGACAGACTTGTTTAGGCTCTCAAATAGATGAGGCTTAACTCAAGAACACATAAACTAAATTACAGAACAATATTACAAATGCTTATGAAAAGAAATAAATAAAGAAAAGAAATATTACCAAACTATGAAAGTTGAAATATTACAAAGCTTGGAGACTCTAATATTTATTCTCAGAAAACTATGGAGAATTTCCGATATCCTTAGCTTCCTGAAAGACTTCGTATTTATAGAAGTCTGGGGGTTGTTTTAGAGTGTCACCGAACCGGACCAATCAATGATTGTTGGTCCGGTCCGATTTTCAAAACACTTATTATTAGTATTGAGTTGGTGTATAAATATGGCTCAAACCCAATCACACAATTATTTGTCCCTCTCACCTCATCTCCTATATAAATTTACATCATTTCTGAACTTCTTTGCAATATCTTAATTAACTATAAATTTTATTTTCAAGAAACCAGAAACCAATTCCATAGAAGAAAAAATGTCCAAGTCCGTATCCTTTTTTATTATTGTTCTCCTCTTCTGCTTCTGTATATCCTCCTCTAGTCGTCCCACTCAGCTGATTCACGAAGCCAAAGTCAAAACGAGGTTCGTTAGCAACAATATATTGTTTATACGATTTTTGTGCGATTCTGACGAAAATCATCGAAATTCACCATAGTGTTAAAAATTATAGATTTCTTGTATACAAAAGGTTTTTGTTCTAACTTTGCAAGAATTTTTTCGAAAGTTTAGGTTAAAAGGGAGGGAGTATTAGTTCATTTCTATCACTTAGCTCGTCTGAGGTATAAGAATGAGGTTTCCCGAGATTTTTCAACTGGGCTTTGGCCCAATATTGATCCCAAACCCGAATACAAGATCCAGATGTAATCATAACGTCTGAAGAGGAAACATCAAACCAATCAAACCAACCAAAGAAATATAACTTTCTTTCTTTTCTTTTCATTTATTTTTCTTTTAAATGTATGCGTCAAAATTGCTATAGGGATTGAAGATGTTTGGTCGAAGGAGATTTCTGTCGCTGCCACTGGTCGTGGGCGCTGTCGTGTAAGCCGTTTTCTCCTCTTCAGTTTCTTGATTTCAAGTCTACTCTTAACTGCGATGTGTGGGAGGAAAAAGAAGTTTTTTGTGATTGTTCCTTGATTATCCCTTTGCTTTTAAGGGTATTTACTCCCAACAATATCTTATCAAAGTTCACTGAATTGGGTTGAGTCTATTTTACTCAATTACTTTGGATTTTTAATGATTGCATTATTGGGTAACCCGAATCGGGAAATGAAATTTCTGGGTTTGAGGTGGAATGTGATATGGCTGCAAATTTGATCTTAAAGAGCTTATATCATATCAAATTATTCTTGATCCTACTAAACTTATGACCTTATTTAAAAGGTAGCAGTTTACTCTTGATTTCGATCATTAAGCACTTTTGATACGCATGTGATGTTATCTATGATCTACCCAACGACATTTATTGATATCCCTGAAATTCTGCTTCATAAGTTCGTAATTGTTATGTACTAATAACTATGTATCGACTTTTAAGTTCATTCTGAATACCAAAAATTAGAGTTTTTCGATCTATTTAGGTGGAGCAAGTGTCTCATGGCGTAATCTTTCATGGTTTATGAAGTTCATTATGATTGGAAACGCTTGGTTTGATGGGATGATTGAATTTTGCAGGATAGGTATTGTGTCGGGGAAAGCCATATTCGGGCCTCCTCTTGATGACTACTGGAAAAATAAGCTTCAAGAAGAAGCGGCGATCAAGCAACCCGAGGCTAAGGTCCCGGAATAATTTCTTGAACTTGAGATCATACCATTCATGGTGGAACTGCCATCTGTTCTGGAGCTTACAAATGTGGTAGATGTTGAAAGAAAATCTTGAGGATGGGCTTTGGGCAGATTTTAATGTAAGGGTGAGTTTTGTGATTTTACTCACATTGTTAAAAATGTGTGCATTAAGTGGTGAATTCTGGTGCAAATGTATACTTGTTTCATGTTCGATTAGGACACTGGGACATTGACTTGTTATTGTTTCAAGGCATGAATTCAACTTTTACAGATATCTGTATGAATAGAGAAGGAAAATCAAGAAACACAAGAACCGATTTGGGTTGCATTGCAATTGATACATTGCATTTGAGTGACAGGAATGAGTTCAAAATGATAGTGAAATAAAGACTAGAAATACTTCGTTTTTGTTCAGAAATTATACTTAAAATTAAAGTTGTGGGATTCAAAACCCATTCTTTTGAAATCTACCTATATAAGATCGGTTTTGATTGAAATGCTTGAAATCAATTGATTTTATATCCATACTCCAATTATATTCAGTTCGTTTGAACATACATTTGTATGAATTGGAGAATTTGAAATCTGTCTCTCAGATACTTCATTAGATACATTCACAACCTATATATTTAAAAATTTAGCGAGTAGCCAAAATCCATGGGCTATTCAGAATGCTCAAACACAAAGCAATACACATAGATGTAGCTGCAGAAGATATATCATTTACATATCTCACCGTTTCAAATCCCCTATCGACCACCTCTTCATGAGCAAAACCAACACTTCTCTTCACACTCTCCGATAATTTCTCCAGCGAAAACTCGAGAAAAGATCTTACTGTTTCAAGCGCGACGGTTCCAGTCATATCAAGAACGAACTTCCGGTTTCTTGGCACAGCCAGAGTTGATGATATCTTTCCCACCAAACCATGATCACGGTTGTTGAATTTTCTTGAATTTAAAGGGGATGAGCTTGGTTTTCTACCAAAAATCGCCTTCTCTACCTCAGAAAAACCATCACGCAAGTCAATCTTCGTGGAATAATCAAATTCTGGTTTGGAAACAGCAACTGAATCTGTATTCAAGACTTGATAAGCCGTATGCATAAACGTTTCCACTGCATTGTTACATATATACACCATCATGTCTTTCACTTTAGCTTCATGCTTGGGATTAGTCAAGCCACAGAAAAGTTCATCAAACGTGTTTATATTCGACATCTTGTCTAAATAAACCGCCACGGCTGTACTCGTGAATACTTGTGTACAATATCCTACAAGCTCCCTAAACTTGTAATGATCACAGATAAACTCGACCCACATCGGAAAATTGTCATTTGTTTTCAAACAACGGTGATCAGCATTCGCAAATTCGGAACATAAGGCCATTACCACATTCCTAGCAAAACTCCCAACAACTACAGAAGCAAAACCAGAGCCTGCATTTGAGAATAATCTATCCATAATTTGGTCTGACAAATCCGAACCCACGCCCAAAGAATAACCTTTTTTAGTCATCTCATGTTGATAGGCTTGCAAGATTCCTACACTCAAAGCCCTTGTCATTCTAGCTAATGAATCATGAAACTCATTTGAAAGAGTTATTTTAGAAACTTGCTTCAAACTTTGGGGAATATCATTGGAATCTGATTGTATAAACTGTTTAAAATCTTTGGACAGAATACCGAATACCTCAGCTGAATCAGATACCACTTCAGCTATAGAAATTAAAGCCCCCATCAGTTTGAACACTCTTTCCCTCTTCTTAACAACAGAAGGCAAGTTGTAAATCTTATATGCACCGTATCCTGTGAATCCCAATGCCCATAAAACAAGAACCCATTTTCTCTTGTTCTTTGTGTACCGTATACATTTATGCACTAATTCGAGACCACCCATGAATCTGTAAGAATTAAAATTGTGGAATGACAAAAAAAATAATGGGTCGGGAGATTAAAGTCTCTAATCTCAATTTACGGCTTCAATTTACGTTAAAAATTAATGATCATGCCCATTTCAATGTCAAGAATGACAATTTCATTTTGCAGCTAAAGATTCTGGTTAAGAGTGACGTAAAAGCAAACCTTGGGCAGAGAAAAGGTCCATATATGTGTTACATGAAACAGAGGAGAACTGCAGTTGTTGGTGATCCACTATGAATTTCGCACAAAGGAAAGCGATTGAATTTTGAACCACTATTGGATCAGGAAAAAAAAAAAGAGACAATAATTAAAGTGTCGTTTAATGTAACTATAATCAGTATGTATGCAAATATAATACGTGTGAAGCAGCTAGAGTGGATAGGGATGATAGATGGGCGGATACTGGATAGTGATGAAATGTTTAATATTATTACATTATATGATGATGGCTCATGCACGTAGACGTAGTAGGAGAACCATCTTTCTGTCAAAAAAATGTTCCAGAGTACTTTAATTGACTACTGAATTGGACAAGAACATAGATTTTTAAAATTTTTAGGATAACACAGTGACATCCCTGTATATTTTTATATTTTATATATATTATAAAAAATACTATATTGCAAAATACTAAAATTCACAATTTTTTAAATTCTAAAACCATACAAAAGCATCAAAAAATAATCTTACCATTCAAGAATCATATAAATAATAATCGTCATAGTATCACTCATACTAAAATCAAATACTTATTAATTCAGTTTACATAAAGTTTAACAAACACGTCAAAATAAAAGATAACACTAAAAATATTCTTATTAAATTCCACAAACATATAAATAAAGGCATGTCACTGAAATCATCTTAGTATCACTCGTACTAACACCAAAGGAAATGAAATTCTTTCAGAAATGACACACGGGAGAGATAAAAAAAGGGATCGAATCCATTTAGTAAATCCAGTTATGGCGGAAACCCTACCCAATGTATGGAACTTGTTCCCGATTTCGAGTGGAGTATACGACACGTGTGTCCGATTTTATTTTTTTTAAAAAAATAAGGACGTCACATGACTTGTCTGACACGTGTCCGATGAGTGTCGATATCCGAGGAGTAGCCGACACCACACCGATTGATTTTTAGGAATGTCTGTGCGTCATAAACATTTTTTCCTTTTTTTAAAATCTTTTACGATGGGATTCATCAAGGCATTCTATACATCGTACCTACAGCAACACGACTGGTGGAACATCATCCCCAATATTTGATAAATGATTTTGATGAGCAGGAACTTAGGTTGGAATTTGTTTTCAAACTGGACAATTTTATTGTTACTGTCAAACTGTCGTATATCTATGCATGTGCATAATTACACAAATATACCCGAGTATGTTTATATGTGTTCGCGTGTGCATGTAATGCAATAATACATGTCTACACATGCACAGCATACATTACAATATATACATGCCTTTAAGTGTCGACCATTGCACATTCAAAATCTAAATACAGAGCTTCCGACCTTAGTTGAAGTGGTAAAGCTCATGCCCCTTTTGGGGACGATTCGAGTTCGAGTCTGCTGTGTACAAAAAAATTTGCCCCTCCACCAATCGAAAAAAAAAAATCTAAATACAGCATGATGCATTACCATCTTCATTAAAAAGGAAAGAGAACGGGGAACAGCTCTTGAAGCTAAGAATTTCTTCGAGCTTCTTGTTCAAGTACGAGACCTAATTCAAAGTGGTAAAGATTGAGGTTCAAATTCGATGGTGTGTTTCATTTTACAAATGGTGTCCTTTTTCTTTTATGCATCTCTACTCTTCGTCATTCTCGACACAATCGGATGGTTATTATAACACCCCACCATCCATTTTCCCTCTGCTCATTTTTCTCCACCTTCTTCCCATCCAATGTTCATAATCAAATACGGTGGCCAGAGTGGGGCTCGTTGTGAAAAGGTATGTTTGCAGATTAAATGGGTGAAGGAGAATGCGGCTTAGCTATTGAGAAGAGATGGTCGGGAGGAGAAGAGGCGGCGACATTAGGTTTAAAATTCAGAGAAGGTGGAGGGTAGAGAGGACAAAGTGACCTGTTTTCAATCAAATCGCTTGCCCAACCTAAGCCATGCCATGATAGATTATCACTGGCCTGATCCAACTACACCAAAGGTGCGGTTAGGTTAGAACCGGATGCTCCAAACGCAACCTAAGTATGATAACCCCAAAATTGGATCTTCGATAAGGTTACAATAAGACGGTGTAGCTACATCTCCAATGTTTCTGAAGTTATTTAGATTCACTAGGGAATTTTGTATTATCCACACTTTATTTACGTGCACACTATATACAAAACAGTACAATTTCCAAGAGTTGAACGCATGACAATAAAATGGGAGAAAATTCATTCCAAGTACAAAGGTAAACTGAGATATAATGCAAGACTCACATGACTGATCAAGCAGCATCAATGTCATCAACATCGAGCCAGTCATTTGATTCCTTAGTGTCGTGAGTATTTACATTTTCTTTGCTAGAGTGCTTAACGTCCATATCCTTGGATGAACTGGACGAGCTTTTCCTCAGTTGAACCCATTCTAGAGAGTCTTTTTTGAAATTGGGATTGGATTTTTTGAAAGTCGTGGACACGTCACCATCATCTTCTTCTTCTTCAAGATCGCTAAATGATACGTCGTCTTCGTTTTCAATGGGAATGGTGACTCCAGAGGCAGTAACAATTTCTGAACTTTCTTCCTTTAACCAATCATCAGCATCATCTTCATATCTCCCTCCCAAAACATCTGATAAACCAGATTTTATGGTTTGGTCCGTAACTTGGCTGGCATCATTTTCTTTGATAACTGGCTTGTCAACAATTTGAATTTCATTGCTCTCAATCGGGTGCTTGACTGTTTCAGAATCTGCTAGTGCATTGGATGAATGTATCTCAATGTCTGTTCCCTTTTTACTCTCGTTTCCAGAGAAAACAGGGGTTGGCACTGAAAGGGGCTCTTCATTTTGAGAACCAGTTTTGGTTTCTGGGTCAAAAGATTTTCCCTCCGACACATCTGCTGGTTTTGTAGAAGTTCGAATTTTTAACTCTTGTGTCAGCAAGGCTCTTGTTTTCACTATCTGCGTGGCAATGGCAATGATGAAACCTCAATGAAAATGGAATTTAAGGGAAAAAAATATGGGTACACATTTCGTATAACAAATATAATAGTCTGCCATTGATCCTAGGAATTCGTTGAACTCAAATAGTTAGAAATCAAATGGGATGATAGCCTCCAGCATTCTAGCCCATCAAGTAAGATACAATCAATGTCCAGATATCCTGCAATTATTTCTGCCACTTCTATAGGAAGTGAATCACGTGAAGATGAAATTATTGTTGGGCAGATGGACTTACAACAGCCTTGTAAAATAAGATACCAGACTACTCCAATTTCAACAGAAAGATGTTCTACTACTAATTAGAAATGCCGAAGGCTTCAATTCTATCCCAGAAAACCAAATACAACGTTAGTTGCCAATGTCTTCCTACCGTTGGTTCAATTATTGCTATTTTGCACCAAAATGACACCTAGTTCAAAAAAGAACATCATCATAGAAATTAAATAGCACTACAGCTGTAACTTCGTATGGAAAGATTGAAGATCAATGACCATATTAGTTCTGGAGTAAGAGTGAAACATTGTTGTCAAGAATATATAGAGCACCCACTTTCAGTCACATGGTGACTGAAAGGTATCCCAAAGAAAAGAGAACTTGGATTAACTATCCAACAATGCACGTGATCTTGCAATGTAAATCATTCTCAGCAACTAAACAAGCTCTGACGGCAGCCCAAACAAAAGAAACATATTCCTTCTCAAAACACAGACAACCAAACCAAAATAAATAATAGCAGAAATCAGGAGGAAGGAGGCACAAAAGTAAAATAAGAAATCAGAAACAAAAATATCCCAAGAAAAACTACATTCCAGAACATGAATAATCAACAGAGTGTAAGAATAGAAAGAATCTTTTTATTGAGTACCATATGAGTATAGCAATATAGATAGCCCAAGTAAGCAAAGCGTTAAACAGAAATTCTAAGAGATTTAGTTTTAAGACTCCACTTTTTGTGGATGTCTCAACATGGTGAGAATTGGTATGCCCTATGTTTGCAAGGAAAACATGCTCTGGTAATAAAAGAGAATCGAAATACAAACGGCCAAACAAAAATTCCATGTACATTTCTCCCCTCTAAAAGAGTATGCTGCAAAATTTCATTCAACGATCACAACAGATGAGAGCACAGTATATAGGGTGATTTGTTACCAGCTCCATTTCAGATACTCTACTGATTCAACACTGCGTGTGTAAGAAACACAACAATGACAATACAAAAACTAATAAGAAGAGGAAGAAAAAGATGGTGATTATGAAGAACCTGTGGGGTCGACAGAAGTTCTGCTTCATGGCTATCCAGTCTAGGGTCAAGGAGAACAAAGTAAATCTTCCAGAACCGACTTTCACTCATGTATCCAGGGCAAAGCTCAATCCTCAAAGCAGTTAATCTCGGAGCAAACCGTTCAACAGCTAAGGCATGCTCTTGTTGGGTATCAGACATATAAAAATCTAGAGCGAACAAATATAACAAGCCAAATATCCATCATAAAAAATGCAATACCCAATTAAAACAAGTTAATACCATCTCAAAAACAAGAAAACATACACAATCCATTTCTGTTAAATTACATTGGTTGAGGGTTGATTTGAACGAAATTATAAGGGCTCAAGTTATAACAAGGATGTTTCAGAGGTCTATATCATCGTTTTCTAGCTAAAATCTCAGTAATCAACAAATGAAACCTTTCTTTGTGGAATAAAACCCTCTTCTGTCATCCAAATTTATTCACCAAACTAGTTCATAGATTGTTACATTCATATGATGTCTTTGGACTTCTAGTTGTCACAAGCTAGAAGACACTAGTCAATTCCATGACTCGACCGGTGTAAAAACAGTACCACATGATATCAAAACAATGCCCCATGGACTTCAATCTCCTTTAAGACAGCCATATAGTGAACATCACTTGTGTTTCAGCTCTAGTTGTGCATCACAAGAAATTACAAAAAGACGTAGACTCAAAATAACTTCCACAAGGAATCACACATGAGGCAAAATGTAATGAGCTTCTAATCTTAGCATCATCAGGAAAGCAAATAATTATTCACGAATATTAAAAAAAAACATAATTATAAAATAATTTCGTATTCAGAGAAACTACATAAATCAAGTTTACCAACATCATCTTCAACATGTCCGGGTAGAGGAAAATCCAGCCAAGTCTCTGGATGCATCGCAATATCGCGCGCGAAGGTCACCACTTCCTCACTGACACCCATTGCACCTTTCCCCACCGAATCAAAACCCTCCATTTTCCCCTCCTCCTCACCTTCATCATCCGATCCCAACTGCAGGAAATCCGAGGCCATTTTCGTAATTTCAGACACGTTGATGTTACTCGATAGCTGAGAAATCCCACTCTTGAACTTTCCCCCAATCTCCGCAAAGTCACTCCGAATCCCCGATATCAAATCCGGGTCGGATTCATCGGTTTCCTGTCCGGGTCTGGTCTGCTGAGAAGGGGGAGCCAGAAATGAAGCCACTCCCCAGAATTGACGGGTCAAAGTTTTGGTGAGGTCGGAGAGGTCATCCTTTACACCGCGCGGCGGAGAAGTTGGAGACGATGTGTCGTCGTTTTGGAGGTGAGGTTTTTCCGGTTGCTTGGATTCGGGTTTCGCGGCGCTGACGGCATCTTCGTCGTCGTCAAGCTTGAGAGAGTTGGCGATGGATCGGGCCAACCATGACATTGTACGGATGAGATCGGGTTCGGATACCGGGTCGCCGGCGAACTGCTCGTGGGATATTGGGAACTACAGACTGTACTTCACGGCTTTCTTTGTATTAGGTAGAATGTCCATCGCGATGAAGGTAGTGAATGTCGTCGTTATTAGACATGACCACGGTTCGTGAACCGCCGGTTGACGGTTCGGAACCGCCGGTTCGACGGTTCAAAAGAGCTCGACCCTTAACCTTAACCTTCGTAGACGGTTCCGGTTACGGTTCGTGAACCGCCGGTTACGGTTACGGTTACGGTTAACCACCGGTTACGATTACGGTTCGACCCTTATATTTTTTAAATTAAAACTTATTATAAAAGAATCATAAAATTTTATTTAAACAATTTAAAACTTATTATAAAAGAATCATAAAAAAGAACGAAGGAAATGTAACGGAGGGGAGAGTTTGAACTTTTTAAGTTGTCATTAACTCTCTATATTCATATGAATCATTTAGCAATTTCTAGTTCAACGTGTAAGTATATCTAGTTGAAATTCGCATGCCATTAATCTAACAAAACTTACCCAATTGTTTCATCAAACTCGATGGGACCACAAATAAGATAATGCATTTTTAATTGATTGAATCTGATTATCTAACGATACTAATTACATATGAAATTGGTATTAAACATATATAATTTTGATACTAATTACAAATGATATTGGTATGACAATATTTACAATTATGATACTAATTACATATGAAATTCGTATGAAACATATACAACTTTGGAACTAATTACAAACGAGTTTTGTATGAAACATTTACAATTATGATACTAATTACATATGAAATTGGTATGAAAAATATACAACTTTGGTACTAATTACAAATGATATTAGTATGAAGCATTTACAATTATGATACTAATTACATATGAAATTGGTATGAAACCTATACAATTTTGATACTAATTGCAAAAGAAATTGGTATGAAATATTTACAATTTTGGTATTAATTACATATGAAATTGACGAGTATAACATTGAATTATTATTTATCTATGAACAAAACAACACAAAAGTTCTTGTTATGTTAAAAAAAGTCAGTAACAAAATTTGTCACTATCAATTTACAAACAAATGCTAGTAAAGTTTCATTGATTAATCATAAATATATTAAGTTAAGAGTTATTAATTTATATAATATTAAGTTAGTGAATTATCAATTCAATATGTTGTTCTCAAATCAGTATAGGTAAATTATTAAAATAGTTATTAATTAATCAACTATTATAGTATTGAGTTTCTATTGTAAGTTATATTGTGATAAATTAAGATATACTTATTTAATTATTATATATATAATTTAAATCAAATAATGAGCATAAAATACTTGTAGAATAACTATAAAAGGTATATAATATATTTGTTTTGTAATAATTTGCTTCAAATATTTTATTTTGCAACCACTATTTATAGTTCTTATCTATTATTCTATATTCTAACTCCCCAACAATACTTTCATCTTCATACTAACTACATACCCACAACACTTTACTAAATTACCCTTCCAAAGTTAAAATGAATTAATTGCATGATACCCCATAGAGTTTTAAATACTTTTCAAACTTTAACCAAAGTTTTGCCATTTTTTTCCAAAAACTTTTTTCCTTCGGCATCCGACTTCATAAAATGGTATCAGAGCCTGATTTTATTTTGGATATACTATAATAATATATTGAATATTAATTTGGAAGCTATACGGAGGAGGTCTGAAGGCCTTTGACGGAGACTGAAAAAATTATTGCAGTCCTACGAGGAGAACCAATACTTCAAACAAAGTAATTGAAAGAATCTGTAATATCCTTGTCCCATATTGATTGTGGATGAAAATTTAATGTGGTTTATAAAGGCTTACAATGAACTATTATAGCAACTTGGGTTGACCATTTTCGTAGAGCGATGACGGATACGAAGTAGTTGCTATAGGAGCCCAATGTGCAGCCGTGCTTGCGCGGGCCTGGGCCCGGGCCGTGACGGAATCAACCTGGAAGATCTACGTGATCTTGATGATTCGTTTGCGGGATTAAATCTCGTAGACTTTAAAACGAATCAAGTCGGCGGAATTTATCGACTTCTTCCACCACAAGAAAGTTTCGGGTCGAATAATCCACCCGGAGAAGATCAAAGAATGCCCCAAACGTGATGATTATACCACGGGAGCAAACTTAGATCCTCCAGTTGGAGTAAGGAGTTATCCCCGTAGGCCAGACATACATCAAACGCCTTACGGAAAATCTTAGTTAGATCTGATGCATCCATATGGACTTATGCTCAACATGTATATCTTGGACTTTAAAAATCAGGAAGTTCTTATAGATGAATGGGCTTCAGCAATGAGAATCACAGGAGGAACACTTGATCTAAGCAAAGAATGATTCATATTACTTCTTAAAATGAGTTTGGAAGGATCAGTCAAGATTGGATGGGAAATCGGAGACACGGGTACCAAGGAATAAGTTTTAGCCGGAGAGTCCCTAAAAGAAATCATGGACAAGATGGCAAAATTCTTTAAAATCTATTTCATTGGAGTATGTTACTTTGAAGGAATGGAAGAAGAACAGGCTAAAAAATATAGACAAGCTCTAATTAGCCTGGAACTATATGATATTTGTTATGTAGACGAGTACATCAAAATTGTTCACTGAGTATAGATGGAAGGCAAAGATACAAGAAAAAGATGCAGCAGAACTATTCTTTGCCAAAGTACCAAGTCCATGGAGAGAAACGCTTATCCAGGAATATACACCACAAATAGAGACGGTGTCCAGGAGAATGTCATTTCTTAAATAAAGCTTGCGGAGTGGTGCTATCAAGCGAAACTCCAAAAGAATTACAATAAGCTAAGAGGAATCAACAAAGCAGCACCTCTTTGTTGTACAGGAAATGACATCCCTACTATCATTGGAAACTACCCCCAGAGGCGATGAAAAATCACATAAGTCATCCTTATGCCCGCAGAAGTAGTTCAAGAAGAAGTAGGTCTCCATGATGACCTAGAAAGTTCTGTTCAAAACAGAAAGCCTGAAGTTACAGATCTGGGCAAAGATCAGGACCAACAAGGAGTAGAACATCATCGACAGGTTCTAATCAAGCAAGTACTAGCAGAGTACAGACGAAGAAGACATTCAGATGCACTCACACTCTTGCGAATGAGACTTTCAAAGATTGTAACTGCTGGACATGCGGAGCAAGATGACATATCTCTACAGATTGTCCAGAGAATCAAAGCATATGAGTAAGACAGTTCGAGCATACCAAGGAGTTCGGGGATGCTGTTTACTTCCAAGACATCCCCTTATATGATTATATGAGAGCATCTATGAAGAAGATATTTGTTTTGATAATGGAGGCGAATAGAGTTCAGAATCAGAGTGACGGAGAGTTCCTTCAACACATGATCAGAGAATAACCGTCGGGATTTTTCTCTCATACCACTGTTTCTCATAAAATCCTTATGAGGATCATGAAGGAATAGCCAAAGCTTCAGATGTATTATGAATTTACAATTGAAGCAATGGAAAAAGTCATGGATATGATTGGCCTTCGAAGCAGGAAGCATCAGATTATCCATAGGGTGACAACAATTGAATTTGCGATCCCGATGGAATTCACGGGAAACCAAATTGAGATGCTGCTAATCCCCTACAGAGAAATTCAGGAGATTAAAAACAAGGTTAAGAGAGAAGTTGCTAACACGCTCTCATGGATTCATATCGGAGCCATTAAAGTCATCATCAAAGCAACATTCAAGGAAGGAATTGATTCCCACTCAACCTGGCAATCTTTGACAAGAGAATCCCGAACCTCAAAGATTCTTGTTTGGGAGCAGTTACAGGAAATCTATATGCATGAAAGATGGCCTTTAACATCTATGCGAGAATTGCATACAATTTAGGGGATCGAGACTTCAACAAGGTTCTTACTCTTCATCAAGATTTTAAAAGAAGTGATTTGATGAAAGAAGGGAACATGCCTTACTCGATCACCTACAAGGTGTCATACGCGATCTCAAATACTCATCATTCAGAGGTATTCCTGATAAATGAATTCATCAAAGTCCCTAGAATCTTCGAAGATTTGGCCAAAGCAGCATTGCCGGACATTATTGATACTCCGACAATAGGAGAGATCGACATGAGGATACAAGATCAACATGTTCTGAACAGAAGCATGAGCATTATGATCGAGCCAATAATAATGTCTTTCCAACAGGATAGATTAATCAGCAACTATCTCGGGGAAAAACAGACGGTCGTCTCAAGTAGGATCCAGAAGATCCCTTATGTCTTAAAAACAACAGGGGTTCTGAAGTATCCAGAAAGATGGCGTGAAGTGCAGATAATCTTCGACATTGCGAAAAGAAAAATATTTTCCCTTCTGATGTCTTATACTATTTACCACAACCTACGGTGGGCAGCTATCAAGGACACCTAAAAATTGGTGACATTGATCACCATTGAAGGAACAGCAGGCATGATCCCAGAACAGCTTATTCTTGGGATTGAATTTCTCGAGGAACACAAAACTTGGGAAAGATTACAAGACAGAATGGAATTCATGGTGGACGAAAAGAGATATAGGATCAGATGACCACCAGTCTATTCTCCATATACATCTCCGTCGGGATCTTATACGAGAAATATCGTGCAGAATATTTTGCAGCATATATTGATTCAGGAGCTGGAATATGCATGGGCAAAAGAGACATCTCCCCTAATGAAGTTAGTGAGAAATTACCAGCCATCGTCGGAGAGACTTTTCCAAACGGATTCTTAAATAATAATTGGAGGAGAGGCGGTACCCCTGGTGCAAAGTCAAAACTCCACCTATTTATTTCCATTATACAGTAGTTGATTTGCTGCTAGGAAACAATTTCCTACAGACATTCAAGCGATTTACACAGGAAACGGGACAAAGAGGCTTATTTTCACAACTGCGATGCCCGAGAATTTATGGTGTAAATCCCGGTGTGGTATTGATCCTTAATGGATTTTAATTGTGGCAATTATGAGTTAATTACGGTGTTGGGACTCCCGAGGATTTTTAAATCAGGTATTTTGGGTCGTTGGATCCAAGGGTTGAGATTGTATTCTCATCGTAGTGATAAACCTTGGAATTTGGTTTTTGGCTGGATCTGGGGCCCGGAGTGCTTTGAGTTGGGTTTGAGAGGTAATTATTGAACACGTATGATTTTTAATGAGTCATGATGTATTTGTGGAGGACTCGGCATTATTGAGCCTTGGTACTATATATACCAAGTGGACTTGGTGTTCAAGGATTTTGATTGGTTTTCCCTCATCTCTCATCTCTCTCACGCCAACCCATTTTCCTCAACCATTCCTGTGAAGGCCCGATCCTAATGTGGTGTTTAATTAACACATAATGATTAATTTGCGTAAACAGCGGAAGCTTTATTTCAAAGGTCTTATCAAATGGCCCTAAAAAAAATTTTCGCTTTTAGGTGATACATATATAGTGATACTGAAAATACGTAATTCCAGTTTCCAATTTAACACGTTGAGCATAACATCCATATCAAGTATAAATCAACCAGTAGTAGAATACTTAAAATACAGATACTCGGGGCATACCCCGGTAATTCAAAACATAATTAAAAATATTCTAACAACTACTGGGACTCAAAATAAAACATAAACCTGAGCTCGCTCTCAAGGAGCTCTGGTATCTCTCGATGCGTCGCTGTAAGCATCATCTCCATGTCCTCCTGTAAAGCCTGTCATGTCCGGACAACAAAAGACATGACAGCCCCCACAAAGGGGGTCAGTACCCCAGTACGAGAAATAAATAAATCATGTCAAATGACAAAGTATCATGCAATGCATACCATGTATGAATGCGATGTATGAATGGGTACAAGGAATCGAATATCAAGATACCAAAAATCGGAGTCCAAAGGAAGGTATCATCAAATCATCAAAGCTCGAGCAGAGGGTGACAGTATACGTACATTGCGCTAGGAAAACTCATCCTATGTACGTTACTGCATCCAGCCCTCGTGTCTAGGTCGAGTCGCACCTGCACGTGACTACAGTTACTACCTATACTGCCTGTCATCGCCATGCTCGTCGCACACGACACTCAGAGTAAGTCAACTCAGTCAAAATCATGGATATCAAGGAAACGATAGCTCAATATGATATGCCCATGAATCATTATGCATTAATGACATATGCAACTCAATATATCATGCAATCTCATGTGAGAGTATATACAAATCATGTAATTTCACATATCATGTACTCCAAGACATTTATCATGTCAGATAGTCACAGAATCATATATTGACAAGAAAATCATATCAATCAAATAATAGCAAGGTCATACAGTAGTATCATTACACGCCTTTGCCAGACGTCATGATAAAACTCATTTCAACGTACCTCAAACCGTTAGCTAATTACCAAGTGATCCTCAACTCAATCTTAGGATTAATAAACCTGGCCATAACAGTTCCAAATACAACATAATGTCACATACTAGCCTTAAACATATCAAAATAAAACTCAAACTTAGACCCAAAACCAATTCTCTAAATTTCAGCCTGCGCAACCGTAGAGATCGGCTCATAACTTGTCCGATACTTAATAAAATCACATGGGTCCAATTTATTTTCAAAGATAACTCAAAAATGAACATTTCATCAGTTCAACTCATCTTCAAATTCGTTCATTTAGCCTAGGTAAAATGGCCAAGAACAATCTGCTAGAAAAACAGGACAATTTACCAAATTTCAGCTTGACCCATTTTTGTATAAAATTCATATTAAATTCAGATGATGTCCAAATGACTTGAGGCTAGTGGGTAAATCACGAAAACTCAAAGTACTACAGTTCATATTTGAAGTCCAGAAGCTAGTTCGGTCATCTAGAGGCACATGCAAAGCAAAGTATGCCAGATTTAAAAATACTCATATTCTGTTTTGACAGAGTGAGCGGTTCTAGGGAAAATTGCATATCTTACACATGGAAACTCCAAAACATGTAAGGCCAGTTTCTAATGCAATATAACCCAACATAAAACAAAAAATCTCTTATGAGCTTTAAGCTAAACAATTCATCTTCATGTACATTATGTGAAAAACGTACAGCCTAAAAACTCGTATATCCCCTGCTTCCAGATTGTATAGTTGCTGGTAAAAATTATCATAATTCTTTCATATGAGCTCCAAATTGAGTGAGGCCAATTTCAAATGCAAGATAACCTCGAATACTACAATACTTATTAGAGCCTAAAAATTCATATTCGTAGCCATTTATTCCCAAAAATACGAATAACAAAATGCATGAAACTCGCATGCAGTGAATTTCCAGATTTGACACATGTTGGTAGAACGACCATAACTTTTCCATCTTAAATCCAAATTAGCTGATTTCGGTGGACAGTTAAAGCTAACACATAATACTACAACTTGTTATAAGAGCTATATTTTCCAATTCGAAACGTAACTATGCTAAAAACGCGAAATATCAGACGGTTTATGCACTGGTTTTAGCAGACTACAATTGACAGCAACTTCTTCATGAATGAACACCATGGTTCGACCCTCAATCCTACATGCATGTTGATAAAACTCAAGGATGATGATATACCTTCATTTATCTTCAAGATTTGAAGCTTGATCATCCACAAAACCAAGCCAAGATCGAAAATCCTACACCAAAACTGCTGCTACTCGAAAATCTTGCATGTCCTTTCTCCAAACTTGAAATTTCTTGGTGCATCTTGTTCCTCAAGCTTAGTAGCATTCAAATATATCTTTGCATGTGACATGCACTTGAAAATTCAAGAGGATTTTGGTAGGAAAATTAGCTGCCATTTTCGAAAATGGTAGAAGAGAGAAGGAGGAGGAGTGATGGTGAAGGAAGAGAGAAGATGGTGTTGGAAAATGAAGTAAAAATCTGATTTTTGGCATGGTATATGCGTGAGATTCAATGCCATGCATGATTTTATTTATTTAATTGATGTATTGTGGAATCCATGTGTCAATACATCACTCTCTTGCAAGATTATTGGTCCAAAATCATGTATTAAACATGAGTAAAGTTAATTAGTGGCATGTGTTCTCCAAGTGCCATGTGATCATGCACATGCTCATGCACTAAAACATGCTCCACTAGTTGGTTGACTCATCGTAGTCGGAACACCTTAATTTAAAGTTTGCACTTTTAATTATCCGGGTTTTCTTAATCATCGTTAATCCGGATTAATTAGTATCGGGGCCTTACACTTCTTCCCCTCTTAAAAAGATTTCGTCCTCGAAATCGCAAACCCAAGTATAACTCAATAAATCAAAACATATGAGATGTCTCAATCTCATTCATAGATACATAAGAATCATCATGTATCAATAACAACTGGTGTGGTAGTGTCAACGATATACCACTGAATCAAACTTCTCTTTATTCCACAAGGTTCAAAATATCGAGGCAACATCATACCTCACTTAACGAATCATATTGATCATCGCAAAGGTAATATCTTCATATTTACCTGATTCTCAACTCGAAGTCTAACGATATATTTCTCTTTGGCGTAGCAAATCTGCTCACCTGAAGCCAATTTCAATCATTTTCGTACAACATTTATCGTTCCTAGCATTTCCTCAACAATCTCAAGTTATGCCAAAAATTCCTTATCAATTTCCTGTCATCTTATCAGCGATCGGTAATTCCAGCTCTACAAAACCTGAACCGATGCCATCCCAAAAGTTGTCCGAAGCTTAAATTATAGGAATATTTCCATTGGTGCACAATAATTTTTGTCAATTCTCACTAAATTCATCACTATTAATCGAGACATAACTTCCAGAGTATGGATAATTCTCTCAGTTTGTCCATCAGTTTGAGTATGATAAGCAATACTCATTCTAACTTAGTATCCATTACATTCTGAAAATAGTTTCGAATTCTGATATTATCATCGGATCTCAATCAGATACATTTATTACAGAAACTCACTGTAACTAAACCACATTATCCATATCTTAAACATGTCGTCTTCTCATAGACATATAGACTATCACATGAAATCAATATCTTGTATTGAATAGTCAATCAATTTCGATTCAACTTGTTTCACAATCTCTGTTTGTAAATATTTTAGCTATAAAACTCAAAACTAGAAATTTCCCAAATTCATTGTGGTACTTACAAATCCTGTAATATCCCATTAGGTCTCGTATTTTTATCTTGACCTGCTGGCATGTCAAACAAGTTGCCACAAAATTCAAAAATTTCTTTCTTTATACCATCTCATCATAAATAGGATCTCGAGAATGATACATCTCATCATTCCCAGAATAACACAATGTTCTCTATAGTGTGCTTTCTGTTGTAATACGTCTTTCAAATCAGTAAAATTCGATGCTATATACTGATTTTTCATTCGCAACCACCACTAAATGGCATACTAAATTTACTTGGTTGATAAGACAGAACCAATTTCTTCAATCAATATCTGTATGAGTCTGTCCTTCGAGGCCTTCCGATCGTCAAAATCAGAGGTTATCAAACTGCAAAGCAAACATCGATGCTACCATTGCACCTTGGACATTTAGGTTCAGTGCATCTGCTACTAGTTTCATTTTCTTTGATTTATATTGACTATCAAAGTCAAATTCTTTAATAAATCCAGTCATCGCTTATATCTCAAGAATATGCAATCATCTTTTCATGATACATTAGAACATATCTTCGAATCTTTGACATACGTATTTGCACAACTACATATCTCCCTGAACCAGTTAAACCAAAACAACATTGGGGTTGTAGTCCATTTCATTTTCAGTTATGAAAACTGCCTTCTCATTCATCTGACCAAACGAATATCAAATTTCTTCTTGGTCAATTAGTTCATAAGACAGGCTATCCTAGAATATCCTTCCGTAAAAGCCTGTAGTATCTGTCAAAATTCATAAAACTTTTCATCTTGAGTACAATGATTGGTCTTGGCCAAATTAGTACTATCTTTACTTTACTGGAATCAACAGGTATCTGGTGAGATTATATCACCTATCCCAAAACAACACTTGATTCAACCAAGATTTACATTTCAATAACTTGGTACACCCTTTGAGCTTCACGAAGCGTCTGAAAAATCAATCACATGTGTTCTGTGTGGTTCCTTCCGGATCTCGTATACACTAGTATACCACTGATGAATATGATTACACTTCCGCCCAAAAGTTACGGAATATTTTCTTCATCAAATTCATAACTCTACCGGTATAGTTGTCAGACCACACGACATTTCCAAAAATTCAAAATGTCTATATCTGGTTTGACCAATTGCCTTGAGAAAATGTCTATATCTGGTTTGACCAATTGCCTAGAGAACATTTTCTCTTCTGACTCAAACTGATGGTAACCAGAGTAAAAATCGTTCTTCTTATACAGTAAAGTTCCTTACAACTTGATCAGTTACTTTTCGATCTTAGGCAGTGGGTATTTATTCTTGACAATAGCCCAATTCAACTACCTTTAATCGATACACATCTTCATCATATCAATTTTTCTTGTTCACGAACAATACTGATGTTCCCTCAAGGTGACATACTCAGACATATGTACCAGTATCGAGGATATTCAGCAACTATTCATATATCTGTCAACTCTGCTGATGACATTCCGTACAGTGCTTTCGATATCAAATCTATTCTTTGTCATCAACGAATAGTTAAAATCAATTTCCTTCTTTAGTGAAAATTCTTTCATTTCCTCAGGAAAATCTTGGTAGGTTTTCTTACCTCTATAATATCAGTCAACCTCGACTCTTTTTTTATAAGCATCAACTGCTTATTATCAAATATCCATCGTTTTCCAAGTATTGCAACCATAATATTTTCATAGCTGATACTATCAATATCTTAACTTGCTATTCGTGTCGATATACATTTCATTTGTAGCCACAACATAATCAAAAATCCATTATACTCTAAAATCAACTTACGATATCTGAAAATTTATCAGAGTATACATGTCCTTGATACAATCAAAACCATATTTCGACAACACCAATTAATTCGAATCCACATCACTATCATTAAAATTGTAAGCTACAGTTCACTATTACAAGTGTGGATAGTATAATTAGCACTGCTGATGTATTTTCCAAATCATAATAACTGATGCACATTTTTTTTTTTGTCTCAATAACACTTGTGCAGTGTGATCAAATACGTGACATGTATCTGTGATCACTAGTATTTAAGCATCTCTAACCGTATCCTCTATCAAGGTATACTCTCTGGTCTGTTGGGAAACCAAAAATAACTATCAGGTATTACCTCTAGTCTGCAGGTAATTTACTGCTGCTGGAACTGAGTGGTCGTAAAGGATAACCACCATGATATCTACCCCTAGCTCAGGGTATTTGTTGTTATGGCTGCATCTATTCCCGAGTAGTAACAGACATGCTCTGACTGGCTACAATCAATATCAGTTCTTATTATTCTTTCAAATAGATCAGTAGATATTTACATCCACAGTGACCTCAAAAGATTTGGTATTCTACAATCTCATAGTCCCTTAAGAACTACTAGAGCTGGATAAATTTGAGTGATACTTCTGAAACTTTTCCAGGACTACTTGGATTATCCCAATGATAGTCACTTCATTAATCTTTAATCCAGTTCTAATTACTTCGCACCACATTGGTGTCTTATTCCTTAGTCAAAATCTAATCTCTCCACTAGTGAATATCTATCGAGATTAAGCACATTCTTCCATTTCTCAAATCCACGATGATCGATTATCATTTTTCATGTAATCAGCATGGCTTTCTTGTAAACATTCTTTCTCGTGTCAACAAGAGGGAAAACTCGTCTTTCATTCTACAATTTCTCTAGATACTCTCATCTAGAAGACTTCATGTTGTAGTTTTTCTTCATATTTCGGACACAAAAACTGGAACTGAATTACAACAGTCCCTAAATCCAAGTCATCATTCAAACCAATTCTCGTTGTTTCTCACAACATTTACACTCTATTCTTCAATTGAAATATCACATTTTCAATATTCTCAAGTTCTAAATTATCATCTTGGCGTACACAGGTTTTGACGTAAACTTATACGTATAACCTTGGTCTTTCAGACTTAAATTCCTGATGCCGATCAACACAAAGCGTTTTAATTAGTTCTAGTGTCATCCCACTAATCATAAGAATAAGTCCCAAAGTGATAAAAATTGTCAATAACACTAAGTTAATTCAATTCACAGTTTACAGTGCCTACAGGTACTATGGATAGCTAATTAAAGTCTACATCACTGCTACCTGTCCAAACACTAACTGTCCATCATAAAATCAAAACATCATATATAATCTCAAGTCAGAGATGTTCTCATCACTTATTCTACATCATCATCCGGTCAGCAACTATCAGTGCTAACAAATAAAATTCTCAATTTCTCTAGATTGTCTGCAACTCAGCATTCAAAATCTCTAGATGATATGCGACTCATCATATTAAAATATTCAGAGATATGACATCTCGTTATTCCTGCTCTCTAATCCAGTACATGCATAAAATCTCATTATCGAACATGTAAACATAGCAGGCAAGAGCATATAAATCAGATAGTCAGACACATGCACAAACAATTCCTTTGTGTCTATACTCAGTGTCCTAACTCTAGTTCGAGCATATCCCAGACTATGCTCTGATACCATAATGTGAAGGCCCGATCCTAATGTGGTGTTTAATTAACACATAATGATTAATTTGCGTAAACAGCGGAAGCTTTATTTCAAAGGTCTTATCAAATGGCCCTAAAAAAAATTTTCGCTTTTAGGTGATACATATATAGTGATACTGAAAATACGTAATTCCAGTTTCCAATTTAACACGTTGAGCATAACATCCATATCAAGTATAAATCAACCAGTAGTAGAATACTTAAAATACAGATACTCGGGGCATACCCCGGTAATTCAAAACATAATTAAAAATATTCTAACAACTACTGGGACTCAAAATAAAACATAAACCTGAGCTCGCTCTCAAGGAGCTCTGGTATCTCTCGATGCGTCGCTGTAAGCATCATCTCCATGTCCTCCTGTAAAGCCTGTCATGTCCGGACAACAAAAGACATGACAGCCCCCACAAAGGGGGTCAGTACCCCAGTACGAGAAATAAATAAATCATGTCAAATGACAAAGTATCATGCAATGCATACCATGTATGAATGCGATGTATGAATGGGTACAAGGAATCGAATATCAAGATACCAAAAATCGGAGTCCAAAGGAAGGTATCATCAAATCATCAAAGCTCGAGCAGAGGGTGACAGTATACGTACATTGCGCTAGGAAAACTCATCCTATGTACGTTACTGCATCCAGCCCTCGTGTCTAGGTCGAGTCGCACCTGCACGTGACTACAGTTACTACCTATACTGCCTGTCATCGCCATGCTCGTCGCACACGACACTCAGAGTAAGTCAACTCAGTCAAAATCATGGATATCAAGGAAACGATAGCTCAATATGATATGCCCATGAATCATTATGCATTAATGACATATGCAACTCAATATATCATGCAATCTCATGTGAGAGTATATACAAATCATGTAATTTCACATATCATGTACTCCAAGACATTTATCATGTCAGATAGTCACAGAATCATATATTGACAAGAAAATCATATCAATCAAATAATAGCAAGGTCATACAGTAGTATCATTACACGCCTTTGCCAGACGTCATGATAAAACTCATTTCAACGTACCTCAAACCGTTAGCTAATTACCAAGTGATCCTCAACTCAATCTTAGGATTAATAAACCTGGCCATAACAGTTCCAAATACAACATAATGTCACATACTAGCCTTAAACATATCAAAATAAAACTCAAACTTAGACCCAAAACCAATTCTCTAAATTTCAGCCTGCGCAACCGTAGAGATCGGCTCATAACTTGTCCGATACTTAATAAAATCACATGGGTCCAATTTATTTTCAAAGATAACTCAAAAATGAACATTTCATCAGTTCAACTCATCTTCAAATTCGTTCATTTAGCCTAGGTAAAATGGCCAAGAACAATCTGCTAGAAAAACAGGACAATTTACCAAATTTCAGCTTGACCCATTTTTGTATAAAATTCATATTAAATTCAGATGATGTCCAAATGACTTGAGGCTAGTGGGTAAATCACGAAAACTCAAAGTACTACAGTTCATATTTGAAGTCCAGAAGCTAGTTCGGTCATCTAGAGGCACATGCAAAGCAAAGTATGCCAGATTTAAAAATACTCATATTCTGTTTTGACAGAGTGAGCGGTTCTAGGGAAAATTGCATATCTTACACATGGAAACTCCAAAACATGTAAGGCCAGTTTCTAATGCAATATAACCCAACATAAAACAAAAAATCTCTTATGAGCTTTAAGCTAAACAATTCATCTTCATGTACATTATGTGAAAAACGTACAGCCTAAAAACTCGTATATCCCCTGCTTCCAGATTGTATAGTTGCTGGTAAAAATTATCATAATTCTTTCATATGAGCTCCAAATTGAGTGAGGCCAATTTCAAATGCAAGATAACCTCGAATACTACAATACTTATTAGAGCCTAAAAATTCATATTCGTAGCCATTTATTCCCAAAAATACGAATAACAAAATGCATGAAACTCGCATGCAGTGAATTTCCAGATTTGACACATGTTGGTAGAACGACCATAACTTTTCCATCTTAAATCCAAATTAGCTGATTTCGGTGGACAGTTAAAGCTAACACATAATACTACAACTTGTTATAAGAGCTATATTTTCCAATTCGAAACGTAACTATGCTAAAAACGCGAAATATCAGACGGTTTATGCACTGGTTTTAGCAGACTACAATTGACAGCAACTTCTTCATGAATGAACACCATGGTTCGACCCTCAATCCTACATGCATGTTGATAAAACTCAAGGATGATGATATACCTTCATTTATCTTCAAGATTTGAAGCTTGATCATCCACAAAACCAAGCCAAGATCGAAAATCCTACACCAAAACTGCTGCTACTCGAAAATCTTGCATGTCCTTTCTCCAAACTTGAAATTTCTTGGTGCATCTTGTTCCTCAAGCTTAGTAGCATTCAAATATATCTTTGCATGTGACATGCACTTGAAAATTCAAGAGGATTTTGGTAGGAAAATTAGCTGCCATTTTCGAAAATGGTAGAAGAGAGAAGGAGGAGGAGTGATGGTGAAGGAAGAGAGAAGATGGTGTTGGAAAATGAAGTAAAAATCTGATTTTTGGCATGGTATATGCGTGAGATTCAATGCCATGCATGATTTTATTTATTTAATTGATGTATTGTGGAATCCATGTGTCAATACATCACTCTCTTGCAAGATTATTGGTCCAAAATCATGTATTAAACATGAGTAAAGTTAATTAGTGGCATGTGTTCTCCAAGTGCCATGTGATCATGCACATGCTCATGCACTAAAACATGCTCCACTAGTTGGTTGACTCATCGTAGTCGGAACACCTTAATTTAAAGTTTGCACTTTTAATTATCCGGGTTTTCTTAATCATCGTTAATCCGGATTAATTAGTATCGGGGCCTTACACTTCTTCCCCTCTTAAAAAGATTTCGTCCTCGAAATCGCAAACCCAAGTATAACTCAATAAATCAAAACATATGAGATGTCTCAATCTCATTCATAGATACATAAGAATCATCATGTATCAATAACAACTGGTGTGGTAGTGTCAACGATATACCACTGAATCAAACTTCTCTTTATTCCACAAGGTTCAAAATATCGAGGCAACATCATACCTCACTTAACGAATCATATTGATCATCGCAAAGGTAATATCTTCATATTTACCTGATTCTCAACTCGAAGTCTAACGATATATTTCTCTTTGGCGTAGCAAATCTGCTCACCTGAAGCCAATTTCAATCATTTTCGTACAACATTTATCGTTCCTAGCATTTCCTCAACAATCTCAAGTTATGCCAAAAATTCCTTATCAATTTCCTGTCATCTTATCAGCGATCGGTAATTCCAGCTCTACAAAACCTGAACCGATGCCATCCCAAAAGTTGTCCGAAGCTTAAATTATAGGAATATTTCCATTGGTGCACAATAATTTTTGTCAATTCTCACTAAATTCATCACTATTAATCGAGACATAACTTCCAGAGTATGGATAATTCTCTCAGTTTGTCCATCAGTTTGAGTATGATAAGCAATACTCATTCTAACTTAGTATCCATTACATTCTGAAAATAGTTTCGAATTCTGATATTATCATCGGATCTCAATCAGATACATTTATTACAGAAACTCACTGTAACTAAACCACATTATCCATATCTTAAACATGTCGTCTTCTCATAGACATATAGACTATCACATGAAATCAATATCTTGTATTGAATAGTCAATCAATTTCGATTCAACTTGTTTCACAATCTCTGTTTGTAAATATTTTAGCTATAAAACTCAAAACTAGAAATTTCCCAAATTCATTGTGGTACTTACAAATCCTGTAATATCCCATTAGGTCTCGTATTTTTATCTTGACCTGCTGGCATGTCAAACAAGTTGCCACAAAATTCAAAAATTTCTTTCTTTATACCATCTCATCATAAATAGGATCTCGAGAATGATACATCTCATCATTCCCAGAATAACACAATGTTCTCTATAGTGTGCTTTCTGTTGTAATACGTCTTTCAAATCAGTAAAATTCGATGCTATATACTGATTTTTCATTCGCAACCACCACTAAATGGCATACTAAATTTACTTGGTTGATAAGACAGAACCAATTTCTTCAATCAATATCTGTATGAGTCTGTCCTTCGAGGCCTTCCGATCGTCAAAATCAGAGGTTATCAAACTGCAAAGCAAACATCGATGCTACCATTGCACCTTGGACATTTAGGTTCAGTGCATCTGCTACTAGTTTCATTTTCTTTGATTTATATTGACTAAAAATCTGATTTTTGGCATGGTATATGCGTGAGATTCAATGCCATGCATGATTTTATTTATTTAATTGATGTATTGTGGAATCCATGTGTCAATACATCACTCTCTTGCAAGATTATTGGTCCAAAATCATGTATTAAACATGAGTAAAGTTAATTAGTGGCATGTGTTCTCCAAGTGCCATGTGATCATGCACATGCTCATGCACTAAAACATGCTCCACTAGTTGGTTGACTCATCGTAGTCGGAACACCTTAATTTAAAGTTTGCACTTTTAATTATCCGGGTTTTCTTAATCATCGTTAATCCGGATTAATTAGTATCGGGGCCTTACAATTCCCCTTTCACCTTTGAGCAAAAATCGATGGAGGCTCGACTTGGGAGCCGTTATTTCTCGAAGAAAAGTTGGTAATCTTCTTCTCCTCTTCTTTAGCTTCGATTTGGTTGTAGTATTATGGTATTTGGTTGTGATTTGGGTTGGGTTTAAGTATTTGGATTTTAAAGAATTTTGGGTTTGTATGTTTAAGGAAGATTTATGGTGTTTATGTTCAGGTTTATTGGTAAAATGGGTGTTGGGTTTGTTTATTTGGGGATTTTAAACCATAAAACGCAATTTTTGGGCTTTTTCAGTGCTCGCCGATCGATCGGCAATAGAAGCCAGATCGATCGCGCGTAATTCCAAAAAATGGAAGATGATGAACAGTGTTGGCGATCGATCGCGGGCTCATGGTGATCGATCAGTCAGTCTTGCCGATCAATCGCGCGCAAAGGAATTTCGTTGCCATTTTTGTTGTGGCTCTTGATCGTTGGGGGCTTATGTCCAATCGATCGAGAGGCCCTGTTTCATGGCATATGTTGTGTTGATGTTATGGAATCATTGCATGCTTCGCCCGTGGTCTTTAAAATGGTTAATCATCATAGATTGACGATATATTTGGAGGTCGTGAACGTGCTTGGGCACGTGATTGCATGCTTGTAATTAATTATGAATTATTAATTGTGTTTAGCACATAATTCATCGGGTCACGGGACCAAGGCAAGGTTTGATTCGGACTGCGGAATTATAAGGTACGTTGAACATACGCGCATAATCTTATATCTTCTAACAATTGTTGAATGCATGATATATATATTGTAATTGCAATAAATGGGTATACATTGCGAACTAAATGGTGCCACTATGGAGCGAGCAATGGTTGGGATGTTGTCGCTATGGAGCGAACATCGATCGCGACGCCGTCGCTGTTGAGCGTGCGAGAGTATGGAATGCTGCCGCTATTGAGCGAGCGATGAAATATATAATGTGATAGAACTATGGATTCATGGCATAGATGCATGTGTTAGGGGAAATCATTAATTGAATGATTTATTCATATTTAATTATGAAATTGGCATGGTAAGAACAGATTTGATTAATCAATGAAATGATTAACTGGCTTTGGGAATTTGATGATCTCGGTTATTTTGAGAATAGGAACAGTACAAGGGGATCCAATATGAGGATGACACTATTCAGGGAGTGTCTTTTAAATTCATCGCCTTACATTCTGTAAATTATGTAATGTAATATTGTGATTATTGGATTGGTGGTATTGGTATGCTCACCACGTGTGGGGGCTGTCTCTGTTGGGGCAGGTGGAACATGTACAGTGGTAGCTCCGGAGATGAGTTCGAGCTATGGATTGGAGGTGCTTCCAGGATCGAAGTATGTTAGTTCCGTACCTTATCGATGAGATTTTAAAGATGACAAAACAGTTCAGACCGGATCGATAGATATCAGATTGACCAGATCGATCGGACTTAACAGAGCAAGATGGCAAAGCATTTCAGACCGGATCGATGGTAATTAAGGCATACCAGATCGATCGGACAAAACAGAGCAAACTGATAAAGAATAGTACATATCAGACCGGATCGATGGATTCCAGACTGACTAGATCGATGCTTCAGATCGATCTCAACCTTTATCAGATCAGAGCAGTCAAGGATACATAAAGGATGGCTTCTCAGTCCGAATCATCAACGGATATTTATTGCAGCATTTAATGCTGCAATTAATGCTACAAAGGACCAAAGACTGAAGATTGCCATAATAGGTAAGAAGACAAAGAAGAGCTTACCTGACAGTCGCCGAAAGCATATACCAGAACGGCAAGTATCCTGAAGAAGAAGACTGTAGCTTTCTCAGAGTTTAAAAAGAGTCATAGCTGCACATTAAGGGAAACAATGCCGTTGCCACCTTCAACTATAAAAGGATGCAACAAATAGATGCAAAGCACTCTCGACTCTACAACTCACGCTGATCAATTGAAAAATATACAAGAAAGCAAAACAGCACACGCTTACAAAGTTCAGAAGCTTTCGAGCTGAAGTTATTCATTTAAGCGCAATTACTTTGTAACATTTGATCATTGAAGGATCACTGTGCGCATTGTGTATTGAAAAATAGAAGTGAGCAACATATTGTAACTGTCAGACAGAGTGTGTCTGAGCAGGTTGAGTGACTAGGAGTTTCAGACTGGTAGTGAGGTAAATCCAGCCTGAATCGGGTTTGTACAACAGGATTGTATAAATCAAAGTCTTCTAGTATAAACCTTCCTTAATTGGAAGAAGGGGAGACGTAGAAGGATTACACCACCTTCGAACTTCCAGAAACATATCCTGTGTCTTATCTTTCTGCACTTAGCCATCGAGCTGTTCTTACTTATACAAGAGCAGACCGTTTCCGCACTTACTTATTAGTGGTCTGTTCTGTTCAAAGAGTTGATTAAGTAACAGATTTCTTTCACTAATCCGAAAGAATTCACAAGGGATAAATTTTGTAAGGAGTGTTCATTCACCCCCCCCCCCCCTCTAAACACTCCGGACCGATCCTAACAAGTGGTATCAGAGCCAGGTTATCTTAATCAGCACAAAGAATATTAAGCTGATGGCATCATTCAACAAAATCCCCATGTTCTCAAAAGAGGACTATGACGACTGGAGAATCAGAATGCAAGCTCACCTGGCAGCTCAGGATGACGACATGTGGTTCGTCATCACCGATGGACCAATGAAGATCCTAAAAATAAATACAGCAGTCGCCACTACCAGTGGAGAACCACAAATGGTAGAAAAGGACAGATCCCTCTGGACGAATGAGGATAGAAAGAAAGCAAACCTCGACAATGTGGCCAAAGACATCTTGTTCAAAACTTTGGACAAGAACATGTTCAGCAAAATCAAAATGTGCTCTACTGCCAAAGAAATTTGGGAGAAGATAGCACAGCTATGTGAAGGCAACGACCAGACCAAAGAAAACAAGTTAACTGTGGCTCTTCAAAGATTTGAGAGCATAAAGATGAAAAGTGGTGAAACTCTAAATGAGTTTGATGAAAGAGTCACCAGCATCATAAATGAACTGAATGGTCTGGGGAAGGAATATTCTAACAGAGAGATCGCTCTGAAAGTAATGAGAGCTCTGCCAAAGGAATGGGATGTAAAGACCATTGCCATGAGGGAATCAAAAGACCTTAACAAGGTTGAACTTCATGATCTGTTTGCAGATCTTAAGGCCTATGAGTTTGAACTAATAAGCAGAGGTGAAGCAGAGCCATTCATCTCTCAACCCAACAAGGCCCTGGCAGCCATCCCAGACCAGATCGCTTCAACATCAGACCGATCTGCTGAACAGATGAGTAACGATGCTATGTCATTATTTATAAAGAAATTCGGTAAATTTATGTCTAAAAATAAGAGGAACTTCAAACCCTCTCATCATTATAAATCAAGAAAAGATGATACTGTTAACGATCAGGCTTGCTACAATTGTGGTAAGACCGGACACTTTATTGCAGATTGCACCAGACCGAAGAAAGAAGAAAGGAAAGAGAAGCATCGTGATGATAGAAAGAAGAAGCACCACAAAGACCGCAAGAATCATGGAAAATCCCAAAAAGTCCTAGTTGCTGAAGAAGGAAACAGCAAATGGGCTCAGACTGATTCCGATTCAGACAGCTCTGAATATTCCTCCAGCGAAAGCGAAGAAGAGGTTCAATGTCTGATGGAAGATGAAGAAATGAGTCAGACAGATGAGGTATTCGAATTTGAATCAAATGATTTTACACGAGAAGAGCTCATGTCCGCACTGCAAGACATGGCAAATGATTATAGGATCTTAGCTGAATCATTTGAGAAGAATAAAGCCAAAATCAGTACTCAAATGGATGAGCACAACAAACCAAGCTGCTCTGAGCAGGGTGAGTGCAAAAATCTCCAGATCGAGCTGAAAAAGCTGAAAATCTCTTATGATCAGCTCCATGAAGAAAATAAGAGAATCAGCACACAAAATGCTAAGCTCTCACATATATTCAAAACATGGACAAAATCCAGAACATCCTTGGAAGAATTACAAGAAGCTCAAAGAAATGTCGGTGATTTCACCGGCATAGGCTTTGACACCAAAAATTGCACCAAAGATGAATCTGAGCTGTTGCTGGTAAAGAATCAAGTCAAACAAATGACATTTGTTAAATCCAGCACAGTATATGAAACTGAAGCACCTAAGATTCAAACAGGAGTCTCTTATGCGAATCAAAATCTGAGAAAAGGAATTGGTTATGTTGACCAAGCCAAAGAAAAGGCACCAGCAAGATTTGCGTCTATCAGACCAAATCCAAAGGTGCAAGATCGAAGGCAAGGAAGACAATACAATTACTATAACTCAAAACCGATTCAACGAAGATATAGACTACCTTATGAAAATCAAAGGTTTTCACAGCGCACACATTATCACACACAACATCGAAACAGACCAACACATAGCACACCCTACACACACAAGCCACTAAAGCTGATACAGGTGTGGGTTCCCAAAGGGCTAATCCGTTCTGGACCCAAATAGGATTGGGTACCAACAATAAATATGTGTGATGACAGGTACAGAAGAATCTCGCATCAGATTGGTACTTGGACAGTGGGTGTTCTCGTCACATGACTGGAAACATCAAGCTGCTGTCTGAAGTCACAGAATGCACTGGACCCAAAATCATCTTCGGAGATAACTCAAAGGGTAAGACCGTGGGCAAGGGTAAGATTGTCCATGGTAACATTATTATCAATGATGTGCTGTTAGTTGAAAATCTGTGCTATAATCTGATTAGTATCAGTCAACTCTGTGATAATGGTTATGCTGTAGAATTTCATAAACACACTTGCACTGTTAAATCATCAGACGGTATAACCATGCTCGTAGGAATCAGGAATGGAAACACATAAGATTAACTGGAATCATGCTCAACCTGATAATCCTACTTGCTTCATCGCTAACAATGATAATAAACACTGGCTATGGCATAAGCGCTTGAATCATATCAACTTTAAGACCATTGCTAGCCTGTGTAAACATGATTTAGTTATCGGTCTGCCCAAGATCGATTTTGCTAAGGATAAGATCTGCGAAGCCTGCCAAATGGGCAAACAGATCAGATCATCCTTCAAAAACAAGAATGCCAAATCCTCCTCCCGCTGTTTAGATTTACTGCATATGGACTTGTTTGGTCCTATACCAATAACAAGTTTAGGGGGAATGCGGTATACTCTTGTTGTTATTGATGATTACTCACGCTTTACATGGACTATATTTTTTAGCAGTAAAGATCAGACCGGTCCGAAGTTGATCAAGCTGCTGAAACGCACTCAGAACGAGAAATCATCCAGCATAGACAGGATTCGAAGTGACAAAGGCACTGAGTTTTCAAATCAGAATCTTGAATCCTTTCTAGAAGATCATGGAATCAAGCATGAGTTTTCAGCCGCCAGAACTCCTCAACAGAATGGAGTTGCAGAACGAAGAAACAGAACGCTCAAGGAAGCAGCAAGAACAATGCTTGCTGATTCTGGAATCTCTCAAAAGTTCTGGGCAGAAGCTGTAAATACTGCTTGCTACACTCAAAACCGATCTATGATTAACAAGAAGCTGAATCTCACTCCATATGAAATATGGACTGGTAACAGACCATCTGTTTCTCACTTTCATGTATTTGGCTGTAAATGCTTCGTTCACAACAATGGTAAGAGTCATCTTACAGCATTTGAAGCTAAGTCAGATAATGGTATATTCTTAGGATATTCATCAATTAGCAAAGCTTATCGAGTTTTTAATAATCGAACTTTAACTGTAGAAGAATCTGTTCATATAGTTTTTGATGAATCATTATGTGTTGAGGGCAACAAAGATTCAATTCAAAATCAGATGGAAAATATCCATCTCGAAGCTAACAGTGATGATGAGATTGTAGCTAACAGGTCAAGAGACAATCCACCAGAACCAGAAGTACCCGACAGACCGGATCAGGCCATTGAAGCTTCTTCAGATCGAGCTGATCCGGATGCTCCTGACTCAAATATTAAAGTAGATGCAGATCATGCTGCTACTATTCATCCGACCGAACCAGACAATCCAGAGTCAAGCTATCGATGGACTAAGAAGCATCCACCTAATCTAGTGATTGGTAGTCCTTCTGCACCGATCAGAACCAGAGGACAGATGATGGATGAGTTCACTCATGCTGCTTTCATCTCAACTCTGGAACCCAAGAAGATCGATGAAGCTCTGACTGACTTCAACTGGATTAAAGCAATGCAAGAAGAGCTTAATCAATTCGAACAAAATCAAGTTTGGAGTCTAACTCCCAGACCAAGCGATCTGCCTGTTATTGGAACCAGATGGGTTTTCAGAAATAAGCTAGACGCCGATGGAACTGTGGTTAGAAACAAAGCCAGACTCGTGGCACAGGGATTCAGACAAGAAGAAGGAATCGACTTCGATGAATCATTTGCACCAGTCGCCAGACTTGAAGCAATCCGAATCTTTCTTGCATATGCTGCCTTTAAAGACTTCAAAGTATATCAGATGGACGTCAAGAGCGCCTTTCTTAATGGAAAGCTTCAGGAAGAAGTCTACATTGAGCAACCACCTGGATTTCAGAACCATTCGTATCCCAATCATGTATACCTACTGAATAAAGCAGTGTATGGTCTGAAACAAGCTCCAAGAGCCTGGTATGACACTCTATCTCAATTTCTGCTGAACCATGATTTTCAGATCGGTTCAATAGATAAAACTCTCTTTAAATTCATTAAGGGGGAACATACCCTATTAGTTCAGATTTATGTTGATGACATAATCTTTGGGTCAACTAACCCCAAATTGTGCGAGAAATTTTCTAAGTTAATGCAGGGACAGTTCGAGATGAGCATGATGGGAGAATTGTCATTCTTTCTGGGTCTCCAAGTAAAACAGCTCAACAATGGCATTTTCATCAATCAGACCAAGTATACCAAAGAGCTCCTCAAGAGATTTGGAATGGAAACATGCTCAACTGCATCAACTCCAATGAGTCCAACAATCAAGTTAGACAAGGACGAAGGGGGAACGGCAGTTGAAGTAACCATGTATAGAGGACTCATCGGATCGCTATTGTATCTTACAGCGAGCCGGCCCGATATTATGTTTTCAGTCTGTATGTGCGCCAGATTTCAGTCAGAACCAAAGCAATCACATTTCATTGCTGCCAAGCGTATTCTGAAATATTTCAAAGGATCTCAGAACGTTGGTCTTTGGTACTCCAAAGATTCCAATTTCAGCTTGATCGGATATTCAGACGCAGACTACGCTGGGTGTAAGATCGATCGTAAAAGCACCAGTGGAACATGTCAATTTCTAGGTGAAAGATTGATCTCTTGGTTCAGTAAGAAGCAGACATCTATTGCTACATCCACAGCTGAAGCAGAATACCTAGCCGCTGGAAGCTGTTGCGCTCAAATGCTCTGGATTCAACACCAGCTCAAAGACTATGGCATTCAAGCTGTTGACTCTCCGATATTTTGCGACAACACAAGTGCAATCGCTATAACGTATAATCCAGTTTTGCACTCTCGAACAAAGCACATTGATATTCGACATCATTTTATTCGAGATCATGTTGGCAAAAAGGAAATTCGGATCGAACACATTTCAACAGAGCAGCAAGCAGCAGACATCTTCACCAAACCACTTCCTGAGGCTAAGTTCAATTATTTCCGTCAAATTCTTGGTTTAATTGACTTATCTTAATTAGTTTAGATGTTTTTATTCTTTTCGCACTTGAAGATTTTTGTCACTACAGATCGATAATACAATGTTCAGAAAGACACAGACCGCTCCGAACTTTCAGACCGCTCCTTGTCAGTCTGATTTTATCCTATGATCTGATTGGACAATAATTTGTTTTTAAAAAAACAAAAACAGCCCGGACTGATTAACCTTTTTAACTAGTTGTACTTTAACCGCCTTATCTTTCTTTATCCTGACCGTTTATTTTGAATTATTTTATTTTCAGTCTTGGAGATAAAGACACGTGTCTTCTCTATCCTATTTAGCGGGCTGAACATTTCATACTTATTCACTTTTTACAGTTTACCGCTTTCTACCTTCTTACTCTCTCACTCTCTTACTCTTCGCACCTTCTTTAAACTCCTTTCATATGGCTACCATCACTCATAACTCACTCTCCGTTGAGTTTGATGACATCTACAGGGGAGAAGATGCTGCGATGGTGTCCATTTTTAGAGCCCTGGAATCATCTGGTTTGAGGAATTTTTTGGAGTGCGGAACAGTTGTTTATGAACCAGAAATCCGCGAGCTGTTCACCAACGCCGTCTCCCGGAAGTCATCCATCTCTACAACTGTCAAGGGCAAATCTTTCGAGATCTCGCCAACAACAATGGCCAAGACCTGTGGCCTCCCCAGTTCCGGCCTGACAGAGTTCGGACAGACTCCTCCTGCATCACTCTTAGATCTTCAGGGGAAGATTTCTATTTCTGGCCACCGATTGCAACCCTCATTTAAGAAAAAGGAAATGCTCTTCCATTTCCAGGTGCTGTGCGAAGTGGTAGCCAGGCCACTTTTGGGTAAAGCAGGAAGCTTCGATGCTGTAACCGCCGAGAAGTTCAGGGCTATGACAGCTATTGTATCTGGCCAGAAGATAAACTGGTCCATGATTTTGTTTGGAGTACTGCTGGAAATGGTGATTGCATCCAAGCACGCCTTATGCTTTGCTGTTCCTCTCAGCAAGCTCTTGGAGTCCTTATGCCTCGAGCTAAGCAAGCCGTCTGCTCTCCGCCCCTTTAAGGTCCTTAACTCCAAAGGGCTTGCACTGCTGAAGTCCAAGAGTGCTCCGCCTACTCCTACAACTCTGGCCTCAGTCAAGATTGAGAAGGACGAGGAACAAGCTGCTGTGCGCAAACCTCGGGTCAAGCGGAAGCTGACCATTCAGACTGACTCAGAAGAAACCCAGTCTGCTCACTCATCACCAACCAAGCCACTTCCCAAAAAGCCCCGAACCCAGATTACCAAACCAACTAGACATCTACCTCCACCCATACTGCCACCCACTAAAGCAACCCCTGCACCTCAACCCTCCACTCAGCCTTCACAAGCCTCAACCCCTGCACCCAAAGTCACCCTTAGAATTCCCTCTGCCAATCCCGTGGTCAAAGGGATAGTTATCACTGAGTTGGGTGACTATACCCAATCAGGGATTAAGTCCCCTTCCTCCACGGGCAAGGGAAAAGCCATTCTCACAGAACCCCTCTCTTCTAAACCCAAATCTGCTGCACAGACTGCCATCGACATCGCTATGGAGGATGTTGATGAGAAGCTAAATGAACTCCTTGTGGTCTTTGATGAATATGTCCAGTACCGGACTATCAACCACATTGATCTGTTTTACGGAAAGTTGCACAGACTGAAGAAGATGGAAGACGAAGTTCTGAAAGGCACCGAAACTGATGATGTTCGACTTGCGGTGCAGCGCAGAGATTTATTTACGGCAAAACACAGATTCAGACTGGCCAATCTGCTTCTAACTGCCAAAAAGAAGAACTTCGATCCGCTTGTTCCAACTGCCAGAGATGATGGGGCTGTGATTGCTCAACTTGAGATGGATATTCATGCTCTATCCTTAGCTGTCCGTTTTCAACGACAGATGCTAGGTATCTCCACTCCAGCCACAAGCCCGGATCATCCTTCTGCAAGCAAGACTCTGGCAGAACCATTTATCGAGGTTATTCCTTCTGCTGAAGCAAAACAGACAGAAGATCAGCCTGCAGAACTCGTACCAGAACAGACAGCGGAGCAGCCATTGCCTAATGCTCCGTCTGCCACAGATGATGAACCAATGAATGTTCTGTTGGATTCTCCGACAACATCTATTCCATTGAAGTCATCAGCCTCTCATGCACAAAACAGTCCAGCTGAAGCATGTGCAACAACTGAAGTACCAGACCTCATCGATCCGGATTTGGTGGTATCTACAGTGGTTGCAGCTCTCCAAGTTGAGGAACCATCCAGTCCCCACTCTCCTCCGGGACCATCAGATGAAGATTTGGCATTCATTCACAGTTTTTCTTCGGATCTGGTCACTCTGATCCGATCCGAAAGTCATCAAGCTGCCATTTCTTCCATCGTGCCGATTGCTGAAGAAGATGACCCTGCTATGTCATCATCAGATCACTCTCCCAGCCAGCTATCTGATGCACCTCCATCCCTAGCACGGACTATCCAGCACTTTTCTGATAACTGTCTGTCATTAACTCAACGAATTCTAGAAGTTCATCAAAGTCAAAGAGTCACAACCTTGGACTTTGATTCTTTCAAAGAGAAGATGACTGCCAGTATCGGAAGCCTTCAGCGCGGCATCAACGATCTGTTTTCTCAACAAGCCTCCTACAAGAACAGTCTGAGGAAAGAACAAGTCGAGTTAGCCACTGAAGTCAGAGCCTCTGTTACTAATTCCCTCCGCGCTCAAGACGTTCGTCTTGACGCTATCAGCGCGCAGCTAGCCCAAGTTGTTGAATTTCTTCAAGAGATTGCTGCTGACAAAAAGGGGGAAAAGAAGACAGACTTCAAGCCGCCTCCAAGCTCAAGAAGATAGCAGTCTAAGTTATTTAACTTGTCAGACTGTCTGTATTTAGGATTTCTTGATGATCAATAAAATCTTTCTTTTGATTAAGTCCTTGTTCATTTATTTTGAACTTTAATAAAGGCTTAATAATAAAAGATAGAATCGATCAAACTTAATGATGTTCATTTATTTTGAACAAAGAAGTAATCGATCCGAAAGCATTCGCTTCAGAGCTCTTATCAAGACTGGTTAAAAAGACTTAGAAGCTAGGTTTTGTCATCATCAAAAAGGGGGAATTTGTTAGTTCCGGACCTTATCGATGAGATTTTAAAGATGACAAAACAGTTCAGACCGGATCGATAGATATCAGATTGACCAGATCGATCGGACTTAACAGAGCAAGATGGCAAAGCATTTCAGACCGGATCGATGGTAATTAAGGCATACCAGATCGATCGGATAAAACAGAGCAAACTGATAAAGAATAGTACATATCAGACCGGATCGATGGATTCCAGACTGACTAGATCGATGCTTCAGATCGATCTCAACCTTTATCAGATCAGAGCAGTCAAGGATACATAAAGGATGGCTTCTCAGTCCGAATCATCAACGGATATTTATTGCAGCATTTAATGCTGCAATTAATGCTACAAAGGACCAAAGACTAAAGATTGCCATAATAGGTAAGAAGACAAAGAAGAGCTTACCTGACAGTCGCCGAAAGCATATACCAGAACGGCAAGTATCCTGAAGAAGAAGACTGTAGCTTTCTCAGAGTTTAAAAAGAGTCATAGCTGCACATTAAGGGAAACAATGCCGTTGCCACCTTCAACTATAAAAGGATGCAACAAATAGATGCAAAGCACTCTCGACTCTACAACTCATGCTGATCAATTGAAAAATATACAAGAAAGCAAAACAGCACACGCTTACAAAGTTCAGAAGCTTTCGAGCTGAAGTTATTCATTTAAGCGCAATTACTTTGTAACATTTGATCATTGAAGGATCACTGTGCGCATTGTGTATTGAAAAATAGAAGTGAGCAACATATTGTAACTGTCAGACAGAGTGTGTCTGAGCAGGTTGAGTGACTAGGAGTTTCAGACTGGTAGTGAGGTAAATCCAGCCTGAATCGGGTTTGTACAACAGGATTGTATAAATCAAAGTCTTCTAGTATAAACCTTCCTTAATTGGAAGAAGGGGAGACGTAGAAGGATTACACCACCTTCGAACTTCCAGAAACATATCCTGTGTCTTATCTTTCTGCACTTAGCCATCGAGCTGTTCTTACTTATACAAGAGCAGACCGTTTCCGCACTTACTTATTAGTGGTCTGTTATGTTCAAAGAGTTGATTAAGTAACAGATTTCTTTCACTAATCCGAAAGAATTCACAAGGGATAAATTTTGTAAGGAGTTTCATTCACCCCCCTCTAAACACTCCGGACCGATCCTAACAAAGTACTAATGCCGGTATTGAGTAAAGTACATTATACATTAAATACACATTCATTCATTGGGTGCTCGCACGTGAGCACGTTTATATGTGTATGTGGTTTGTATAAAGGGCATGTGCCTTTCTCTGTTCATTTATTGGTTACGTGCAATTAAATAAGGAATTGCTAAATGAACTGATAGTATGTTAGTGTATTATGAGCGTGCATGCTATGTAAGTTTTATTGGGGGAAATTGGACATTACATGGTTTAATGTAAGAAATTTTGTTATTGGTATGTTATGCTATGGCAGCATGTTGTTCTTTCCCCTTGATTATATGATTGTATGCACTAAATACATGGTTAATACACTAATAGCGGGTTAAGGGCACGGGGGTCCTTACAACAACTCTTCTTGATCATAAAATTATTGTGCAAAGACTACGGTAGGCATCTCATCGAAAGTTTCCCTTTAGTTTTCGCAGCAAGCGTGGACACCCAAAGATGAAGGATCAGTGGAAATTTGCTGAAGCAATCCTTCAGTTTCGACAACGAGGCCCTAGTGAAAAGGATTCCCAAACTTTTGACTAGGTAAATACTATGTCTTTCAGAGAACAGAATGAGGGAGAAGTCACTCCAGACAACCTTACTTAAAAAGGTATTCAGGATGAGGTTCCACAACCTGAAACTACCCTCGAAGAGTAAATTACTCTAGAGGATGTGAAAAGGAAGATTCAGATTAACTACAACGAGGATCCACTGGCATGGTGGAATAAGAATGAGCTCAAAGCTACTTTGAAGGTGAAAGCCGGAAAAGAAAATGAGTTCGTTAGATTCAGACCAATCCCCATGAATATGGAAGATTGGATGGATATGCAGATAATACTTAAGGAGCATCTTGACCTTAAGTTAATCTCAACAGGTGTTTCTCCATATAGCAGTCCAGGATTTCTTGTTCGGAATCATGGAGAAATCAAAAGACGAAAGCCATGATTAGTAATCAACTACAAAGGAATCAAAGACATCTTGGAATCTTGGATTTCGGCGGATACTTTATCCCAAGCAGAGAACATTTGGTAAACTACATTAAGAATGCCAAAGTGTTTTCCAAGTTCGATTGTAAGTCTGGATTTTACCAGATTAAGATGGAGGAAGCAAGCAAAAAGTACACAGCATTCTCCACACCACATGTACATTATATCTGGAATGTTATGCCAATGAGATTGATAAACGCTCCCCAGATATTCCAAAGGAAGTTGGATAATCTTTTCAAGGATTAATTCAGCTTCATGTTCGTGTATATTGACGACATCCGCATTACGTCAAGAAACATGAAAGAGCATCTTACACATTTGGAAATCTTTTCAGGTGTTTGCTACAAGGAATAATTAGTGCTGTCCGAAAGAAAGGCAGTGATTGCTACGAGACGGATCGAGTTTCTTGGGATCGAGATTGATGAATCTGGAATCATCCTTCAAAACCACATTGTTAAGAAAGTGCAGGGTTATTCAGATGATCTCAAGGATTTAAAGCAATTTCAAAGTTTTTTGGGAGTTGTTAATTTTGCTGGAATGTTCATTAATAATCTGGCAAACCACAGAAAGGTGTTCAATACGTTACTCAAGAAAGACGTTAAATTTGGGTGGAATGAAGACCATCGACAAGCTGTCAAACAACTGAAATAAGTTTGCAGGCAACTACCAAAGCTTGCAATCCCAAATGAAGATGATGAACTGGTGTTTTACACGAATACCAGTGTCATTGGTGGGCAATAGTTCTCATGAAAGACACACCAGACAGAGAAATGTCATGTCGATACTGTAGCGGTCTCTGCACAGACAGTGAAGCTATCAAATGTCATATCAACAAAAAAGAATTCTTTGCAATTCGAAAGGCCTTTAAAAAATGGCCATTATTTTTACTTGCAAAGAAATTTATCTTAAAAATAGATAATACAAGTGTTAAGTCTTTTCTGAAAAATAAAATTGAGTCAAAACCAAAAAAGGCTGGAATTTTAAGATGACAAGCCGAATGTCAATATTATGATTATGATATTGTCATTGTGAAATCTGATAAAAATGTTCTTGCAGATTTCTTAACACGATATGGAGGGACACATTGCTAATGATACTCTCAAAAGGCTGAGGCATCTTAGGGAAAAACTGGAGCTCCTTGATCGAGATTTTGTGACTCTTTGTCTCAATGCAGAGATTGCAGGACGACTTCAATGAGCGGATCAGGAACTTTTTATTGATCACTTTCGGGACCAAGAACGTTTGTTTGAAGTCTTAAAGGGGTCCATCCTGCAGGCCGCATCTTCAACGGTGCAAAAAGGACTGTGTTGAACCTTAAACGCATTGTTGAGTTTAATGCTTAATCTCCGAATTATTTATGAGTTTTAGTGATCAACAAAACTTGCATTGTTTATACTAATGTTTCTACTTAGTGTACAGGGTTAGATTGATAAATTGATTGGGAAGACCAATGAAAGAGGACCCAAGTTACACAATGTCATTTGCGAGTTCATAGGACACCGTGGATTTTATCAAGGAAGCTAACGAGAGGAAAGACATCTATGAACTACGATAATTACTGTTCAACATGTGCGGAATGATGTTGAAACAATATTTTATGATGATATAAAGACCCACAAACCAATGGTCCGTTGGTGGGCAAATTCATATAGAAGCCACTTGGAGCGCAGTGCAATGTTTTGATTATATCTCTTGGCTCGATGCTCCGAATAATGTGAATACAAAAAGGTTGGAAAGCCAACTCAATATGCTAGATTTCATATTCAAACATCTCAATCCAATTCGGTTTGCATCATGGAGCAAAATGGCATGGAAGTCATAGCAAGTGCAGATTGTAGCAAGGTTTCAGCGGCTGTAGAATTTTGAGCATAACTTATTCATACCTTAATGAAATGAAATGAAATGTTGTCCACACCTAGATAATAGGAAGGGCTACAACTTTCATGTTTACCACTTTTCCCAGAAACGAGTTTAAGATGGTCGAAAAGTGCAAAGTTTGAGCGTCTTGAAATCTGGCAGATAGTTTCAGGCGATCCGGGCCATCACCTCAGGCGATCCGAGCCACGTGTGCCAACGCCACGCACCATCAACCCAGGCGATGGCACGCTGCGCTCCTAGCGATCCAGATCGCCCCAGGCGATGGCATGGTCGCCCCAAGCGATCCAGAAGCTTACCTACGGCAAATTTTCAAAGGGCGATTGCCCCAGGCGATGCAAGAGGCGATCTGGGCCAGATTTCACCGTTAGAACGAGGCGATGGTGATCGCCCGAGGCGATATCCGAGGCGATCTTGGAGTGATTCAAGCATTATGTGTAGCAACGGCTAGTAGGAGCCTTGGGGGCCTTCTACACTATAAATATGGATCTTTTGGAGCAATTTGAAGACAAGAAACGAGAGGGTACACTACAAGAAAGCTTTGCTCAATCAAAATCATTCTAGCATTGCAAACTTCATACATTTGGTTTTATTGGAGTTTGTAACTTATTTCTTGTGAGAGGTCTTTTGATTCTTCGTGCTGGTACACTGTGAATGTGTTATTTGATTTATTGTAAGATCCTCCAACACCGACGCAAGTTGGAAATTATATAAGACATCAACAAGTAAAGTTTGTGCAAGGTTGTGGCTATCCTTGGAGCCCTGAAGGCCAATAAGACTCGTGAAGAGTGTGTTGTGGCTAACTTGGAGCCCTTAAGACCAATATCAAAGTTGTTCTAGTGGAACCTCGGTTGGACGTTTCTAGCCGAGAAGAGGAGACGTAGGCGATTCATCGCCGAACTTCTATAACAAATATTTGTGTCATATATCGCTTTATTTACTTTACGCATTTATTTATTTCATCTTGTTGTTTATTTCTCGATTGACTTAAAGTATTCCGCAGTGCAAACTCGACTATTTGCAAATTTATTGTAAAACGCTAAAGTAGCCAAAGAACCTCATTAACCCCCCTCTTTGGTTCCAACAGAGTGTTTAGAGAACGAGGCTCATCTAACCCGGAGGCAAGGGATTCAAGTACCCCTGTCACGAGTGCTGCGGCTGATGCATATCTTGAAGATGTACAAGCTGTAGCGGATGTTAAGGGTCAGGTGTTATCACAATCTGAACCTTCAAGTCAACAAAGTACCTCTGGGGTAAAAGATGAAGAGTTGAACCTTAGGCCAATGACTGGCAATTCTAGGGTTCAAATTAATGATGATTTATTTTCTTCACATATGCAGGATTACCAACGTACTTGGGAGAAACTAATTACCATACGGATATTAACCCAGACAAATCTATTGTTGATATCTCCGGAAAATATCCGAGAATTTGGATGAAACTAGGCAGCCATTCAAACAAAGTTCAGGGGAATGGTATAATTTCGGAGCTTTGGCTTCGGTTTATAATGTTGTACCATCATTCTCTGAAATCTCAAAATTATCAAAGTGGATCAGAGAAGATGTTCACGAGACATGGGCCAATAATCCACATTTGGCCAGAGGAGATATTTTGGAGTTGTATTTTTTTAGTGCTGCTCCAGTTGGCTAGAGGAGATATTTTGGAGTTGTATTTTTTTAGTGCTGCTCCAGAACTAGCAAAGAAATGCTTCATTGAGGCTTTTCATTTTATCAAGCTCAGACAACCAGACGGAAACGCCTTAAAAATATAAAACTGGCGCTACCAGAAGGCGTAGCATTTTTTGTTGGGACTATCACAAAAGATGAAGTTTCAACCAGACGTGCATGGGATCTTTGGGTTTGTCTAACGGAAATGGACAAAGTCAAATACTCATTTAAGTTCTTTCAGAATTCAGACAATGGTACTTTCATGCTGAATTCCATGACAGAAACATCAACAAGATTTGTCAAAGAACTCTTTGAAGCAAAAAGAAGAATTCTTTGGGAAAACAAGATTCCTGCAGGGAAAAAAACTTACCGGAAATTCTGCAACATGGCACACATTGGCCGATGGATAGATCGGATTTTCCAAGCATGCCCGGAGCAGAAAGAACCAGAGTTCGGGACATGATTCTGATCCAAACTCGACAGATCAGAGACAGGAAAAGACAAAAGACCTGTTGACAAGAGAGCCTGTTTTCCTAAAGCTCGGGGACCACAAAAACCAATAATGTAAAGGTTCCCCGATAAAGAAAAAAGGCGTGGACCATTAAAAGATAGTGTGGTAAGTGTTCAACGCACTTAGACAAAAATAATGGACCATTAATGAGAAAAGTTGGCACACCCAGACAAAAATGCCAGACCACGTGAAAATTAAGGCGCACTCAACAATTATCAATATTTGGAATCCAAAGTTGAAGTCCAGATTCATGCCTATATAAAGACACTCATTCAGGAAGCTAAGGACATCGAAAATTTTCCATAGTTTTCTGAGAATAAAAATTATAGTCTCCAAGCTTTCTAATCTTTCAACTTTCATAGCTTGGTAATTATTTCTTTCTTTCTTTATTTTGTAATCGTTTGTAATACTGTTCTGTTTTTCAGTTGATGTGTTTTTAAGTCAAGCATCATCATTATGAGAGGCTAAACAAGTCCGTCTCCTCCCAAAAGGAGACGTTTTAATGTAATAGATATTATAAGTATTTCCATAATAAAACGAAGGTTGTTGCTCATCTATCTCCCATATTTCTTTAAATCTTTCTTATATCTTGATTATACCTTACGCGCTAAGGTAGGAAACAAATTAGGGATGTGTTGTATGGTTTCTGAAGGAGTCGGATAACTTGCAGACTAACATCGCCTGAGAGCTTGAGGTTGGATGGTGAGGAGCGATTCGTAAAACAGTCCGGGGGCAGTAATTTTTCGACTGGTGGCTTTGCAACCCACCTCACCCGATGCTGTTATGGTCAAAATGATATATTTCAGTTTGTTAAAATTTTATTGTAATACGTAGGGGTGCTTAACGGGCCGGGTCAATCCGGACCCGGCCCAAATCGGACCAGTTAGTCTGGTCCGAAACCGAAACCGGACTAACCGGTCCCGAACCGGTCCAGAACCGGACCGGATCGGTTCTACCGTTCCGGATCCGGTATCTTATCGATTCCGGACCAAACGGATCCGGTTCCGGATTGAACCGAAACCGGATCCATTTTTTTTAAAAAAAAAATTCCCCATAAATCCCTTCGTTTTTTCCTTTTAAAAAAAAAAAAGAAAAATCCGGTTCCGGGTTGGAACCGGGTCCAACCCGGAACCGGTGGAACCGGATCCGATCCGGTTCCGTCCTTAACGGACCCGAAACCGGCCGGTTCCGGTCCGGATCGGACCTGGTCAAGCCAATAAGCACCCTTAGTAATGCGGAAGCATGATGTGCATGTTATTTAATTTTACATGTTCTTAGAATAAGGAAATTTGAGGGCTTAAAATTCATCAGAAACTGTGAGTCCTTTGCAAAGTATGCTCCTGGTTCTATCAAGATGACAGAAACTTAAGGATCTCATGTTCATTAAGGCCCTGCATTTACGTCCTATTATTAGGAGTTGTTTATTAGCAAAAATGGGAATTTGGGTGTTTTGTTTATAATCCTAAAAGTATTATGGAGTTTTATGCAATTAAAGTAAAGGCTTTTATGCCTTTTGATGTTGGTAGGGAGTTGCAATAAAGAAAAAAAAGTATAGAAATGAGTGTAAATAAAGAATCTTTGATATATAGATAAATGTTAAAGTAATGTTTGGGTAGAAGAATTTTAAATGAATATACCCTTCGTTTTTTTCTTTTTTAACATAATATAACACACAACAAACTGGTAGAATATAGTATCAGCCATATGCGTCGACGGCGACAAGCGGAAACAAACAAAATCTTAAAATTCTTATTTTAGGATTATGAAAAGTTCATATTTTGTTTTATTCGATTCGATTCTGGTTATTTACTAAAAAACATTGATAAGCAAAAAATATCTGATTTTTTTTTTCTAAATGAACTTCATTTTTTATATAGTTGACTTTAGAATGTATTTTAAAGATCCAATACATCAATTGTCATTCTCTTCTCTTCTGCCCTAACTTTGAATGCCCTAGAATTATTCTATTTTTTAAAATTTATTGAAACTTCAATTAATTTAGTTTTAACCGAAATAATCAATTTTTAATTCGGCTGAGTTTGTTTATTTTTCATTAAAAAAAATCGATCGATTCGATTTGGTCTGGAATTATTATTATTTAGTTTGTTGACAAAATTATGTTCGATTAGCAGCAAAATTAACTGTGTGAGCATACTCCTATTTATTTACACCATGTTGCTTGCTTATATAAGGGTATGAGAGGTCCGAAAAATTAAGATAATCTTTTTGAACTACTAATAAATGTGGTCGAGTGTTACATCAAGTTGTTCATGGATCGGACCGGATTACATTGGTCCCGGTTTCAAAAAGCGCGGAACCGGTTCAACCCGGTAGCCAACCGGCTTGAACCGGTTCCGGTTCCATGGCAAGAGCCATGGAACCACACCAGTTCATGTCCAAATCGGAACCGGTACGGCCTTCTTTTTTTCGGTTTTTTAATTTTTTTTATATTTAGCCAATATTTCGAAATTACAAATTTATTGATGAAATAATAGATGAATTAGAATGAAAAAACAAATAATTTATTCATTTCGAAAAATTTACAAGGTAAAATAATAACATTTGAAATTTACTTAAAAAGAAAATACATTATTTATCATAATTCATTAATATTGTTTTTGCAAATTCTTATTCTTCTTCGGAACTTTGGTTGCCGAACTCGTCGACTCCTCCTTCATTTTTATTTCTTCGCTCAGCATCGAACCAATCTTTGAGCAATGTTAGCATGCATAATGAATCTGTTTTAAGAGAAGTTCTCTGGTCTCCAATTATTCGGACACAAGTTGAGAACGCCAACTCAGATTCGACACTAGATGTTTGAACAACAAAAACATATCTAGCCATTTTTGGCTAAAAAAGGGTATTATCGAGCGTTTACCTTCCACCACTCCAAGACGTCCAAATTCTCATATGTTATGAAATTTTGACCCAAAAAGAACTGTAACTCATTCGACGTGGTTGTTGCCGATCTGCTTCCTCTCAACTTTTTTTCTCCCTATACTTCTCAGCAAATTAATCACTGAATTTCTTGATTGAGTAGTGTCTTCTTGCTCCGCTACTCTATGTGATGATGATTCTTGTACCTGTTTAGAATGATACAAAGCAAACATGTTTTTGGAGAGAATGTCTGATTGACGTCTTTTGATCGTCGACATCCTCATCCAAATTTTTCTGGTAATATTAAAAAAAAGCATCAAAAGGAGATGATGCCTTGACTAGGATCTAAAAATGTAGACACACAATGCACATGTGGTATATTTTCTCAATATTTTTTAAATTTTATATCCATTAGGTTAACAAATTTTATCAAATCATCATCTTCTCTATATTCAATAAATTTAAAAAACATGTTAAGTACAAGTGGAAGAAAAAAATGTGAAGTAGGATAAAAAAACACCTGAAAACGTTCAGTTGCATCTTTAAAAATAGATAACAAAGCAGTACATTGAGTAACAAATTCTCAATCATTAATGTAAGGTGTACGTTCCGCTTTCAATCTCGATTGATAACCTGCAATCAAGAAACAAAGAACTCACAGTATACAATTTCAATATAAATCAATAAACTGAAATGCAAACAAGAGTTTAGGATTTAGGGCTCAGGTCGAGCAAGGATTCCTTTAAACGTCGTCACCGGGGAACCAAGGTATCGAATCCAACAGATGGAGACACACAATGCCCGAGAGCAATGCCCGAAGACACTGCCCAGAACACTGCCCGAGCACACAGCCCGAATGCTGCCCGAAGACACTTCCGGAAGCACACAGCCACAAAAGCACCAAGCTTTTCACACGGCCAGCGTCGGAAACCACTCACAACCGGAGTACAAAACTCACGGCCAACCACCGTTGAAGGCAGGGACACGAAGGAAAGGGGTAGGCGAAAATACACTAAGGATTTTCGGGTTTCAGGGATCCTCACCTCATCATGAACCATGCCAACTTAATAGCATCAAGGGAGACGAAGTGAATGAGAGCAAGTCCCAAGATTCAGTCAAAACCAGATGAAGAGGCGCACGCATAAATCCAGGAAGCTTTTGGAGTGGGGGGGAGATGAAAAGGGTGAAGAGGCAGACAAATGGTAAATGGGGGGCTCGGTTAGGGCATGAAGGGAGAGGGGCCAAAGCCCAACAAAAAACTAAAGTGGTAATGGGCCAAAACCCAACAAATCTCCACCTTGGCACAATACCGGCTCCACCTCGACGTAAGGAAAACCCATAGATGACTCATCATCGCCCAAAGGGTCCCCACAACACACAAAGCATTGTGTGGACCAAGTTCTTGTCATAGCACACAGCACAGACAAAGAACACAGACAATAACCAACACAAAGAGGTTAAAGTCAATAACCGGGGTAACAATTCTATAACACGCACACAGCAGTTATATACTATCAAAAAAGTTATCAACACTAATCAATCACCGGTATCAAAATTCAAAATTTTAAGACATGATTGAAGTTTAGAAATAGGTAAACACTTAGTTCCCATATCAGCAGGATTATATTCAGAAGGAATCTTTTCAAGATTAACTAATCATTTAGCCACTACATCCCTAATGTAATGAAATCTAACATCAATATGCTTAGTGCGGTCATGAAAAACAGGATTCTTACACAATTGAATACCAGACTGAGAATCAGAAAATACCTCTACCTTACCTTCAAGCAAGCTAAGTTCAGAGATCAAACCTTTCAGCCAGACAACTTCCTTCAAAGCTTCTGTTACAGCAACATATTCAGACTCCGTTATCGACAAGGCAACGATATGCTGCAGCTGCGATTTCCAACTTATACATGCTCCACACAAAGTAAAAACATAAGAAGTAGTAGATTTTCTATTGTCTTTATCATTCGCATAATTAGAATCCACATAACCATTCAACTTAACACCATCAGCATATTTAGAAAAACATAAGCCATAATGCATAGAGTTTTTCAAATATCGCAACAACCACTTAACAGCATTCCAATGTACCACACCAGGATTAGACATATATCTACTTAAGCAACTAACAGCATAAGCAATGTCAGGTCTAGTGCTAACCATCAAATACATTATAGAACCAATAGCATTTGAGTACGGTACATTTTTCATGACATCAAAGTCAGCATCAGTTTTGGGACTTTGATCTTTACTTAGCACAAAATGAGCAGCTAAGGGCACGTTAACAGGTTTTGCATCAAACATGGAAAATTTCTTTAAAATTTTCTCTACATAAGAAGTTTGCTTTAACCAGAGAGTAGATTCCTTCCTATCTCTAACAATGTCCATGCCTAGGATTCTACTAGCATCTCCTAAGAACTTCATATCAAATTTATCACTTAGACAGTTCTTAATATGCTCAATGGATTTCAGACAAGGACTAGCAATCAACATGTCATCCACGTAAATCAACAAGAAAACAGGCACTGGCATTTTATCCTTAAAATACAAGCAATGATCAAAAGAGCTTCTTTTAAATTTTAAGGTAAGCATGCATTCATCAAACTTCTTATTCCATTGCCTAGGTGACTGCTTTAGGCCATACAAAGATTTATTAAGCAAACAAACATGATTAGGGTTCTTTGAGTCAACAAAACCATCAGGTTGTTTCATGAAAATCTTTTCATCTAAGTCACCATGCAAAAAAAACGGTTTTAACATCCATCTGTTTAAGTTCCCAATTAAAGTGAGCAACAAGTGATAATAAAATTCTCACAGTAGTAAACTTAACAACAGGAGCAAAGATTTCAGTATAGTCAATACCCTCTCTTTGAGTAAAACCTTTTGCAACTAGCCTAGCTTTATATCTAACAGAATCAACTTCATTCTTTACCTTAAATAACCATTTGCAATCTACCAAAGAGCAATTAACAGGTTTAGGTACAAGAGTCCATGTATGATTCACAACTAAAGAATGCATTTCATCTTTCATGGCACTAAGCCAATGCACAGCATTTTTAGATTTCAAAGCTTCATTATAGGTTTTAGGCTCACAATTATCAATAGACTCAAATTGAAAACATGCGATGTGAGGTGAAAATCATTAAACCTAGCAGGTTGTTTCAGATTTCGCTTAACTCTATCCCTAGTCAACATATAATCATGCAGATCTCCATGTTCATCAGCAACCAATTCATTATGCACATGTTCGTCAACATTTTCATGCAAATCAGGTTCATTAACAGGCAAGTTCTCATGATTCATATTAGGGAGCACATCGTTTTCAATAACAGGGGTAACAATAGGCAAAGACTCCACCTTGCTCGGTGTAGACTCAGACACACAGTCAGATTCAGGCAAAGATGGAAGCAAGCAAGGCATTTCAGATTCATTAAAAATGACATCCCTACTTATAATAGTTTTGAAACCAGGTTCACATCTTAACCATAGCCTATATCCTTTTACACCCTCAGGATAACCAAGAAAGACGCTCTTAACTGACCTATGTTCAAGTTTGTCTCCTTTCCTATGCACAAAAGCAGAACAACCAAACACTTTAAGATTTGAAAAATCTAGTTGCTTACCAGAAAAAACACTTTCGGGACATTTACCATTCAAAGGCACGGAAGGGGATCTATTTATCAAATAAGAAGCTGTCACGACAGCTTCGCCCCAGAACTTCTTTGAGAGTCCAGAAGATGCAAGCATACTTCTAACTCTCTCGAGTAAAGTTCTGTTCATCCTCTCAGCAACACCATTTTGTTGGGGAGTATAGGGCACAGTCTTGTGTCTCAGAATCCCAGATTCACAGCACAAGTCATCAAACAAGATATTACAGAATTCCATTCCATTATCTGTCCTAAGCCGTTTAATCTTTTTTCCAGTTTGGTTTTCAATTAAAATCTTCCAGTTTTTAAACTTATCAAAAACATCAGATTTATTCTTCATTAGAAAAATCCACACTTTTCTAGAGTAATCATCAATGATAGACAAAAAATACCTATTACCACCTTGAGTTGGGACAGGTGAAGGTCCCCAAACATCAGCATGCAGGTATTCAAGTATATCAGAACACTTAGTCACATTGGGGGAAGGGGAGATAGGGAATTTAACTCTTTGCTGTTTGCCTAACACACAGGAATCACAAAAAGTCATGCAAGACAATTTATCCCTACCAAAACAACCATCTTTGTGTAAAATCTCTAATCCTTTAGAACTCATATGACCTAACCTTTTATGCCATAAATCAGTTAAATCATCTGACACAGAATTAGCACAGATTTTATCACAGACTGTTTTGCAAACATACAAATTCCTCCTATTCTCAGCTTTAAAAGCTACCAAAGACCCCCGCATAATTTTCATGCAACCATTTCCCCATTTACCCTCATAACCATCAGACTCTAAAGCTGCACAGGACATCAAGTTATTGCACAAAGCAGAAACATGTCTAACATCTTTCAAAGTCACAGAATAACCAGATTCAAATTTCAGACAAGCATCACCAATACCAGAAACTTTACACAATTTCTCATTGGCCATAGAAACAGAAGCATGCTCAATTTCTCTGTAGCTAGAAAACAAATTTTTAAGTGGTGTCATGTGATAAGTGCAACCTGAATCAACAAGCAATTCATTTTCACACACAGGTAATGAAAACACAGAGTTCACAGAATCACATAATTCAGTCACCATAAAAATATCCCCCATGTTTTCCCCAGAGGTAGAAGCATTGTTCGCTTGTTCATTTGTCTGATTCCCATTTTTATTCTGGTTTTTCTTTTTAGGGCAATCTTTTATGAAATGATTAGGGTCCCCACAATTGTAACATTTTCTTTTACTAGACCTAGATTTCGATCTAGCCTTACTCTTTCCTCTTTTATCACATTTTTGATATTGGTTATTGTTATTATGCCTATGTTGTGATCTACCACGAACGTGCATAACTTCACCAGAGGAATGTTTATTACCTCTGTTAACTTTTAAATCTAATTCCTTGCTTTTCAAGCCGTTCATTACAGTATCCAATGTAATAGAATCTCTACCGTACTTAATGGCGGATTTTACATCACTATAATTTTCAGGAATAGCATTTAAGAGAACAATAGGTGAATAGTCGTCAATGTTCTTATCTCCTGTCAATTTAATATCTTGAATTAACTTAGTAAACACATCTAAATTCTCATCTACGTCCTTGTTCAAGTCTAGCTTGAATCTGAAAAAGTTTTCCAACAAGAAAAGTTTACTAGGCAAAGATTTTTCAGTAAACATTTCTTCTAATTTTTCCCAAAATTCTCTAGCAGATGATAGTTTATCACACTTCCTGAGCACAGAGTCAGACAAGTTCAAGATAATAGAAGAATAAGCATATTCGTCATCTTCAAGTTTCTTAGCAGTTGTAATGTTCTCAGACCAATTACCGTCAATAGCTTTAAATACCTTTTGTTGTATTAAAATTCCTTTCATCTTTTGTTGCCATATAGAAAAATCAGATTTTCCATTAAACGGTTCAAGGTTATATCCAGAAATTGAAGCCATCACAAATAAACAGAGAGGCACACACAATTTCAATAACCAATCAGCAGAAGCAAGGACCACAAGGCACAAAACACAATGAAAGAATTAATCAAGCTAAGGGAAGGAAAAATCACTATCACCCACAAGATCACAATACACTCAACGGTGTACGAGCATGGGGCTTCAGATAGAGATTTTCCTACGGGTAAGGGACACAATTACACCTAGAAACAAGATAGTAAAATGATTAAAGGTTGAATAATCACTTACTACCCAGAGACAAAGCTCTGGGGTGACGAAAAACACAATGCCCGAAGCACCGAAGCGCCTGCCCGGAATCTGCCCGAGATTCCAGTAGCTGCCCGAGCTCTCCAGCCGCTGCCCGAAGCCTACTGCTGCTGCCCGAGGCCCACTGATCACTGCCTGAGATCAGCCGAGCTCTCCAGCCACTGCCCGAGGTCTGCCGGAGCACTCCAGCTGCTGCCCGACGTCCACCGAGCACACCAGCTGCTGCCTGAAGCCCTACCAAGCACTGCCCGAGACCACCGAGCACTCCAGTCGCTGCCCGAGGTCTGCCCGAGCACTCCTGCCGCTGCCCGAAGTCTGCCCGAGCACTGCCGCTGCTGCCCGAAGCCCACCGAGCACTCCACCAGGCACGGAACGCTCTGATACCACTGTAAGGTGTACGTTCCGCTTTCAATCTCGATTGATAACCTGCAATCAAGAAACAAAGAACTCACAGTATACAATTTCAATATAAATCAATAAACTGAAATGCAAACAAGAGTTTAGGATTTAGGGCTCAGGTCGAGCAGGGATTCCTTTAAACGTCGTCACCGGGGAACCAAGGTATCGAATCCAACAGATGGAGACACACAATGCCCGAGAGCAATGCCCGAAGACACTGCCCAGAACACTGCCCGAGCACACAGCCCGAATGCTGCCCGAAGACACTGCCGGAAGCACACAGCCACAAAAGCACCAAGCTTTTCACACGGCCAGCGTCGGAAACCACTCACAACCAGAGTACAAAACTCACGGCCAACCACCGCTGAAGGCAGGGACACGAAGGAAAGGGGTAGGCGAAAATACACAAAGGATTTTCGGGTTTCAGGGATCCTCACCTCATCATGAACCATGCCAACTTAATAGCATCAAGGGAGACGAAGTGAATGAGTGCAAGTCCCAAGATTCAGTCAAAACCAGATGAAGAGGCGCACGCATAGAGCCAGGAAGCTTCTGGAGTGGGGGGGAGATGAAAAGGGTGAAGAGGCAGACAAATGGTAAATGGGGGGCTCGGTTAGGGCATGAAGGGAGAGGGGCCAAAGCCCAACAAAAAACTAAAGTGGTAATGGGCCAAAACCCAACAATTAACAGTCAACAAAATACTATCATCGTTGTCATAGAAAGAAGTTAAAGCTTTCTGATTAGGTAACATAGCAGCTCACATGCGATGCAAAGAATTCCATCGAGTTTCAATGGGTGGTGGGAAAATAGTATACCTAAGACTTTGACTAGCACACATATATTTCTAATCACGTTTAATTCTAGATTGTCTTAACCATTGACATACATTTTTTAGTTTGGCAATACTTTGACATTCTGTATCTTTAGATCACATGTTGTCGTTGTATTATTAGATGCATTATCAAGTGTAATATAAAATATTTTATCAGCAATTCCATAAAATTTACAAGTATTATGAATCATTTTAGCAATTCTAGCTCATGTATGTGATTCATGTAATTCATCAAGTGACAATATTCGTTTTTGCATGCACCAATTATCATCTATCCAATGACATGTAACAACAAGAAATGATAATTGTTTAATGTTTGTCCAAATATCTGTAGTTAAACTAAATCTTCAGTTTAAAGATGAAAAATGGTTAATTAAAAATTGTCGATATTCAACATAAACATTCATGCAATTTATTTTTAAAGTGTGTCTCGAAATATTTTTAATAAGAGGTTGGACTAGAGAATTATATTCAACAAAACCATCACGCTCGACAAACAAAAAAGCAAGGTCACATCTAACAATTAAACGAACAAGTGCATTCCGGTTTATATCTTGTGTTAAAACAAAATTAGATCTAGTTTGAGTATTAATTTGAAGTTGAGTTGGTTCCCTACCTATAGGTAGTAGAGTAACCTCATCAAAACTATATTTTTTTACTAAATGTTTTCTAAAAGTTCTGGTGCCCCCGAAAGAACCACCGATTTTATAATTATAAGAGATATTTATAGGAAAAAAAATTCAAAAAAAATATAGTTTTTAAATAAATCCATGCCCAACAGCTATATAGCAGTTGGGCATGAATTTTGTTGCCCAACGGCTATTTAGCCGTTGGGCAACAAAATTTTAGCCAGGAATGATATTTATGTCATTTTGTTGCAAATTGGATTAAAATGTGATAAATATGGTTGAATAATTTATTTTAAAAAAAACGAAACAAACATGTGATCAGATTAATAATCCGAAAATTACTAATCCTATCCCGAACTCCAAACGCTACCTTTTATGATTAGGTGAGTTTACTAAAAAAAACGATGGATACACCACCTAATCATTCAAAAATCACACTTAATCACTCGTACCAAACGTGTCTTACTGTATGGATTATAGACAAATGCATACAATATATATGGTTAGCAATATTATGATCTAATGATATTTTGATATTAGATGATGGAATTCTAATGATACGCATGTAAAAAATTGGTGTTTTAAAGCTGTAAAATTGATATTGATAAAAATATTATCAAAGTTACTTTTTATTCTCAATAATAATGCCAAAGCAAAATCCAAGTCAGTAGGCTTTATTATAACGTGTCTTATCATTATGAAAATATTACACATTTCACCCTATAAAGTCAACCTAATCAAAGTATAACAAAGATAGCAGCAACCAAAGGAATGCATTCCCACCACTACTTAATTTTTTCAGCATCCCTGCAAGTCACGCCACCTGAGATATACGAGCCCCGCACGGTAATGTGTATAAGCTCCTGCAACAACGAGTACATGAAACAGCTGATGGCTATGTCCAGCAACATCAAATTTTCCAGGCATCCATCTCTCTGGAACTCTTGTTGCATAAACAAGAGCTCCAAGACCGTAAAGTGCTCCCATCAAGATTTCATATCCTGTCGTGTGGAGCGCCACGGGATGGTTCCAGAATAAAATAAGTTTGTGCAGAATAGGTGCCACGCCAGATAAGCCCATTGCAAGGAATAAAGAAGCTCGAAAGTTACGGTATTCTGGGTTTTGGAACACTGGCAGGAGTGATGCCAAGATTGTACCTATCCCAAGCAGGGTAATGAATCCCATATAGAGATTGCAGAAGAGTGGATAACACATGAAAGAATAGTAGACAGGAGGGTAAAATGAGGTGGAAATTAGGGCAGCAATTCCTGCATAATCGAGCCTAAGCAAAATGTAGGATAGGCGTTTGGAGTGGCAAGAAAGTAAGTGGCAAGTGCTGCTAGCTAACAAGCAAAACATGGCACCACCCAAGAAAGCAAAAAACGGCCAACGTGTGATTGGCCGAACCATCAATGGTGCTATTATGTTCACCACGTCTTCCTTCATGCTACGCTGCAAAAAATTAAGCCAGGGAAACACCTGTTAACAAGTGATACAACATGCTCTGTTGCCAAGAAGAAATAACAGCACTTGAACCTATCTCAATAATCATATGCACTCCAAGAAACCTCAACCAAAAGGGGCAGAAAAAGTAAACTATAAGGAGAAAAGTAAATAAATATTATTCCCCAATTTAACGTGTGTATATGCTTTATGAAACCAAAATCACAAGTTTTAAAACCTTATATTATCAAATGAAATATGTTGTTTTCTTATCTCAAGAAACTACGTATTGCACTCAAAGTTGCAGACTAAGCTGAGGTGAGATGCATAATAAAATCCTTCTATGAGGAAACCAAAAGTACCAGAACACAAACATCGGTATGGTTCATGTGTGAAAAACGCTCTGGTAAACAGTTGGAGAGTGCTTCTATAATATGCCAATCACGCATGTGTCGCAAAGAGGGAAGACAAGTTGCGAATTCTGTTCGCAATTTGTGGAAATCCGCTTTTCTCAGCACGCTCGGCAAATTTGGCAGTGTGGGAATGTCTACCACTGCCGGAACCTTCATAGCTGTATAAACGGTCAGAGAAAGGAACAAGAAGAAGCCTATCAAATGCCTGCAGATAAATAAAACCATGAATCAGGGTTGGAAAATTCAATATGATACAATACAAGCACAAGCAGAAAAGTAGATACAGGTGATTTACAAAAAGAAACCTGGTAACGATAACGATGCTATAGTATAATATAGTCAAGAAACAATACCCACAATATGGATCGATAGAATTATGATGCCATATTGTTAATTGATTGTAGCTATCTATCAAATCCTAACATGTCACTTGAAAGATGGTCCAAATCCTAACATTGCTCATCGCAGTAAGCCATAGTCTGTGGCATAAAAATCATTCATAACATCAAGCCATTATTTATGGCATACAAATTTGAGAAAATGGCATCAAAGATCAGTTCAATAAACCAAAAGAAGAGCAAAAACAGCTCCAACCAAAACAATGGTACCATTCTAGCAAGAAATCTCTTCAGGACCCCTGTTTACCATAATCAACTCAAAATGTACAAACAGCGCGAGTCTAAAAAGTCAAATATTCAAATCTCAAAGAACGCATTTGCACCCGATGGACCAAATGGGGATTTCTTGTATCATTTTGGGGTGAAATGCTAATGTCAAAGGATGCAAAGTGATTCAAATTCAAGATTCAGAAGGTAAATGTTTTCTAGACCACCTTAATATCCACACGCACGTTTCTCAGCTCCTTTTCACATATTTATGATATTAGTGCCACCTTTCGACAACACAAATATACTAAGAGCAGCTAACGATCAAACACGAAGCAATAAAAAAGTAAAGATTGAGCAAGAAATTAATCCGTATCCAAGAAAGCACTAGATAAAGTTGAAGAACGTCATAAAAAGTTTCAACCTAGTATAACCACAAACACAAAGCTATAAACACAACAGGACCATATTTTTCGACAAAATCTCATATTAGAGATAAGAACAGAAGCTAAGGCAAAATACACTTACGTCCAAACATTGAGGGTCTCATTGTGAATAGTGAAAACACTGAGCAAGACCTGCTTCAAAGGCCATTCAGACCTGTAATGACCCAGAATATACTCATTGTCCTTCAAATATCCAGGCAATGAGTGGTACTCCACCAATTGATACTTCACCTTCTTCCACAATTTCTTTCCTTTCCCTTCCTTGGATGAAGAAAAAACACTTCGATTTTCATCTGATTCATCACAAGATTCTATCTCTTCAAAATTTGCTTGATTCTTGCCCATTTCTTGAATCAACCCAATAATCACAACAAAATAAAAGCATTAAAAGGCAATTGAAATCTTATATTAAAAAAGAGACAGCAATTACATTGAAATATCAATTGGGCAATCAAGAAATATGCCAAAAACTAAATTTTGTGTCCATGCATCCATTATTCCCCATGTTCAAATAAACGAATAATGCTGAAAGGCACCTGAAATAAAAGAGGAATACCACCCACAAGGAGAGACCAAGAAATCTGATTTTTTAAAGAAAATTATAATTATACCTATATACCGCTTTAAAGGATCGTTTCAATAAATTTTTTTCCCGGAACAGGAGAACAGGCCAAGAAATTAGGAAAGAAATAGGGAACAAAATCAAGCCGTTAAAACTACTGTAACAACAATCAATGCGTCATAAATGTTCACCTTGAGTTTTTTATTTTCTTTTTTATATAGAACAAATAGAAAATTCTGCCGATGAAAAAGAGACGCATATGGATAAACTAAGATGCCTGGGAATAAAGTTGAGCAATTGCAACTTATCACGGCAGTATGTTGTATACTTGTAGCTATCCTTTGGATGTATGAATCGAATGATTGACTGCTAATCGTGTTTATATATATATAAACACGATTAGCAGTCAATTTATAAGAAATCAATGCAAGATTGTGATTTTTTCCACCGAAGTATAAAATCTTTATCCAAAGGCTGATTTAATTGCTTGACGCAATTGGGTATTACAAAGTACTATTTTATTGGCACAGTCGTGGAAAATTTGAATTGGCTTGTATTAATAATAATACCAAAATCTAGACTTAAGTTCGGGATAAGCTTCTTAATTGCCTACATTTAGCTTATGCGGGAAGGTCTACGTAGAGTAAACCGAAAAGTGGATGACTTATTATTATAACATTGTAAATTTTAGTATTTTCAATATTATATATATTCTTTTTATTTATTTACACTTTTAATTGGAATCAGCTTTTAAAAAATATGGGTATATGGAGTAGGGAAAGCAAACATTTTTTAAACATGTGAATATAGAACTAAATTTATTTTGGGAAAATTACAATAAGTGTTGTTTACATAAACTTATTACAAATAAATCTATAAAAGAAAATTCTTACCGAAAAATACACTTAGGAGAAAATTATATTCACATAAGTCCAACTTTGTAACTATTGATTTGAAAATGTATTTTTTAGTTACCAAAATACCCTTTAGTTGAAAACACCATAAACCTAATTTCAGATCTTTCTTTTCTTCCTCATCCAGTCGCCCCTCACCTTATATTTTCTGCTAAAATTTTCCGACGATTCTCATATAATTATTTTCTTCATCATCTCGTCGCGTCGCCTCATCAGTAAAAATTATTTGCTAAACTATTCTGTACATGAAATATATTTGAATCGAAGCATCTAACTTATTCGTAGCATTTGGAATCTTTTTGAATCGAAGAAGCCCTCGGACTACTATGCACATATAATTTCCAGATATACTCTGCACATATAATCTTTTGTGTGTGTATACTGTGTGTGTATGTGAATTACAAATTTGATGATGCTAAATTATAGACAGCGAAAGTCGTTGGTCTGTCTTTTTTTAAAAAAAAAACTATCGTGGTTTTGACTGATGCATATGGATTATGAATGAAGAAGTAAGGTATGTGTTGGTGTCCATGCTTGTTTGCTCATTTCCAAAATTTACAGCTTGACAATAAGATATTGCAACGAAGAAGATGACACAAAGAAAAATTAATTGGTGCACGAAAATTATAAAATTAATTGGTGCACAAAAATTATAAAAATTAACTGGTGCTCGAAAGTTTTAAGAAGTAACTGGTATACGAAAATATAACCTTGGTGCACGAAAATAATAAAAAACAACTGGTGCACGAAAATCATAAAAAGTAACTGGTACACGAAAATTATAAAAAAGTAACTGGTGCACGAAATATAACATTGGTGCATGAAATATAACACTGATGCATGAAAATACAACACTGATACATGAACTTTGTGCTAATTAACTAATTCACAAATGGAAAAAAAACAACTGGTGGACGAAATACAATAACTAGTGCACAAATTAAACGGTTTGTGCATCAGTAACTTAATTGTATGATTAGTGCATTACCCACTTGCGATTATGGTTCGTGCATCACATACTTTTCTATGTTTCATGCATCAGTTACTGATTTTAATTTTCGTGCATCAATTACTTATTTTGAACTTTCGTCAGTTACTGATTTTCAATTTCGTACATCAGTTACTGATTTACAATATTCGTGCATCACTTAATGGTTTTCAATTTTCGTGCATCATTTACTGGTGCACGAAAGTTATAAAAAAAAAACTGGTGCGTGAACATATATTCTTGGTGCACGAAAATCATAAAAAGTAAGTGATGTACGAAAATATAAACTTGATGCACAAAAATTTAAAACTGATGCATGAAAATACAACACTGGCGCGCGAACTTTGTGTTAATTAAATGATTCACAAAATTTGAAAAAAAAAACAACTGGTGCACGAAATTAAATGGTTCGTGCATCACTTACTTAATTGTGTGGTTTGTGCATCACCCACTTACGATTATGATTCGTGCATTACATATTTTTTCTATGTTTAGTGCATCAGTTACTGATTTTAATTTTCGTGCATCAATTACTGATTTTTAATTTTCGTGCACCAATTACTTTTTATAATTTTTGTGCACCAACTAATTTTTCTCTGGGTCATCTTCTTCGTTGCAAGTTTCAGGTTGTAAATTCCGGAAATGAGCAAAGAAGCACGGACATTGTGGGGTCCTTGTTACTTAATCCATTATGTATCAGTTCATTATACATATGTGAGTAAGAACTAAGTAAAACATACACTGATTAAGAGTTTACTCATGTTAGGTTGTTACAATACTTACACAAATCCTATCATAATATACATCATATGTACCGTAAAACAACCTAGACTAGTACAACTCCTGTGCAGTGGTTCAACTCTCAGCGGAATAGACTCACAATCCCGTCCTTCCACGTCTATGGGTCCCTACAAAAACAATCACACAACATGAGTATAGATAAATAACCATCTCAGTGTGATGTCAATCCAAAACATAAACGATAAAGCACTATAAACATCAAATGTGATTGTCTTGTATCATGCATTATCAAATGCAAATATGTCATGACATGTCTCATTTCTCATCCTGTTATAACCAGACCAATATGATATGCCTATCTCAGCTCAATATGTCAGTGGAACCTCCTCACATCTTCATATTAGCAGCACATATCATAGTACTGTCCTCACATGTTATAACAGCCAGAGCATATACCCAACCAGCGTATATCTCTCATGCCAAAGCATATGTAGCATACCTATCGTGGCAACAATCCCAGCCAAAGCATATGCCCAACACTGCATATCTATCGTGGCACCGATCTCAGCCAAAGCATATGCTACACATCTATCGTGGCATCCATCTCAACAATATAATATCATGAATGCACATGCATATGATGTCACTAATCATATGATACCATGCTCACATCATCATCACAACAATATCATATATTCGTACGTCAAAACGTACCTGTTCTGCGACACAAACGATATAAATTAGGCGTCAATGTCTAACTGCCTCGTTGTTCCGTCCCCTGTGATGATGCTACAACAATACCAGTAATGTATCATGTTATCATAGGCATCAAAATCAAAATCTACAAAAATTTAACATTTGAGCCTATCGATCGATCGGTCACTCTAGCCATCGATCGGTCCAAACATGCAACCCTAGCGATCGATCTCTTAGAAGCTAGCGATTGATCGCTCTACAGTCTGAATTTCTTAAAAATGCTACCGCATTTGAGCGATCGATCGGTCGCTTTTAGCGATCGATCGGTCGCTTTTAGCGATCGATCGGTACATGAACCGCCTTACTTTCCCCTGTTTCACCGATCGATCGGTATGATCCTAGCGATCGATCGGTCGACAACAGAATTTTAAAACAATGGCGATTTTGATTCTTATCTTCATGGTTCTTCTCATACACTTTACTTCATACCGTAACAACTTGACCACTAGATAAACTAGCATCATATACACAACTTTCCATCATTTTATACTTTCAAATGATTACTTTAAACTCATAGCAATTCATATACAAGTAGTACTTCACATGCTTCAAGGTTGATACACTAAGCACATATATTCATCAACTATGATAACAAAGCATGGAAATTCTACTTTCCTTACCAATTTATGCACTTTCTTGTTGTTCTTGCAAGTCCAACTCCAACAACAACTCAAGAAGAATGAGAGAGAGTGTGTAGAGATTACTAGGTGAGTTGAGGTGTATTATGTGAGTTAAATATGATTTTAGCTATATATTGTAACATCCAAATGCAACATAAATTCAGATACACATTCTCCCCAAATTCATGTCAAATGTAGGACACATTAGTATTCAACTATGTGATGCACTTCAAGTCTCTTTTCCACTATAACACAATAATGTTAAGTCCCTTTTATCACATGCTCATGTTCTTAACTCACTCTCTTTGATTTCTCATATTTACATGAGGTTTCATTCATGCATAATATTAGTCGTGCTCGGTTTAACCCGAATCCGAGTACACATCGTACTATAATTAATCATAATTACACCATAATCATATCACACATGTATACGTCAGATCGAGGCATGACAGACACACACACACATATATATATATAGACACACACACACACACTTACACACATACATACAAAAACACACATACATACAAGATTTGAAAAAAAAATCTGGAACCAAGTGATGGAATGTAAAATCAAATGATAAGAAGAGAAAAACCAATTGTAAAAAATCGTAACTGGCTAGAGATTTACGAGGAGATTTGAATCGCAGTCGTGATAGGAAGAGCTTGAACGAAGTGCTGAAAGGAAGAGACTGGAAATTTCTGAGATTGCCGCATTTTCTTATTAAGGGGACTTTTGTCATTTCAACCTAAAGCGGACTTAAATGATTGCAAGTTTTTTCCGGACTATGATGCATAAAGTTGGGGAAAGTTCAGGCCGGTACCCAATAGTAAAACTTTATTCATTTTAGTCCATGAAAAAACTTGCAATCATTTAAGTCAATTTTAGGTTAAAATGACAAAAGTGCCATTAAATAAGAAAATGCGGCAATCTCAAAAATTTTCAGTCTCTTCCTTTCAGCACTTCGTACGAGCTCTTCCTTTCACGACTGCGATTCAAATCTCCTCGGTGCTTCTTTGCTCATTTTCAGAATTTATAGTCTGAAAATTCCAACGAAGAAGATGACCCAGAGAAAAATTAATTGGTGCACGAAAATTATAAAAAATAACTGGTGCACGAAAATTAGTAACAATAACTGGTGCACGAAAGATTGAAAATCAGTAACTGATGCATGAAAAATCAGTAACTGATGCACGGAAATTAAAATCAACTCCTGATTCATGAAAATTGAAAATCAGTAATAAATGCACGAAATTAAAATCAGTCACTGATTCATGAAACATAGAAAAAGTATGTAATGCACGAACCATAATCGCAAGTGGGTGATGCACGAACCATACAATTAAGTAAGTGATGCACGAACCATTTAATTTCGTGCAACAGTTATTATATTTTGTGCACTAGTTTTGTAAGGCCTCGAGATTTGATTAATGTTAAATTAAATATAATTTGTGAATTAATGAATTATTAATTTGAAATTAATTAATTTGAAGTGAAATTGTCAATGTGAATGTCAAATGACAATTTAATCGGAATATGACATATTTTTGAAATGGTAAAATAAATTCCGATAATATTTTAAAAATAATTTATTAAAATGAAGAATTAAATTTTGTGAGTATATTAGTGGATATAAATCTCAAGTGTTGTCTGTACATTTAATATATCAGTACATCGTTGATACTCCGATGTACAAAACTGGGTCAGGATACAAATATTAAACACACGCACACATACCCGGTCACTCTGCATCACCCTGCTCTCTCTCGCGGTCATCCGACCACTCATCGTAAAAGCTTCACGCCCGCCGTAGTCCGGCCGCCTCCGAGTGCGTCCAACCTACCCTCACCTTTCTCACTCACCGGCGATCATTTCCATACAAAGGAATCGTCGTTCTTGTTGCTGGTTTTGTCGGTTTTCACTCAGAAACGATGAAAATTGAAAAGTTTGGTTTCGTCCAGTTTAGGTCCGATTTCTTCAAATCTTGTATAGGTAATCCTCACTTGCTCCTTAATCGTTCTTACCTATACTTTTTGTGGAGTTTGGTTTGCTTAAGTCGATGCATGCGGAGTTAGGGACGATTTATTTACAGTGTTTGAAGTGGAATTCAAAAATTAGGTTCTTAAAATCGATTTTAATTCGTTTAAACCATGTTCTAGCTTGTTGAATCATGTATAAGAGAATTATAGGAACTTTGAGCTTGTTGTTCTGTTTAGGATCAATTGGTACAGCCTTTACATGTTGATATGTTCCTAATTTCTTTGCCTTCGTCGATTTAGATCCACTTAAATCATGTTTTAGTTAGATTAATCACATGTGAGAGGATTGCATGTAAGTTCAATGTCCCTTTGTTGGTGTGTTTCGATTTTTACTACTACATTTGGGGGGACGTGGATCGATTCTGGTATATAAGGGTTGAAGAAGTTGATGAATTGTTGTTTACTGATCGGTGTTTGGGAATTGGGTAGTTTTTCTTGCAAGTGTTGAATTCAAAAACATGCTGCATGTTGGCTCGAAAACCTTGTTGCCTTGTTTCGAGTTTTTACTATTTTTGTCTCCATTTCTCTTACTGCTAGCATCTGTTCAATCTCAAATTCCTAGATTTAATCGCTATTAAGTACGAAAACTATGAGATTTATGAGTTCTCAAGGCTATGAGTTTAGCTGGGAGATTTGTACTAGTTTTTTAAAGAATCAAAAGAATGGTAGCTGAAGGATGGTACGAGTTTCTTATCCTTAGATTATTTAACTTATTACATGTTATTCTCCCTAAATTAATTACGTGGGCTAATGCTAATAACTGGATAAGTTAAAAAGGAGAATTAAACTTATGTAATAATAGATGATGTATTGAATGATTCTAAAGACTCTTAGTTAATATATATGAAATGATCTGGAAGACAAGATATAAGATTACATTGACAAAAGAAAGCTAAAATGTTCATAACTTTCTTATATTGTGAATTAAAGAAGAGTTTAGCACATAGATGATTATAAATGATGATATTGTATGGATTTTTAGATTAACATATGACACTGGAGCTCCACGAGCTACAAGGACGATATTCATCCTTTAGAAAAGAGAGAAATAGGTATGTTGCGATCGGTAACATACGACAAGTATCTGTATTATTTGATACATGATTTGTTGAACTTACGTGAATTACGTGAAATTACTTGGCTATGTGAGTTAAATTGAATTATGAGCATTCATAGCATTCATAATTGGCATATCGATGACATGTAGTTTAGGTAGTAATTGTAGTCACGCGCATTGCTACCGGACCTAGACACGAGAGATGACGAGCACATCATATGATTATTCTCCTAACGCAAAGTGTGTGTCCTGTCACCCTCTGTTCGAGCTTGATATTGATTGATGATACATTTCTTTGGACTCCGATAGTTTGGTATCTTGAGATTTCGATTCATTGTACCTTACATGCATTGCATTACATTGTATTGCATCATCTATCACATTTATAGATACATGTTGTAATTACATGATAGTTTCATATTGGGCTTTGGCTCACCCCCAAGGGGGCTGTTGTTGTCTTTGTGTGTGGACAATGACAGGTATTATAGGTAACCAGAATCTCAAAGAGGGAATGCTTGATAAAAGCCATCCTAAGGTTGTTTTCTTTTGTCTATCACAGTCGTAGGATAGTTAAGTATACCAAGGTGTGTCCTGGATAATATAACTATGTAAATTAAGTTTATTCAGTTCAGTCTTGAATAATTGTGTTTATCCTGTGTTTACTGACAGTTGATGATATTATGTAAATATTTTGAGTATGAAATGTGTGCTGGAGAATTATTGTGCATACTATAGTATGATGTAGGTATTTTTAGTACGACTTATGTGCTGAATGTCTATTTTGCATGATATGGTATTATGTAATTACTTTACGCACCAGTGATATTATTATTGTGCTTTTCATTTTCTTTGGTATGTCCCTTGTGCGGGGAGGTCATGCCGAAATTTTTAGAGCCACTTGTTGGCAGAATATTTAAATAATCTTCCGTTGTTTACAAATAAATAATCATTGTGTGAGAATTAAACACTTGATTACGCACGGGTCCTCACAAGTTTGTTTTTTGCAAATTTTGTTCATCATTTAATTAACACAAAGTTCGTGCACCAGTGTTGTATTTTCATGCATCAGTGTTATATTTTTGTGCACCAAGCTTATATTTTCGTGCACCAGTTACTTTTTATAATTTTCGTGCACTAGTTACTTTTTATGATTTTTGTGCACCAGTTCTTTTTATGATTTTCGTGCACCAATGTTGTATTTTCGTACACCATTTATTTTTTATAATTTTCGTGCACCAGTTACTTTTTTATGATTTTCGTGCACCAGTTATTTTTTATGATATTTGTGCACCAGTTACTTTTTATAATTTTCGTGCACCAATTACTTTTTATGATTTTCGTGCACCAAAGTTATATTTTCGTACACTAGTCACTTTTTATAATTTTCGTGCACCAATTACTTTTTCTCTGGGTCATCTTCTTCGTCGCAATATCTTGTTGTCATGCTGTAAATTTTTGAAATGAGCAAACAAGCTCGGACACCAATTCATATATTGCGTCTTCATCCACATGCATCAGTGAAAGCCATGAGAGATTTTTTTTAAGAAAAAACATACCAGCAGACGTTTGCTATCTAAAATTTAGCATTTGTATTCAAATTTATAATCACATACACACACAATATACACACACACACGATGGAATATGCAGAGCAGATTCGAAAATTATATGTGTAGAGTAGTCCGATGTCTTTTTCGATTCAAAAAGATTCCAAATGCTACGAACAATTTAGATGCTTCGATTCAAACATATTTCATGTGCATAACATTTTAGCAAATAATTTTTAGGTCGGGCGACGAGATGAGGCGACAAGATGATGAAGAAAATAATGATATGATAATCGCCGAAAAATTGGAGATTTTACGTGCAGAGATGGAAAAGAGATGAAGTAAAGAGTTAATATGAATTAGGTTTAGAGTTTTTTTATAACTTAAGGGTATTTTGGGAACAAAAAAAGACATTTACTAACAAACTATTTAAAAGTGAACTTATGTGAATATAATTCTCTTATACGTGTATTTTTTGGTAAATATTATTTTTTATCAGACTTATTTGAATTAATTTTCTGAAAACAGCACCAATATACAATTTCCCCAATAAAGTTTCAGTATTGGGTACTGACATGAACTTTGTCTATTTATTTTCTGTAAAAACTCACTATTGAAATAGGTAGACTTTGGGCCACCGAGCTTCAAAGTTACATTTGGGCCAAACTTTTATACGGACGGAGGCTCAAAGCCCAGCCTCTATCTTGCCTCGAGACGCCTTCCAAATTATAGTTCTTAAATGATCATTCAATATTTGATGATGAAATTGCAAATAAATGCATCTTCATCAAATATTCTTCAACTAAATCTCGGATAAAATCATCTTTATAATTAAATTCAAGAAACTTTTTTCAAATAAGTCCAATTTCTAAAACACTAATCTATTAAGTCTTTTTGTTTGCCTTAAATACCCCTGGAATTGTGTTACATTGTCAAGGTTTGACAAATCATTCTGTCAAAGCGAGGCGGCTAAATATTATTAAAGTTTTCTAGTAGAAATATTGGATATCCATCACCTTCCAGAGTTCTCTCGCTTTGGATCTGCTGTTCAAATATTCATTCCAGAAAACTTTAACGTAAAAACTTTTAACATAATTTATAATCTCCCGTGTACAGATAAATCCACAGCTTGTGTATATAAATCTTATTTAAAAAAAATCTTTGTAACATTGTATTATTTTGGATTTAAATACACAGATGTGTAAAGATATAAATACACAGGCTTGTGTAAATTAGTCTTATTACAAAAAAAATCTTCGTCAAGTTGTAATATTTTGGATTTAATGTCAGAGCTTACGAAAGGAGTGATCAGGTCCATAGAGCAAGTTGATGAACAAGTTCCAAGGAATGATATGGAATGTAAATAATTAACCTCGGAGGATGAGGGGGTGAGGGAAGTGGTGTACAGATGGAGAATTAAAGAAGACAGAGATTGCATACATAAATAAAATAGAGGTTGCATTTTTGTGCACTGTTCGTGTCTAACGGTGATGTAATATACGTGCATCGTTAGATTTACGTGGTGCATGTGACTCATGAGGTGTACATAAATGTAATACATATGCCTAATATTGCACATAAATACATGCACAACTAGATTTAAATTAATTACATATGTATAGTGTAATTGCGTGCATCGATAGACATAAATTAAGTTCACATACTTTCAATTAAGTGCACTAGTTTAGTGTAATTATGTGCACCAGCGTAGTATGATTGCATGCACCAGCTTAGTTTTTTGCTTGGACCAATATAGTTTAATTGTTAAAATTGCGTGTCATTTACCGAAAATTGAACAACCTAGTTTAAACATTTTTTAGACGCCAAACCACGGCTACATGTATTAGTTATCATTCACCATAAGAAAGTACATGATAAACTAGTTTGGATAAATATAAACCCAAATACATTTTCAGCAGCATCTTCATTTACGTCAAGATTCCTGAGGCCAGCCAGTGCAAATGTCCATCGAAACAGCAAAAAAACGAGGCACAGCATAGCGAAGCTTCAGATTATTAATCAATGATGAATATAAACAATGGATTGATTCTCATATATCTGCTGTAAGTGACTCTTGTCTTGGTGGTTTGCTGCCATAGCAAATCTTTCAACCGGTAAGAAAAACATGGGCTACGGTCCTACGGACTCCAACATTCCAGTACTCTGCCAACAGTTTGGTTCTTGACCAATTGGGCTTCGGACTCCAACATTTAAATACTTTGACAACAGTTTGGTCTGTGACCAATCCCAGGATTTTGCCATGCCAAGTGTTGCCTCGGATTTTGGTAGGGTAGACGTGTATTTCATCCGAGCACCAAACAATATACAAAAAGTAAATGAGACCAGATTTTTTACGTGGAAAACCCCAAAAGATGGGGAAAAACCACGGGACCTAGTCCGGTATAAATTTCACTATAAACAAGTGTGTGATTTACAGTGTTCTTTACAAGAAATGAGCTAAGAAATGAAAATGGTGAAGGGGGAAGACCTCGGCTGCTGCTTGTTCTTGAGGAGGAAGGAGACATGCCATCTTTTCCCCCCCAAGAAAGAGGTGTTGGCCTTCCTCATGCCCTCTCAACCCTCCTGTCTGCTCTCTCATGGAAAATCCCTCCCCTCTGCTTGGTGAGAGTTATCTGGTATTTATATGAGAATGGAGGAGACAGCCTGTAACTACCTACCCAAGGTCTAGGGGACATTGTCTGATGCTGAAGGTAGGGGTCAGAGTCCTAGTGCTGGGGACCACAGACAACTTATTGCACTCTTTGTACGATTTCTGCAGCTTTTAAGATATTATTCGTGTACGGAGATATGTTCTGTGGCCGACCTGGGGTGGCCAGGGTGGAGTCTTCCCGAGGCCGAGTTGGAGGTCATCCTCGTGGCCGACCTGGGGTGGCCGGGGTGGATATCTTCCCGAGGCCGAGCTGGAGGTCATCCTCGTGGCCGACCTGGGTGGCCAAGGTGGAAGTCATCCACACGGCCGAGCTGGAGGTCATCCTCGTGGCCGACCTGGGTGGCCAAGGTGGAAGCCATCCACGCGGCCGAGCTGTAGGTCATCCTCGTGGCCGACCTGGGGTGGCCAAGGTGGAGATCTTCCCGAGGCCGACCTGGGGGTGGCCATGGTAGATGTCTCACCCAAGTCAGGTCTTGCACAGTCCATACTTTTACCAGGGTAACACCAGTATCCCCCCTCTAGTCGAGCTAGTGTAACGCTGTCTCGATCGTTCGGGTATTTTGGCAAGACCTGATTTGTTACTTGTGCAGAGCTGACCTGCAATAACAACTAGGAATAATTCTAAGTACAGAATTAAATCTTAACATGGCTGACCTGCAATAACAGCTAGAAATAATTCTAAGAGAATTAAACCTTAACAGTGCTGACCTGTTATCTGTGCAGGGCTGACCTGCAATAACAACTAGGAATAATTCTAAGTACAGAATTAAATCTTAACAGGGCTGACCTGTTGTATGTGCAGGGCTGACCTGCAATAACAGCTAGAAATAATTCTAAGTACAGAATTAAATCTTAACAGGGCTGACCTGTTGTATGTGCAGGGCTGACCTGCAATAACAGCTAGAAATAATTCTAAGTACAGAATTAAATCTTAACAGGGCTGAGCAGGGCTGACCTGTTATATGTGCAGGGCTGACCTGCAATAACAGCTAGAAATAATTCTAAGTACAGAATTAAATCTTAACAGGGCTGACCTGCAATAACAGCTAGAAATAATTCTAAGTACAGAATTAAATCTTAACAGGGCTGACATGTTGTATGTGCAGGCTGACATGTTATATGTGCAGGGCTGACCTGCAATAACAGCTAGAAATAATTCTAAGAGAATTAAACCTTAACAGTGCTGACCTGTTATCTGTGCAGGGCTGACCTGCAATAACAACTAGGAATAATTCTAAGTACAGAATTAAATCTTAACAGGGCTGACCTGTTATATGTGCAGGGCTGACCTGCAATAACAGCTAGAAATAATTCTAAGAGAATTAAACCTTAACAGGGCTGACCTGCAATAACAACTAGAAATAATTCTAAGAGAATTAAAACCTTAACAGGGATGACCTGTTATCTGTGCAGGTCTGACCTTTCTGAACTCCGAAGATAATAAACCGAGCATATAAGTCTCGCCCGACCTGAGCTCCGGAAATAATAATATGAGCCGATAATGCTCTCCTGACCTGGGCTCCGAAAATAATAAATATGAGCAGATAGTGCTTTCCCGACCTGAGCTCCGGAAATAATAATATGAGCCGATAATGCTCTCCTGACCTGTGCTTTTAATTGGTGTCAGGGCCTCATACACCTGGGCTTAAGCATGCAGGGCGGACCTGTGCTTTTAATTGGGGCCAGGGCCTCATACACCTGGGCTTTAGTGACAGGGATGACCTGCACTTTTAAATGGTGCCAGGGCCTCATACACCTGGGCTTTAGTGACAGGGATGACCTTCACTTTTAAATGGTGCCAGGGCCTCATACACCTGGGCTTTAGTGACAGGGATGACCTGCACTTTTAATTGGTGACAGGGCCTCATACACCTGGGCTTTAGTGACAGGGATGACCTGCACTTTTAAATGGTGCCAGGGCCTCATACACCTGGGCTTTAGTGACAGGGATGACCTGCACTTTTAATTGGTGCCAGGGCCTCATACACCTGGGCTTTAGTGACAGGGATGACCTGCACTTTTAATTGGTGCCAGGGCCTCATACACCTGGGCTTTAGTGACAGGGATGACCTGCACTTTTAATTGGTGCCAGGGCCTCATACACCTGGGCTTTAGTGACATGGATGACCTGCATTCATACACCTGGGCTTTAGTGACAGGGATGACCTGCACTTTTAAATGGTGCCAGTGCCTCATACACCTTGGCTTTAGTGACAGGGATGACCTGCACTTTTAATTGGTGCCAGGGCCTCATACACCTGGGCTTTAGTGACAGGGATGACCTGCACTTTTAATTGGTGCCAGGGCCTCATACACCTGGGCTTTAGCAATCAGGGCGGACCTGTGCTGATATTTGCCAGGGCCTCATACACCTGGGCTTACTTCGAATATCCCATCCGAATAAGTTCATCCAAAGTCCAAAACAAATAAAGATCCCGAGCTGATGAATAAGGCCTTATTGCGAGATCGCATGCCTGAGCTGATATAAATAGGGGCTTGCTGCAAGATTGCATGCCCGAGCTGTAATAATAGGGGCTTACTGCGAGGTTGCATGCCCGAGCTGATCCTCAATCGGAGCTGATGTGGGGCTTACTGCGAGATTGCATGCCCGAGCTCAATATAATAAGGCCTTACTGCTAGATTGCATGCCCGAGTTGGTGATCCTGTCCTGAAATAATAATAAAATAACACTACGCAAATATATATGTACGAAACTCAAATATCAGTTGGACAGGAAAAACCATAATTAAGGCATGGAGATTAAGCGCCCAAGTTGAGTTTGATTGATGAGGTCTAGCTGATGGCTGAGGTGGCCGAGCTGATGTGGATGAGGCCGAGCTGGCATGGATGAGGCCGAACTGATGTGGATGAGGCCGAGCTAGCATGGATGAGGCCGAGCTGGCATGGAAGAGGCCGAACTGGGCGAGGTTTCCGAGTTGAGGCCGAGCTGGGCCCGAGTTGGCCGAGCTTGGGCCGATGAGGCGAGCTCACTGTAGTGGATGAGGCCGAGCTGATGTGGATGAGGCCGAGCTGGCATGGATGAGGCAGAACTCACTGTTAAGGCCAAGCTGGGGCCGAGGTGGCCGAGCTGAGATGGCTCGACGTGAGGTATTGATTTGATCTGTCACTCTTAATCAGCTCCCATCCAGAGATCTGAGGCCAGATGTATCATCTTGAGAATCATTACACTGGCGTTTCTTCGAGTGCAACCCAAAAACATAGCAACTTTCATACAAGGCTGCACCCCAATAACCAAAACCTTTCCCCCTTTTATCAAACCCGTCGCCGCCGCTTACCAAATTTTTTTTTTTTTCTCCAGAACTTAGAAAACCCATCTCCCAACAGAGATGCAACCCTCAAACCATCATTCTACTTCCCATATCTCAACGTCTTGAGCTCACTTTCCCACAGACGGCGCCAATTTGTTGCCTCGGATTTTGGTAGGGTAGACGTGTATTTCATCCGAGCACCAAACAATATACAAAAAGTAAATGAGACCAGATTTTTTACGTGGAAAACCCCAAAAGATGGGGAAAAACCATGGGACCTAGTCCGGTATAAATTTCACTATAAACAAGTGTGTGATTTACAGTGTTCTTTACAAGAAATGAGCTAAGAAATGAAAATGGTGAAGGGGGAAGACCTCGGCTGCTGCTTGTTCTTGAGGAGGAAGGAGACATGCCATCTTTTCCCCCCCAAGAAAGAGGTGTTGGCCTTCCTCATGCCCTCTCAACCCTCCTGTCTGCTCTCTCATGGAAAATCCCTCCCCTCTGCTTGGTGAGAGTTATCTGGTATTTATATGAGAATGGAGGAGACAGCCTGTAACTACCTACCCAAGGTCTAGGGGACATTGTCTGATGCTGAAGGTAGGGGTCAGAGTCCTAGTGCTGGGGACCACAGACAACTTATTGCACTCTTTGTACGATTTCTGCAGCTTTTAAGATATTATTCGTGTACGGAGATATGTTCTGTGGCCGACCTGGGGTGGCCAGGGTGGAGTCTTCCCGAGGCCGAGCTGGAGGTCATCCTCGTGGCCGACCTGGGGTGGCCGGGGTGGATATCTTCCCGAGGCCGAGCTGGAGGTCATCCTCGTGGCCGACCTGGGTGGCCAAGGTGGAAGTCATCCACACGGCCGAGCTGGAGGTCATCCTCGTGGCCGACCTGGGTGGCCAAGGTGGAAGCCATCCACGCGGCCGAGCTGTAGGTCATCCTCGTGGCCGACCTGGGGTGGCCAAGGTGGAGATCTTCCCGAGGCCGACCTGGGGGTGGCCATGGTAGAGGTCTCGCCCAAGTCAGGTCTTGCACAGTCCATACTTTTACCAGGGTAACACCAAGCATCGTGCTAAACATAATGAGCTTGCGCTTGAGGGCGGCCTCGGTGGAAGTGAACTTTTCTACTTCAGCGACACAGAGGAAGGCGACTACATCACGTAAAACCTGATTTTGCAGCAGATCTCTAATCTTGTTGTCATTTGTTCATGTCTATTTGATCATCTCCCAAAACAATGGACTTAAGTGATATCGAATAAAGTTTCTTTGAATATGTATCGACCTGAAATTTGCCCATATTTGATTTGATATTTTAAATTAACTAATTTCGTTCGTATCGTTAGAGTGTAATAATCGTCTAAAAAGAGCGATCAAACAACTTTGGGATATGAGTTTATCTTTGTTGCTTGCAATAATTTATTTATCGTTATCTTTGCTGCTTGGTTTCATCTTCTGCACCACATCGGTGCTTTTCTGCCTTTGGGACCTGCGATATGGTTGTCCTCGTCACATTTCCCCAGCCTCTCCCATCTGTTTCCTCCCAGGTTATGGTGGTGTTGATGCACGCCTTGCCGGCTTTCCTCCTCTATTTGGTTGATGAGGTGGTTCTCCTTCTCCGCCAACTTCTGTTTGGTCTGGGACTATCTGTCCGTAAGCATAATGTTGGTGGTGCACCCGTGCTCCGTCGTCGTTTTGTTGCTTCTGTTTCAGCGAGCTCTCCCAGCTTTGGGGGTCATCTCTTTCTGCGGTTTTGTCCCTTCACCACCTTGCTTGCTGTGCTCTTTTGGGGTTTGCATTGTGTTTGCGTATATCCATGTACCGTGCGTATGTTTACTAAATTTTTTTTTTGGTGTTGCTCGTGTGTGGCTCTAGTCTGGCGCTCATGCATTTTGGACTCCTCCGGCTACTAGTCCCGGTGGTTTTTTTGTGTTTGGTATTTGTGTGCTGATGCTTTACAGGTTATCCAGCCTTTGGTTAAGGTTTCTTGGCGTTTCGTCCTCAATAGCCATCTACTGGCATGCCATGATCCTTGTGTTTTGTTGATGGCTATGGTGCAGAGAGTTGATACCTTTATTGTTTCTTCACCACTTATCGGCTCTCAGCCGTACTTCTTTCTTTCTTGAAGACAGTTCAACCAACCAACCTATATTTGGATTTGGATCCAAAGATTCCAAACACCAAATTACGCCTCAATCTAGGTTACATTGACGTTGCTCCAAGGATAGAATTCTTAAGTGCAATCCAATATAGGGTTAGGACGACACAGGACAACATAAAAACTTACCAAACTTATTATTCAGACCGACTACAACCCAAATTTCCGAGTTAACAAATGTTTTTCAGTGGTATTTTGTTGAATAGTGAGCACAATACCTTGTCTTTTCTGGGTTAAAATTTACTCCAAAATTTTAATGGAGAAAAGGGAGTGACAGATAAAATTAATTCGTAACCAGTACGCAATTTGAGACCAAACCGACAAATATTAATAGTTTAAATTTTAACGCATGATGTTAAAGAGACCAAAATTGTTGTATTATCATGACTTATTTTGTAATGTCGCCTTCATTTTATTAAATTTTCATAATATTAAAAAATTTAGGAAATAAATATAATATTCAAGTTAATAAATAGGCATAGTTTCTTACAAAAAGCAATTGTATTCAATAGTTTCTTATTTATGAATTTTTTTTTAACAAATTAACATTCAAACAGTTAATAAAAATAAAGATCAAGTTAACATATATTTGTTCGCATTTTTTTCATAAAGTCAATTTTTTTGGTTTGAGAAATTTTAAAACTTATTCAACTAATCATGGACAAAAAAACCAATGTAAACAATGATAACAATGCTTGGTCCTAATGATTGTCATTTATTTCCCAATATAAGAGTTTTCAAGTTCTAGTATATCCCTAAAAAAAAAAAAATTCAAACCAGACTTGGTTTTCTAGTTTGGTTTAGTTTCTGCTAACCATACTCTAATTATGTGAATTTTTCAAATTTTATAATAAGATTTTTTGAACAAGATAGCTAATAAAAAATAATTTTTTTTTCATTTTATATTGTATTAAATTACGTGAATAAAAACTGAAAAACATGGACAGGTACTGTAATAGAATTTGTAGTTTGTATGCAAGTCTAAGGAAATCAAGAATCCAATTATTGGTTTGGCACTTTGATAGAACCAGCTTTACCCATCGCAACGAGTCTCCGCCTCCGCCAGTCCCACGGCCGTCACTGAAAGTTGTTAACCTCCGAAGGGTTCGTTAAATCAATGGCTGCTTCATCTCCACCACCTCGCACTCCAATCCAGAACCACCGCCACGGCTGGAAATCAAATTTCTCTACCTCCTCAATTGGGTGGCCAAAAGACAACAAAAATCAGCTAACCAAAAAGTATTGTGGGATTCAATCCGTAAAGATGCCTTCTTTGCAGAGTATTGATTGTGGAAAGAAGAACAACGTGTTAGAAGAAGCAGAAGAAAATGAAATTGAAGCGGGTAGCGCTGTTAAAGATGGGCTTTTTGTTCGGTTCTTTCGCGAGGCGTGGCCGTATTTTTTGGCTCATAGAGGCAGCACTTTTGTAGTTTTAGTTTCTGCTGAAATTGTCGATAGCCCTCATTTAGATCATATTCTCATGGCACGTTCTTTTCTCCTTCTTTGATTACTTACTTTGAACTGATATTTGTGCTGAGTGTATTTTTGTCCATCAGCTGCGAAGCGAAACAAGAAACTGATTTTTTTTTCTGGCATTTTATGATTGTTAATGATCTGGGATCGCATCTGTGTTTATAAATTATCTGAGTTACTTGGTGCTGTGTAGGATATCTCTCTCCTTCATGGTCTTGGAATCAGATTCGTTCTTGTTCCAGGGACGCATGTTCAAATCGACAGGCTTCTCGCAGAAAGAGGTATCAAAGTCATCACATTTTTGTTATGCTTCTATTTATATTCAGATAATTGGAGTTCTGTATTTGGTGAGCTGCTGTGCCTTTCTCTACCTCTATATATAGGAATCTTTTGTGATTCCCGTTTATCATTGTGATGTGTTTTAATTTGTCATGTTTTCTATCATTTTATATAGTGTAATTTAGCATTCTCTGTGTACCAGGATCTGAACCAAAGTATGTCGGTAGCTATAGAGTTACCGATCCTGATTCTCTTAGAGCGGCAATGGATGCTTCGGGGAGGATTCGTATTCTAATTGAAGCGAAGCTGTCGCCTGGACCTTCATTAAGTGGCGTTCGTCGGCATGGAGATAATAGTCGGTGGCATAATGGTGTTTCCGTTGCCAGTGGTAATTTTCTTGCAGCTAAGGTTAGAATTCTGGCATTCCGAGGTCTGGCTTATATTATCTTTTGAATCCATGTGATAGATTTTTAATGGCTAGATTTTTTATTTAACTTGTTATTCATTGTTATCATTCTTCATTTCGCAGAGAAGAGGGGTTTTTGAGGGTACTGATTACGTGTCGACTGGTGAAGTTAAGAAAATAGACGTTTCTCGCATCCAGGAGAGGCTTGATCAGGATTGTATAGTGATTTTAAGCAATCTTGGTTATTCGAGTTCTGGGGAAGTATTAAATTGCAAGTATGGTTTATGGCTTTTGATAGGTATTTTTGTTACTACTTGCAGGATGTGTTTACTATTTAATATCCTTTGTATGAGTTTTGCAAAATTCTATGTAAAGCAAATGTGGATGAACATGATAATATGGTTCCAACCTGGGAATATTTTTTGGCTATAAAATTTATGATTTTTATGTTCATGGAAGATGAAACATTTATCGTCATTGAGTTTTATTGTCATATCACATGAATGAGTTATTATTGTTTGTGCAACGTCAAAGTAAGACTTTTGTTTGGCCACCTCACAAGAGCTTGAGCTTTTGGGAAATATAGTTTCTTACTGTGGTATATAAGCTATGAAGTCAGTTTTAAAATTCATTTTGCGCCAAATCCCATGTATTTAATTAAGTTGATCGTGGATACTTAATTTTTGTTCTGTTTTTTGCATAATCATGGCCGACGTGTATGTGTATGTCTTGGAAATTAATTCAAGGCGTATTTTACCAGGTCTCCAACATGTTATAAAGATAGTGTTCTACCATCTCAAAAGAGCTAAGCTTTTTGGAAAAGGGTGTTCTAACTTAATTTATTTTTACCACCAACTCTCCTATTAATGCTTGTTGTGCTTTCCATATAATGCAGCACTTACGAGGTTGCTACAGCATGTGCCTTGGCTCTTGGTTCGGAGAAACTCATTTGCATCATTGATGGGCCAATCTTGGATGAGTCTGGAAGACTTATTCGGTTTTTATCTCTTCAAGATGCAGATTTTTTAATTCGGGAAAGAGCTAAACAAAGTGAGACAGCTGCTAAATATGCAAAAGCTGTTGCTCAAGAAGATCTTCCTTCGGGTGTATATGAGAATTCAAATTACTCATTCCCTTATCTGAACGGGAATGACTTTAGTCCCACTCCCAAATTTCAAAATGGTGTTGGCTTTGACGATGGGAGTGGATTTTGGTCAAGTGAACAAGGTTTTGCTATCGGAGGCCAAGAAAGACTGAGTCGATTAAATGGTTATCTTTCGGAATTAGCTGCTGCGGCTTTTGTTTGCAGAGTAAGACTTTATGATTTTATGACAATCTTCTTTTACTCTTATAGTATTCTATATTTGTTCTTCTATATGTTATTAGGGTGGTGTTCAGAGAGTTCATCTACTGGATGGTACTGTTGGTGGCGTTTTACTAAAGGAACTGTTTCAAAGAGATGGAGTCGGTACAATGGTGGCTAGGTATGTATAACTCCTTATCAGATAAATGCAAATCATTCTCATGTGGTATGTTTGTGCTTCACTAAATGCTCATTTTTCATACATCAAACCGGAAATAAGATTTCCTGATTCGATGAGCATCGTGTCTAAATTTTAAGCATGTTCAGCACAACACAGGGGTCCTATATGCAATTTACCCCCTAGGTGTGTGTTAGCTCGAGGGGTTCATCTTATGGCTGAGCTTGAGGCGGCTCATAACTACATATTTGTGGTGTTTTTTTTTACTGATAATGACTATTTGGTATTGTTAAAGCTATGATTTTTCTACTAACTATAATTAGTGTTGCATTTGCTTGCCAGCGATCTTTATGAAGGGATGAGAATGGCTAGGATTACGGACCTCGAAGGAATCAAACAGCTTTTGCTACCTTTAGAGGAGTCTGGCACTTTAATAAAGAGAACTCGAGAAGAGGTTTATACCTTTGATTCGTACGTTCATTTGGCCTGAATTACGTTTATCATCTTCTGTATATTTGCTCATAATTTTCCTTCGTCTTTAGCTACTTGAAGCACTGGACTCATTCATCATTGTGGAAAGAGAAGGTCATATCATAGCTTGTGCAGCTCTTTTCCCTTTCTTTGAGGACAAGTGTGGAGAAGTAGCTGCTATAGCTGTTTCTCCTGAATGTCGCGGCCAAGGACAAGGAGACAAATTGCTCGGTATATGATATAACATCTTTTATTTGATTTCTTGAATGGTTTCTTTTTTATTTTTTATTTTTCTTGGGAATTATGATTAGATATGCAAGACTTTCATTGTCATGTTTTTTTGTTCAAGCATTAGCTCAAGCTAGTTCGATTGGATAATTGGAGTTGATTCAAAAAGCCCTGTGTCATTCATTATTTTGTTGTTAAATTTGTGCAGATTATATTGAGAAGAAGGCGTCCTCTCTTGGGCTGCAAATGCTTTTCCTACTAACAACACGAACGGCAGATTGGTATGAACCGAACCTTATGGATATCAAAATCAATAAAAGTTATGGTCAAGAATTCGTTTTCGTGAAAGAAACCATAATGTTAGGATCGGTCCGGAGTGTTTAGAGGGGGGGTGAATGAACACTCCTTCTAAAAATTAATCCTTCGTGATTTCTTTCGGATTAGTGAAAGAAACCTGTTTCTTAATCAATTCTTGTACAGAACAGACCACTGAAATTATAAGTGCGGAACGGTCTGTTCTTGTATGTAAGAACGGCTCGATGGCTAGTGAGAAAGAGCGAGTGCAGAAATAAGATACACAGGATATGTTTCTAGAAGTTCGAAGGTGGTGTAATCCTTCTACGTCTCCCCTTCTTCCAATTAAGGAAGGTTTATACTAGAAGACTTTGATTTATACAATCCTGTTGTACAAACCCGATTCAGACTGGATTTACCTCACTACCAATCTGAAACTCCTAGTCACTCGATCTGCTCAGACACACTCTGCCTGACAGTTACAATATGTTTCTCACTTCTATTTTTCAACACAGAAAACACAAGATGCGCACAGTGATCCTAAATGATCAAATGTTACAAAGTAAACGTGCTTAAGAATGATTTCAGCTCGAGAGCTTCTGAGCTTGTAAGCTTGTGCTGTTTTTGCTTTCTTGTAAATTTTTCAATTGATCAGCGAGAGTCGGTAGCTAGAGTCCGTAAGTTCTTTTTGTTGCATCCTTTTATAGTTGTATGTACCAACGACATTATTTCCTTTAATGTGCAACTTTGACTCTGCTTAAACTCTGAGTAGGCTTCAGTCTTCTTCTTCAGGATACTTGCCGTTCTGGTTCATACTTTCGGCGACTGTCAGGTAAGCTACTCTTTGTCTTCTTACCTTTTATGGCAATCTTCAGTCCTTGGTCCTTTGTAGCATTAATTACAACATTAAATGCTACAATAAATAGCCGTTAATGATTCGGACTGAGGAGCCATTCTGTATGTATCCTAAGCTGCTCTGATCTGATAAAGATAGAGATCGATCTGAAGCTTCGGTTTAGTCAGTCTGAAATTCATCGATCCGGTCTGATATATAATATGCCTTATCAGCTTGTTCTTTTTTGAACTATTGATCTGGTCAGTCTGATTACCCTCGATCCGGTCTGAAATGCTTTGTCATCTTATCAGCTTGATCTGTTTTGGGCGATCGTTCTGGTCAGTCTGATTTCACTCGATCCGGTCTGATATGTTTTGTCATCTTTAAAATCTCATCGATAAGATCCGGAACTAACAAATTCCCCCTTTTTGATGATGACAAAACCTAGCTTCTAAGTCTTTTTAACCAGTCTGATGAGAACTCTGAAGCGAAAACTTTCGGATCGATTACTCTTTCTTTTTGTTCAAAATAAATGAACATTATTAAGTTGGATCGATTAAGCCTTTATTAATGTTCAAAATAAATGAACAAAGACTTAATAGAAAGAGGATTTTTATTGATCACCAAAAATCCTAAATACAGACAGTCTGAAAATTTTATTTTCTAGAAGACTGAGACGGAGGCGGCCTGAAGTTTTTCTTCTTTTCCCCCTTTTTGTCAGCAGCAATCTCTTGAAGAAAATCAACAACTTGTGCTAGCTGCGCGCTGATAGCGTCGAGACGAACGTTTTGGGCGCGGAGGGAATTGGCAACAGATGCTCTGACTTCAGTGGCTAGTTCAATCTGCTCTTTTCTCAGACTGTTCTTATAAGAGGCTTGTTGAGAAAACAGATCGTTTATGCCTCGCTGAAGGCTTCCGATACTGGCAGTCATCTTCTCTTTGAATGAATCAAAGTCCAAAGCTGTAAGCCTCTGACCTTGATGAACTTCGAGAATGCGTTGAGAGAGTGACATGCAGTTGTCAGATAGGTGCTGAAGAGTCCTTGCCAGAAATGGAGGTGCATCAGATTGTTGGCTGGGAGAGCGATCTGATGAGGACAAAGCTTGTTCATCGTCTTCAGCAAGCGGGACAAGTGAAGATACAGCAACTTGGTGACTTTCGGACTGGATCAAGGTGACCAGATCCGAAGAAAATGTTTGAATGAAAGCCATATCTTCATCTGATTGGACTGGAGGAGTGCTGGGCCTGGAAGGCTCCTCAATTTGTAGAGCGGCAACAATGTGGACACAACCAAGTCCGGATCGACGAACTCTGGTGCGTCAATTGTCGTAAGAGCGTTGGTCGGACTGATTTGTGCACGGGAGGCTGAGGACCCCAAATGAATGGAGGTTGTTGGAGAGTCCAACAATACATTCAATGGTTCATCATCGGGCACAGACGGAGCATTAGGCAATGGCTGCTCCGCTGTCTGGTCTGGTACTTGCTCTGCAGTCTGAACTGGTATTTGCTCTGCAGTCTGATCGGGTATTTGCTCTGCAGTCTGATCCGCTGCTGGGTCGGCTGTCTGTTCTGCTGCATCAGAAGGAATAACCTCAACGAAAGGTTCTGCCAGAGTCTTGCTTGCAGAAGGGTGATCCGGGCTGGTGGCTGGAGTGGATATACTGAGCTTCTGTCGTTGAAAACGGACAGCTAAGTGAAGAGCATGAACATCCATCTCGAGTTGACCAATAACAACCCCATCATCTCTGGCAGTTGGAGCAATTGGATCAAAATTCTCTTTCTTAGCAGCTAGGATCAGAGTGGCCAGACTGAATCTTTGATTAGCCGTAAATAGCTCTTTGCGCTGCACGGCAAGCCGAACATCATCAGTCTCTGTTCCTTTCAGAACTTCCTCTTCCATCTTCTTCAGTCTGCTCAACTTACCGAAGAATAACTCAATGTGGTTGATAGTCCGGTACTGGACATATTCATCAAAGACCACAATGAGTGCCTTCACCTTCTCATCAACATCCTCCATAGCGATGTCGATGGCTGTCTGCGCTGCAGATTTGGATTTAGAGGAGAGGGGTTCGGAGAGAATGGCTTTTCCCTTGCCGGTGGAGGAAGGGGACTTGATCCCTGATTGGATATAATCTCCCAACTCAGTGATAACTATTCCTTTGACTGTGGGAATGGCAGAGGGAAGTCTAACAGTGACTTTGGGTGCAAGGGTTGAAGCTTGTGAAGGTTGGATGGAAGGTTGGGGTGCAGGGGTGGCTTTAGTTGGAGGCAATATGGGTAAGGCTTTGAGGGGTAATGTTTTGCTGGGCTTGGTAATCTGGGTTCTTGGCTTTTTGGGAAGTGGCTTGGTTGGTGGCGAGGGAGCAGACTGAGTTTCTTCCGAATCAGTCTGGATGGTCAGTTTGCGCTTGACGCGAGGTTTGCGCGCAACAGCTTGTTCTTCGCCCTTCTCAATCTTGACTGCAGCTAGAGTAGCAGGAGTAGGCGGAGCACTCTTGGACTTCAGCAATGCAAGTCCTTTGGAG